>CM031239.1:1036993311-1037390472 GCA_018340775.1 Taxus wallichiana var. yunnanensis | reverse complement strand
TTGAATGAATATACTTGAAGGAATGTTATAATCTGAAAGATGAGGTATGACAAACCACATTTTGAAGATGGATTATGAGGATTCTACGAGATCATATTCCACGAGAGGTTGAAATTAATGATGTCATCAAATCTTGCAAGGTATAAGGGTTTCAAGGTCAAGGGACTAAGTATGAAAACCCCTAAAATTACTTGTCTTGAGATACACAAGGATGTCAAAGCTTTCAAGAATGCTCAAATGACTGAAAAAGGGTCCATGTTGGTACATTGAATGTATATAAATCTCAAATAAATTTCATGAACTTTTCATACGTATTGGTTAATTATTTATGTAGATTTGTATTAATGTTGCAATATGTACATGCATTTAGAATAAGGTAGAAATTAGAGACTTCAAATGAGTTTCTACAAGGTCTACAATAAACTATGTCCATCTAAAATACCTTAAATGCATAGAAAATGACATGAATTAAGATGTTAGTAGAGTATGCGGATATACTGATTTAAGCTCTAAGAAAAGGTTAGAGCATTCATGAAGAAGATAGAGGTAAAATTAATTCAAGGTGTGCACCTACAGTTTTAGGAAGATTGTTAGTAAGCAAGGAATTGTGCTTCTAATATAATTAATCTTAATAAGACCCAGAAATGGTAATACTTGAAAGATTCTTATTTGCAATAAGGTTACCTAAAGGTGTCTTCTACATTTTTTATAGTGCATAACATAGTTTGTAAGTCATTTTGGCATCAAGTCATTTGAAGAGGTGAATGAATAACTATTGGTCAGCTATAGGTATGTGGAGTAATTATTTTACTATAATGGGTGACTTATGGTAAGTGTTATCCAATTTTTCCCGTAGGAAAAATTTGATCAAACACGACCCTACACAAGAGAAAATGGAGATTTTTGTTCAATCATGCAAGCTCACCTTTCAATTCTGAAAATCATGTTACAGGCACACTCGAAAATGGAAATGCAAGGTCAAAAATGAATGGCCAAGGGAACATCAAGGATATTAGAGCTTGAGGGAAAATAATGGAGTCCAAATCCCGAAGTTTTCGAACTTTAGACATTTTGGCATTTTAGAGAAAAGAGAGGTGAAAAGGAAATGCAGAAAGTCCAAAATTTTGGAATTTCATATTTTGGAGTTTCGAGATCTTGGTGAGCATGGGAAAGTGAATAGTGTCAAAAACTTGAAAGGAAAAAGTTCCCAATTTTTAAAATTTCAGGCATCCGGGTTTTAGAGTTTTAGAGAGAAGTAATGACCGGTCAAAAAAGTGAGTAAAAATCTGAAATATTGAACTCAAAAAAGTCTGAAAGGGGAAAAATCCGAAAAAAAAAAAGGCCGAAATCCTGAAAAAAATTATTTTGAAAGGAGTAAAATTCGAAAAGAAAAATTCCAAAAGGAGAAAAACTCCAAAATGAAAATTTCCGAAATCCGAAAGTTCAAAATTTCAGACTTTTAGGTTTCAGTTTTGGAGGTCTCAAAGATCAAGAGATGAACAAAGATAAAAACACCGAAATGGAAAGTTCTAAAATTCTGAAATTCAATATTTTTGGACTTTCGTGGTTTGAGTTTGAGAACTCTCGGGACGTTTTGAGCGGTGAACAAGAACGATCCTCAACCTCTGAAGTCAAAATGTCTAAAAGTGCAAATTTTTGGGATTTCGAAGTTGCATGCATTTCGTAACTTGAAAAACGAAAAGGTCAACCAATCGCCATTAATGTAGTATGGCACACCTAATATTCATATGGCCATAAATTTTGATTGGGAGCTCAGATTTGCACAAGAAAGGACTTTTTAGAAATCTATTTAAAATGGAGAGATACAATCCTCCATTTTAGAAGGTTTCAAGGGTTTCTCACCTACCCAAATGATGAGGTATGGGTTCCTTTCTTTCCCAACAAGGCATAGTACATAGAGGCATGAATTTTGTAGTAGAACCCATAATTTTTGCAAGTAAATTCAATGCATTTTGAGGTGGTTGAACTAGGAGTTCAAATTATTATATCCCATTCTCTCATTCTTCCTATATATTGTAAGGAGGGGAATTTTTATAAAGGTTTGAAATTTTGGCTTTACACCCTCCCTTCTTCTCTTGTCTGTAAGTGGATTTGTGGAGTTCAAACCTCCCATATAAATTGTAAATGCAATATTGCCTCTTGGCCATTGTAATGCACTGTATCAAATATTTGGAGCAATAATACAAGTCTGTGGATGATTTTCAACCCTCTCTTATGTTCATTTGCATCTTCCTGATCTCTCATTGCAATCCTAGTTATTTTTGCATGGTGGTTGTATTTAATTTTTAATGTTTTATGTAATGGCAAAGCAAGGTGTGTTTAGCATTCCTTTTGGTACATCACCTCTATTAGTTTAGATTTAGTTTCTTGTAATCTTCTTAACCATGTCTCCTTGGCAAGTTAAAGTAGATTTTAGAGTAGATCCTCTACAATTTGTATGTGTGCATCAGAATAGAGGAATAGGAACCAGCCTTCATCTAGAGAGATTTCCTAATTGCAAAGTCCCACACTTTGGGAAAAGATCCATGTTATGCAATCACACTAAGAGTTTCAACCCATCGAGTTACAAACATTCAAGGGTGTTCTGATTATGCAACAACAATAACCTAAAGATTTAAAATAAGTCTATGTGATATGATAGTACAAAGTTTTTCATCGCGATTGAATGATCTCAGTCATGTGAGTATGAGGTGTAAGAATTATAGTGTATCAAGACCAGAGGAAGTGCTATAAAAGTATAAAAAGCATGACATAGAAATATAAATGTTGTTTAGGGTCTAGAGACGTAAGAGTGACAAGGTTAAGAGGTTCATTCACATGATAACAATGATATCTACAAGGTCTGTAGGATTATATTATAATCATTGAATTGTATTTGTATGGTTTCCTTGATGTAAGTGAAGGTATAGAGTTATGGTATATGGAAATGCTTCTTTAAGTGTTATGGAGATATTAGAAGTACATACAAATCTATGGTATGATAAACCTATGTCTAGTATTGTAAATGAGATCCATAAAAAACAAAAATGGTGTTTTTATTAGCTCTGTTAGTATCAATTTTGGGTTTTACTCTTGAAGATATCAAAATGTTGCTACAATACAAGGTTTTGGATGAAACTTGAAGGCATGACATGCAAGCAAAAAATTTGAGCATGAACTCGTGTAGCAAATAGGAATGGATATGCACCTAAAAGATAAAGATAAAGACTGGGATTTGCAATATTCAATCCATTGAGTGAGATTTAAGTATTTTCAAAACAATATTGGAAGATAGATTATATGAATTTTGACAAAGAATATAAATCCAATGTTTTCTTCCAGTAGGTGGACATGATATTCTAGAGTGTAAGAAAATAGGGTGATAAGATCTAAAGAAAGTTAACAAAGTTAGGATGATATATCTTTTATGCTTGATTAAGTGCTTAGGGGGAGAGGAAGTATTTCTTTTTTAAAACTCCATATGGAGTAGGTAAGACCTCAAAGGGGTTTGAAATGAATGAAACATTGTTTCAAGGATCTGTGAAAAAGAAACTAAGCCACTTGTAAGGCACTCTAAGAAAGGTATTGATCTCAAATTTTGTTTTCGATTAATATTTGATTCAATAATCCCGGGGGGGTCTTAAAAGTTGATTGCATGGTTAAGAGGAGTTTATATTCTAGAGAAGGTATTCTAAATTGTCTTGAAAGTCTCATAAAGAGACAAGGGCCTTAAAGTAAACTTTTGTATGCTTAGAGGTAGATTTGTGAGTTTTCTTGCTTGAATAAGAGGAAAAAAATGGATGAAAGAAAATAAAGTGAGTATCAATTTAGGGGGATAATTTTTGAGGTTTTAACCAAGTTAGAGGTTCATTTTGTTGTTGTTGAGTCGAAGAGAGAGAACACAGGTCAGGGGGGAACATTTGATCAAGTGAGTCAAAAATATAATTATTGTCATTGTTCATTGGCTTATATTGTAATTTTTTTATGAATAGGATTCATTGTAGCCTTTTTCATATATTGTAAAGGGGGAGAGAGACATCGAGATACATGGGATTAATGTCATATGTGTGTTGGTTGCCATCTTGTGAATGATGGTTGCCATCAATGACAAAGTGGGATATTGTTTTCCATCATGGGTTAGTGTTGTTATTTATGTCAACCGCCATTGATGGAAAAGGATTTCATGGTGATGTATGAGTCTCCCTATGATGTTATTTAGTTGTCATGCATGTTGATGAAGTGGTTTTTGAGTTATCATGGTGTCCTGGTACATGGTTGAGTAAGTATAGTTACTTTTTGAGATCCCTAGTGTTGGTTGGATGTTGGAATGAGGCCATTCATGGTCCATGAGGTATGTTTCAAATGTACATGTGTCTGCATGAGGTTATCATAGTAATTTCATGGGTTGTCATGGTTGAGTCAAGTCATTCCAGGCTTGTTTCTAGCTTTGGTGCATGATGAATGAAGAGAAGAAGTGATATTTTGGCTTAATAATTCATTGTGAAGCATAAGAATAGTGTTGTGAAAGTTTAACTAACATTTACGGTTAGTTTTAGATCTGTATTCAGTGATTCATTACATATTTGAGGGCCTTAGCAAGCTATAGGTGAGAAACATACAATTTTACATAGGTAAGTCGGTGTGGCTATAGATTGTTAGCCATACTAGGGAAATGTAAATGTCTTTGAGAAGTTATAAGATGTGTTGTCATGATTTTTAAGCCTAGTTTTAGGTCTGAATAATAAATAATTTTGAAGATATGCAAGTTTTGGTGAAACTGGGTAAGTTTTAGTGTGATTTTCAAGCAAAAGTTGACCTTCTAATGCTTGTTGTGAATTTTATGATTTACATGGGACATGAAATATTATAAATAGATTCTCTTTTTCAGTTATGAATATTTAAAAAAATGAGTTGGTTTTATTATTATATTTTTTATGAATGATGGATAAGAAGATAAAGTGGTTTAAAACCCTAGCTAAACCCTAGCTAGGAGAAGTTTGAAGAAAAGTTATTATAGCACACAAGTTTTTATTTCTAGTGTAAAATTAATGATTGGATGTTGTATATTACTCTTTCATATTTCCATAAATGTAGGATAGATATTTTAGTCATATTTGGGCCCTAGATGAAAATGGTAGTTTCAAGTGTTTCATTTAAGGAAAAGTTATCCAAAGAAGGTAATGGATAAATTAGCATTGTGTGATGTATGATAGTTTATATGGATTTAAATGGAGATTTAAGGAAAATTTCATGCAAGTAAATTATGTTTTGAGGTCCAAATAGATTGACTAGTCAAAGCATAGTTTTGGGGTCTCAAATAGGAGGGTCCAATAAATTAAGCATAACTTGAGCTACATGTGGATTTATGAAATGATTCAAGTTTTATTGGAAAGAGAATTAATATATATTTCTAGTGATATAATGATTTTTTCATGATGATGTCATTTGAAATGTTTTCAAGGGCATTCTTTGGACATGTATATTTTTGTGAGTTCAAGACAACATGTGTTCTAGTACAAGTTTGATGTTGTTTGAAGCATGAGATGGATTTGTTGATGATTAATATCAAATGTAAACTTTAATAAGGATGAATTTTGTATCAAATTAATAAATTTATACGTCTTTAATATATGTTTATCTTTAATATATGTATAGATTATTTTATGAGCTAACATTTGGAAACACTATTTTTTGGCAAGTTGATGTGGTAAAGGAAAATGTTTCTTTAGTTTAAGTGAATGATTTTTCATGAATTTTAACATTTTTAATGGAAATAACTATTTTGAGATTTGTAATGGAAATTGGGCCTAGTAAATGAAATGATTTGATTGGTTGATATTAATTGCAGCCATATATGAGTATTTTATGATATTTTATTTATATATAAATTGTTTAGGGTCATGAAAAATTCTACATTTATTGTAAGGAAATTTTAAAGAATGTCCCCATGGGGTTTTGAGCCATCTTTCACACATGTAATGAGGGTTTTAGATAGGATTACCTAATTGGGTCATATGTAGTTGTTATAATTAATTTTTTCAATTTTATAGAGATGTATGGGTCTAAATTATAATGAGGGATTGACCTATATTGGGTAAATAAGAAGAAATGCCTATAAAAGTGAAGTTTTAGGTCCTTTTGAGAGCTAGTTTGACATGGGGAATAGAACAACCTAGATAAGAGTTGATTGTAGGTATGTGGGAATAATTTGAGATCTGATATTATGTATAAAAGGTTGAAGAATTTTTGAATACGTGTGTGCAAGTGGTTAGAGGAAAGACATGTCAAGAAAGATGAAGATAGAGTAAAATTGAAGACCTAGGGTTTATGAGTTGAATAAGTGATCTCCATCAGTTGTGGCAACAGAAAATTTAGAGATAAAAAATATTCATGTGGTTGAGTTCATGATTGGTCATCTTTAGGGGTTATAGCCTCTTTGTGGAGTGTGTGCTTCACTAAATTTGGGGTTAGTGCCTCTTTTAGGGCAAGTGATCTACTTAGCTAGGGGTTCTTTACTCTTTGTAGAGTTGGTGCTATACTAAACTAGATGTTGGTGATCGTTGTGGGGATGGTGACTCACTAAATCAAGGGTCAGTACTCCTTATGTGGTTGGTGACTTACTAAATTAGTGGTCGGTACTCCTTGTGGGATTGGTGCGTCACTAAATTAGGGGTCGAATAATCCTTGTGAAGTTGCTTCTTCACTAAAAATATTTGGTTTGTGTAATACAAGAAAAGTTTCACTAGGTTTTCTTCCACATGAGTGTTTCCCACTTATATATAGTTTTCATGTGTATTATTATTTGTTACATGTTATGGTGAATGTTTAATACACACCTAATATGAACATGTGGTTATGAATGATAAATGGATGAATGATATAATCAATGCATGGATTTTTAAATTGAAGTAGGAGTTTAGTAGGACTAATTCAACCCACCTCTCAGTCCATTGTGATTCCAACATAAAATATATAAATTAAAATCAAAACATGTGCACCTGATCCATGATGAGAGAAAAAGTGTAGAAAGAGGATATCTTGTCTTATGTTTTCTAGGTGATCCGAGGCCATATCTTGAAGATGTGTAGGGAGAAATATACATTATTCTCAAACACATTACTACTTTCTTGAATATATGTGAAGAGATCTTTGTACTTCCTTGTTTTTTGGGTGCTTCGATGCCACTGGCTGAAGTAGTGTAGAGAGGAAGTCCACTGTATCCTCTAACCTTTAACTTCCACCTAGAATGTTAAGGACAACGATGTCCTTTAAAACCCACTTTTTTTGGGTTCATGATTTCTCTTAACCCACTCGATACATAACACACAATGTAAAGGAAAAAAACTAAACTATACTGAACTAGTGTGAAACACTATATAGTATGTAAAAACCCCAAACGATGCCCCCCCTCTTTGGTGGTACATGTGACATTGTTGATAGGAGAAATTGTTCCCACAGAGGACCAACCAACCGGATAAACTTTGTGACTCTTCCCTCCGGGGGAAGGAAAACAATTGTTAGAAACCAAGGCACGTGAAAACAAGTGTTAATACGAACAAACATGCATATAGAAAAAAATTATAAGCTACCAAACAATGTGTAAGCCGAAAATAAGTAAACATGTAATAAAACAATCATAGACCATGCAAAATGGATGTAAACATGGCACACTACTCACATTGTCGTAAGATACTCAAGCCCATCATGGCGGCAACAAATCAAGTGTGTACACACAACAAAAGGAAAATCCCACAAAGAAGACAAAAATAGTAGGAAATAACAAACAAAGAAACAAGTATGGAAGCAAGTATCCTGCATAACAAATGGTGCACATGAAATAATCATTAATATCTTAGAAAGATAACCGATATTTCAAAAGAGTGTATAAGAAAGTGATGTAAATTACTAAGTATAGAATGAAACATTAACATATATAAGAGACGAATGTGATGCCTACAGGTGAAAAATGTATGATGGGTAGAAGGAGAGCATCTATACTATGGGAAAAAGACCTATATACGTGATCAAACTAAAAAATGGTGTGAATACTTATGTGTTAATGGTATAGGTAATTGACATACAAGAAAAACTAACTAGCATGTGTAATAAAGTGAGTATGATCAAACAAATTCAAGAAAGAGTAAAAGTAGCCATGATATGCAGTATGATGTGGATGTATGGAATGGAATGCAAGATGGAATGATAGTATCCACGTGCCTCGATTTAATGGTAATGTATGCGGTGTGGTTTATTTTGTTTTACCCCTTAACAGATCAAGAATGAATCATAAAAAGAGTGTTTCATCAGAAATGGTTGAAGTGTGTGTGTTATGTTTAACACATTGTGATGAATGTGTACGTGTATTGATATGCAACCTATAAATGATGTTTGTGTAAACCATATAGCTGAAGTGTGTATGAAGAAATGATGATTGAAAGAATGAGGAAGTATCCTAAATTGTATATCACTAGTAGATGAATTGAGGTAGTGGTGATGTGGCATAAATCATGTACCACTACAAAATGAAGGAATAGGTGACCATTTAACCTAAAGTGTATGTCACTAACCTAGTAATGTTGTATGGTAAAAGGTTGATTGATGAACGTGTAATAATGATAAGGTCCATTTGATTGGTAGACCCTCAGTAGTCAAGTATGGACCAAGGAACCAAAGTGCATCAGAGGGTACTTTGAGTGAATTGTATAGAAGATGATGTAGTATGTGTGATGATAATATATGACCATATGATATGTATGATGTGTGATATGCAATGTATAGGATGTAATGTAAAAATGTATAGATAGACTAATAATGTGAAATGCATGCTATGTGATGTGTACAAAGAGTATTAATTAATGCTAGATGCAAATGTGACATATGTATGATGAGAAATAGTATGATGTATGATGTGTAGATGTCAAAATGTAAAAATGATGTAAAATAATTATTGAATGTAAGATGTAAGATGTGCGATGTGTAAATATACGCAACATGTAGTAACTATTTGTAGTATGTGGGGTTTGTGTGTGAGATTCCCTTAACATTCAGGTTTGAACCAAAGCACAAGAGTGTGTCATCAGGTAATGACGATACTTGTATAAGCGTGAAGAGAACACAATAAGGATGTGATATATGTATGCTAGAAGTATGCCATGTTGTGAGGTATGATGCTGCTAGATTGGGGATGTGTTAGATGTTATGCCCCAAGTGCATGGAAGAGAAGGTGGTGAAGTATCATATATTTTTAAGATTGATTCGAGGGCTGGGATAATGTTGATAGACATCCTCGGTGAACACTTCCGTTAGATCCGTGTTAATCTTTAGGTTGGTGGGACGAGCATCCTTAGGAGATCTCCGAGGTTTTAAAAAAGCTAGATCTTCTCTATGGGGTAAGATATGGGTTAGAAAAAAATGGAAAGAAAAAACATAAAATAAACTAAGGCAATGTGTCAAAAGTATACACCAAGAAGCCAACCGAATACACAATCGTCTCAAACTACTTAAGCATGGCACCAAAGATTGAAACAACAACCAAATATGCACGATTTCTAAATGAAAATAAAGGCGTTTAGAGACAATAAAGATATGCGAATGATGAATCGAAAACACCACAAAACATATATATTAATCCAATGTTTGTGCACAATATTATATTAAAAAGAGGAAAGATTTTCGTTACAAATCCTAGGTAGAAGGCTAGAGTTTCTAGATCTCCTTTTTCAAAGAAAAGAGAAGCTTGGTGAATAAGATGAAAAGATTAGGATGCCTAGCACCTAACTAGAATCTCCATCTATATTTTTTTCATTGAACCTCCATTACAATTTATAAGGTAAGGAGGAGGTAAGAGAGAACTTTGAAACTCCTTTCCAACCACCTTCGAATTATGATAAATGATATGAAGTGAGAAATAGATTTCCTCAAATATTTATCACAATTTGGTCATCTTGGAAAAGTGAGAGGCATGCCTTTTTAATTCTCCTTAATTCTCCTACAACCAGCTCCCTTGAGATGGAATCATCTTTGAGAAGAAAATCCTTCACTATTTATTATATAACTAGATATTTAGACCTTTTATGCATTGGTTCCCGGCTTATTGATTTAAACAAGGCGTATTTTGTAATGAAATGACCCTTCACCTCTAATATTTTGAAAAAGTTTTGAGCATTAAATCTTATAGATAAGACCCTAAATCACTTATACGTGGTGGATGGCTTGTCATGTTTATGGCCTACTGTGAAGATGGAGTGCATTTTTTGTAAGATCCACGTGGAAGCCCGCGCATCCTTATGACTCATATTTTCTTTAAGGCTCCTGGGAAAGTCTTGAGTGACATTTGGCATCTTCGTGGACTTTCTTCTCTTTTACGGCTCGTAAAGACCCATAGTATACGAACAACATCTCTCAGGCAGGGCCTGTTTATTGACTCCACATGTTAGCTCCATAGGAATACAAAAATTTCCCCCTTTTTAGACTTCTAAAGTTGCGCCCACTTGACACTTGTCACTTTACTCGTGATCCGTTTGATTCTCTTCATAATTTGGTTAATCCCCTCTCTCTTGGAAAATATTTGTCTTCAAATGGGTTTCTCTTAGCCACGAAAATTTAAATAACAGTCTGGTGACTCATTGGGACCATTTATCCTGCTAAATGAAAATAACCCATGATCCTTCACTATGAAACTTGTGTTTTTAACCCTCTGTGAATCTGAGTTTATGGCCTCCTTTTTCATCTGTCATTTGTTTCTCATGTTTTTCTTCTTTTAAAACAAACCCTACAACTTTCTTTTGTGAGAGTAGAAAATTGAGAAGATGACCCAAGAAATCCCTTGGCTGATTTTAGTTGCTCTGCATTTGGTTTGAAGTGAAAACTGCAACTATCTTTAGCTAACGGTGAATTCCTTGGTGATCCGGAGCCTTTATCAGAGCTAACACACCCCTTTGGAGTAATATAGGAGTGAGACTATACAAAAGACAAAACATACATGTCTCAAACGAGATATGCAGTGTGTGCCTAAGCACTTATTCTACTAAAAAAATCTACTCCTACTCCTAATCTAACTGGCTTGATACATGATAAACAAATCCTAAAATGAGCAAGGAAAAATAGCTTCCTTTTCTTATAAAATGCGGCCATGCAATCAATTTGGCTATTGATATGGCCTATAGTGAGAGTAAAAATTTACCCTTCACTCTTCCACCTTCGATATCGATGAACAATATGAACACCTCCTCTCATTCATCATGTGGCTGGAGGTGCTGCAACTAACCCTCAAGGTCTTGAATATCATCCTCATGTTCTGAAATGAACATGACCATTGCTGGCATCTTGCTCGATGAGATACAGCCTAAGGTGGGGCTTGGTCCTACCTTCTATTTACGTCTATCATTTTCGCTTGTATCTTTTGGATTGAGGCTCCCTTGCAGATCTCTTTGAAGGGTTTCATCTTGTTCATCTTCTTTCCACTCTCCCTTTTTAGAAACTTCACTTTGGTGATTCTAGGATCTTGGATTGAAATAAAAAATATTTCAATGATAACCTTCTCTAGAGCCTCTAAATCAGGTCTGGTGGAAAGGTCATGAGAAACAGGTGGCCTCTATTGTGAGACTGATGAAGTGAGAGAATATGTGATTTCAATAGGATCCTCTTCATCGAGACATTCCCCCGATATGATAAGTAGTCAAGCTCATCATCCTCCTATTGTACCGAGATCTCCTTTCTTTTGTGATGGCCTTTGAGTTTGCAAAGGTTCCATCGAACATGATTTCATCTTGCAATATGAAATCCATTGAAAAAAACCTTTTGTGGGGGACCACCTTATGGGGAGGACAAACAAACTCAACCTTCGTAACCCCTCCTATATGGACTGGTGACATAAACCTTGTGAGCACATATCACTTCCCACCTTATGCTCCTATTATATTGGATTTGGAGCCTTCGTTTGCTGGTGTGATAGGTATAGCTGGTCGAAGAAAGGGAAAGGGAGGAATGGGTGGCTTGGAGATGGACAAGGGGATGATTCCTGGTGGTAATGAAGTCATGATGATATGAAACCATAGGATGAAGAGAAATGGGAGGAGTGGAAAGAAAGATGAATGAAAATTGATGAGAAGGAGCTTTGCGAGCCTTTGTAATGATTTGGTGGGATCTGTGGAGTTGCTTGATGTTCTCCATAACTATATTTATGGAAGTTTGAACCTTATTGAGAATCAACCAAGCTGATGCCATAATAAAGTATCACTCTGAGTCGTCCCACTAGGCGTGCTAGGAAAACTGTTGAAGGATATCCTTGGTGGAAACTTGTTAGAGTCATGGGAATCCTTACG
This sequence comes from Taxus wallichiana var. yunnanensis, assembly GCA_018340775.1. Taxonomy (NCBI): domain Eukaryota; kingdom Viridiplantae; phylum Streptophyta; class Pinopsida; order Cupressales; family Taxaceae; genus Taxus; species Taxus wallichiana. Next base: position 1,037,378,149 of record CM031239.1, on the reverse strand, counting down.
TTTGTGGGACTTGCGTCCTAAAGGATTCCTCCGGAGTTTTAAAGAAGTTGGCTCTTCTCTATGGGGTGAGATAGGGGTTAGAAAAAAATGGAAAGAAAAAACATAAAAAACTAAGGTGATGCGTAAAAAAAAATACACCAAGAACTCCAACCGAATACAAAATCGTCTCAAACTACTTAAGCACAACACCAAAGATTGCAACAACACCCAAAGATGCACAATTTTTAAATGAAAATAAAGGTGATCGAGACAATAAAGATATGTGAATGATGAACTGGAAACACCACAAAACATATATATTACTCCAATGGTTGTGCAAAGTATTACATTAGAAAGAGGCAAGATTTCCATTACAAAGCCTAGGTAGAAGCATGGAGTTTGTAGATCTTATTTTTCTAACAAAAGAGAAGTTTGGCGGCGAGAGAGAGGAAAAGATTAAGACTCCTGGCACCTAACTAAAATATCCATCTATATTTTTTTCAAACCTCCATTACAGTTTAAAGGGCGACTGATGAGGTAAGAGAACTTTGAAACTCCTTTAACCACCTTTGAATTATGATAAATGATATGACGTGACAAAAAAAATTTCCTCAAATCTTTCTCACAATTTGGTCTCCTCAGGAAAGTGAGAGCCATTCCATTTTAATGGATCTTAATTATCCTACAACCGACTCCCTTGAGATGGAATCGCCTTTAGAGATGAAAATTCTTCAGCTATTTATTACATAACTATATATTTTGATCTTTTATGTATTGGTTCTCAGCCTATTGATTTAAATGGCACGTATTTTGTAATGAAATAACCCTTTGCCTTTGATCTTTTAAAAATTATTGAGCATTAAATCTTACAGATAAGACCCTAAATCACTTACACGTGGTGAATGGTTGTTCATCTTTATGGCCTCCATTGAAGATGGAGTCCATTTGTTACAAGATCCACGTGGTAGGCCCATACATCCTTATGAATCTTCTTTTCTTTAAGACTCATGGGAAAGCACTTAGTGGACATTTGGCATCATCTGTGGACTTTCTTCTCTTTTATGGCTCGTAAGGACCCTGTGGTATATGAACAACATCTCGGGTGGGTCTGCATTTTTTGACTCCACGTATCGGCTCCATGGGAATCTAAGATTTTACCCTCTTTTTTTCTTCTGAAGTTGCATCCTGCTTGACACTTGTCACTTTTTGTGAGACGTTTGGCTCTCTTCATAATTTGGTTAATCCCCTATCTCTTGGCAAATACTTGGCTTCAAATGGGTTTCTCTTAGCCATGAAAATTTAAATAATAGATAAATAATGAGAGAGTGTATGGTATGGATGATGAGTGATATATGATGTATATGTATGTATGTATGTATGTATGTATGATGTTATGCAATAGATAGATATGTTAAAGTAAGATGAAACTAGGTTCTTTATTGTAGTAGACCCTCAACATTTGTATAATAACCATAAGAATATGAGTGTGTCATTAGGTGGGTAGGGTGATAAGGTTCACCTACCAAAGACCAATTTTGTGTGAAGCAGTGGTATCATGGTGGGAAAGAGTAACAGGTTAGATCATGCGGTGGTGGAATTTGTAATGTGTCTTGACTAGAAGTAGAAGGGGTAGTTGTTTTGTGAGAATCAATTTGCAGAAGTGGTGTAAGATGGGGAGGTATCTTAAATGGTGGTATATTTTTTGGGTTTGATGATGCTATGGAAGTCTTGATAGGAGGCCATGGATTGCTTGATAAGAGGCTAAGTTACACTAATTTTTAAATGAGGTTTCTTATATTGACGTGGAAATCTTGCAAATATCTTGAGTGGAAGATAAGTGAAATTGTCCTTGAGATGAGGTTGAGTGGATTGAGCATGATGATAGTGAATGACCAAAGAAGGTACCTAAAAATTGATAAGATTATGCTCATTAGATATAGGAAGAGATTTAGGCCCATTGGGATGTAATATTTATAGATAGGCATGCAATGAGAATGTTTTACAATGAATGAGATAAATCCCGACACTCAAGATGTTTGATTCTTCACTATATAGAATGACATTGATTTTCATTGTCCATTGATTTGATGATAATTATAATATGAACGAACTTGATATTTAGCTAGTAAAAAGGAGGATAGTAATGATTAGGTGGTAATGTGATCAATTGATGACTAAGGAGCTCATTAAGAAGGTCATGTTGTTTAGTATTGTGATAAAAAATAAATGGTTTTGGTAATGATATAACTTGAGGCTCACTAATATAAACACATGTAGTAGTCATAAAATGAGATGGAGAGGGATAAAAACATGAGCCTAAGAGAAATCCTTAAGTTGTTGAATTTCAAATTTGAGGGATGTGATTATGGATTACATAACCTGAAATTTGTCTTGAAATAAAGAATGTAATTCTTGAATTGATTCCAATATGGGTTGATTATATGGAGGATTACTACGTCTAGGGTCATGAGATAAATGATCGAATATATGACTTATCTCATGTGACAATGTGTTTTGAGGAAGATACGTGGTTTCTAAGGATTTCTGAAGAGCATCTTGAAAATTTGGATATCTATTAAGTAAATTAGAAAAATAATCTTGACGAACTTTGGGAGCCATGATAGAGGAAAAACAAGGATCCTAAGGGTGAAAAATGTCAGGCTCACTAAAATGATTAAATAAAATGTGGATGAATGGTAGTTAATCTAACTAGGAACAAAAAGAAATAATTGTAGATAAAAACATTAAATAAATATAAAAATGACCCAAGCAACTAGATTAATAGATGTAAAAACCCTAATATGCAATGAAGGGTTGGAAAGAGCTTATCTGATTCAACAAACTAACTAGAATACGTCATAGAGCTGACTAGAGAAATAAGAGAAGGAAACAACTATGCCAAGGTTCATAAACTTGTAGATCCAGGTAAATATGAGAAGACTAAGGCACTTATGGGTGCCCTAGTCTACTTTTTGGGCACCCTAGTCTATGCAGGAGGTCCAAAAACCATATTTTCAGGGTTGGTATATGATTTGAATCCTTTGAAACCTGTCATACTAACTTTGATGTACAATGATGTATGTAATTGCCCAGGAATGAATGATGAAGAGGAGACTTATAAAATCCCTTGACAAACATCAAACCTAAAAAAAAAGATGCATTTGAAAGGGTCGGATGACCTTAGCCACCATAATGGTGGACTTACTAATTGAGTGTTGCACTATATCTTAGACCCAATGTAGTTCTATGTCCAAGTGTGTGCATTCATGCCTAGGTGCTCTTGTGTCGATTGCACTTTCGGAAAGTAGAGAGTAATAACTATGTCTAGAAAATGTAATAGAATGGTTGATGGAATAAAATAAACTTCCCTCCTATGCTTTTGTTATGCGAGATGAACCAATTTTGTGCCTTGTGATGGATCTAGATGGATGCGACCTTAGGTGATGATAATAGTGACTAGTGCCTTGTACTATAATTATAGTTTCATAACTTTATATTTATATGGTTCTCTTGTTCTAATTTAAGTAATTAACCCTAAAAAGTCCGATCATAAGAAATATGAAATGTCGAAATGGCTAGAAAGTTCCCAAAAAGTGGTGGGAAAGTGGTAAAAGGATCACGTGCATATGCTTTACTAGGATACGAGGCACCTACGGGTTACCCAAAATAAGGATGCCCCCCCAGATCGAGGTTAAAATGATGGAAAATGATGAAATAGGTGGGAAATGTTTATGGGAGGTCGGTAGTGAAGACAAAATTCAAACTAAAATGGCCAAAAGGTGTGAGTTAATTAGTACCATCTCCACTCAAAAACCATATAAATGGTAGTATGAGACCTCGGACTAGATACTTTCTAGAGTATGTGATTTTGTCCTACCACACTTAACGCTACTTATATGTACATATGTATTATCGTTTCTTGATGACACAATCATTTTCTTAGAGTTCTTACACAACTTATTGAGGTATCTCTTACATTAAGAACCCTATTTCATCTTCGCATTACATGCTTGATCAACATCTCTATCTATTACATAATCACTTATACATACATTTATGACAATCTATAGTTATTCACGCATACAACATAGTCTCTCATCATTTATCACCAAATACATTCATCATCTAAAACACTCATCACCACAAACTTGCATGGGCATCATACTTACCCCCTCCTTAAAGAACCATTAGATATCTTCCACCATAAACCCATCGCATCTAGTATTTTACATTCCACATATACATCCCCATACATTTTCATCGTCATTACCCTATTATATATATATGCACTCTGGTGTTATGGTTCACACTTAAATGTTGAGGGCATATTATACGAGATGAACCTCACACACTACATGGTAGAAACTACATATTCCACATTTTCACACATCATACACATTTCAACATATACAATCTTCAATCTATTTGGCATCATCTATAATTTTTGATTTATACACCTATACATCGTACACATTCTACACATTACATTATCATACATTTTTACAATATACACATCTTGTAATACACAAAACACATATTTCATCGCACATTACACATTTTAAATGTCAAATACCTACAAAATGTTCTCACCACCACATCTTCTACACATATTCCACATCTTACTCATCTACTTATATGTGCTACACTCACTTTACACGAAAACCCACTCTAGTCAACAGTTCATACTTGACTGCTTTGAGGGTCTAAATCGAGAATTGAACATCATCTCATTACACCTACAATTCTCTACACATTAACATTCACAATCAATCAATAAATAAATCAATGTTATTATCATCATATCGACATTTTTAGCCATCACCATAGATTGGTTGAACTTATGGACCCACTTCATTGTATCACCAGTGCACCCCAAGGAGCTATAGATAACGAGCGAGGTTGTTGAACCATGTGTTATTATGTCACTTGGGTTAGGGGTGTCTAGACTCTATGTGCCTAGGGACATAGGGTGACAGAGACCCCTTTGATGGAGGCTTAAGAGACTTGAGGGAGACATAATAGACTTGAGGAGGCATAAGATACTTGAGGGAGATATAAGAGACTTGACGGAGATATAAGAGACTTGAGGGAGACATAAAAAATTTATATGTGTGTAATTAGTGCACTTGGAGTTTTATTTTTATGTTTGTGATGATTTGGGAGGTATGTGGAGTTGTTTTGTGATGTTTTAAGAGGTGTGGTGTTTTTGTTATGATTTATGTGTACTCTTGTGAGTCCAGGTTGTGTTTTGTGATGTTAAGGATTGATGCTCATCATTTTTGGTATTATGTTGTTTCCATCTTGACCCTATATAGCTAGAGTTATGGTTTTGACTTGCGTGAAAACCTTCATATGTGTACTATTGGGAATTACATCTTGTTATAGTCTTCTTATGTTGCAAGTACTTTTGTATGAGGGGCATGTGTGTGACAAGTACTATATTGAGTGGGTCATGCATGTTCTTTCCATTGTTTGGTTGAGTTCTTGTGTTGTGATATAGTCGTGAAGGTACATGTCATGATGTCTTGTGAAAAATTAGTGTTGTGTTTGGCCCTAATGGCATATTGTGATGTCAGTTCCGTTGGGCACGCACGAACATAAGACAACTAAAATCTTAAACCAATGAAATACGAAGAGTTAGATTCTTGAATACTTTAAAGGAAAATACTAAGTAATAAAGTAAAATAGAGCTTTCAATCTTCAAAAAACATTAAAATTTAAGATATCACCGAATTATCTTGCTTCCTTGTGGTCGCGTTGTATCGACTAGTTATTTTGTTAAATGACATGTGTCATTATTGAATTTCTTGTTTATGTACCCTTAGAGCTTTGGCGCAGTGTCACATTGAGGATGATGCTCTTATCAGGGGAGAGAGATGTAGTGCCACCATTGGATATTAATATAATGGAATCACATTTTTTAAAAAATTAATAAAAAGAAAATAACTATATGAGGACATGGTTGGTGAATGGAGTAATATTTCCATGTGAAGGCACATGGAATTCCTGAAAATGAGTACGTGGGCAGCCTGGAGGACGTCAGACCTGTCACATTCCTTACCTAATAATACATACACTTCATTCCAGATCCAACGATCAAAACCACGCTGAAACCATAGATAAATTAGATAAACCACAAATATTTGTTTAAATGATTTTTTTCTCAATTAAATTCTTTGAGAGTGACCTGTGTATTTCAGCCATGATCATGGATAAAGTAAAGACATTAGGACAGGAGCTTATCACTTCCAGACCTCATATCAATAATTCTTCCATTCGTATTTATCTACTTTCCTCGTGCCTTAAAAATGAGACACATTCTGATCACGGATTAGAATCCTTAATAACACTTCAGGCATTTATTTAATTTTACCCCTTCTCAGCACCGAAATCACCAAGTCCATTGTGAAAGTAGATTTGCAGAGGTTAAAGAAGAAGAGGAAGAGAATCGAAGGAGGATAAAATGATGACGAAGAAAAGGATGAAGACATATATAGGAACTGGTTGTGGAGTAAATATAGGGATCTATTGCGGCTTCTCAGGGAAATCGTGGTTTCTTCAGTACCAAGTCACACCTTATGGGTAATTTATTCTATTCCATACCTTAAAAGATGTTGAGTTTTTTTTATGTTTACTCGGTACATCAAAATCCAACTACGGTAAGGGAAATTATAAACTATAGGTTTCTTCATTGTATTTGGAACAAATTGATGCAGAGGGTGAATACAAAAACACAGAGCAAGGGTGGCCTCACGTCCTATCAAGGATCATGGATACTATGGTTTTTCCTACACCCATGGCTGTATTGGAACCCCATATTACGTAATCGGGGTGTGATAAGTCCACCTCTAAACTAAAAGGAATGTGTTTTGGAGTGTTTCTTCTCTTGTTATGGAAAGCATTGGAATCAAATAAGGACAAGATAATATCCAAGTCGAAGGTGGTATGATAAAAAATGGGAATAAAATGATGAATGAGAATGAAAGGAATGATATCCTGTAGCTTCACAATTGCATTACTGTTGTTATTGCATTGGAGATGTTTGAAATGAAATTTTGGTACTTTGAGTATGCAAACTTTAATGCAACTGGAACTAGGCCCATGGAATCACATTCTCGGCGGTTACATTTGGGGCAGTGAGGAAAACCATAGCCCGTCTTCTCATTTTGGTTGTATCAATGGGTTATGGTGTAATTAGGCCTACTCTTGGTGGGCTTACCACTAAGGTGATTCTTCTTGGTGCAACATATTTCGTGGCTTCTGAATTGCGTGATGTGGTGGAGAATTTTAATTGCAATGCCTGCAAAATAAGGTTTATTGGATAGGACTGTGGGTGGAAACAAGTGTCCAGACTCAGAGAGAATATGTCCCCCAAAACTTTTCACATATTCTTAACCATCTCTTGGTACATACATCTTCACAATTAGGTTGGTAGTGCGAGGCATGTACGTGGTTTATTATCTCTTGTTGGACCATCGAATGGAGGGGATCCAAGATTAGACTCATGAAACTCTTTGGAAAAATGTTTTGTGTGGATGTGGAATCGAGCTCCACATCTTGGGATGATTTGTTTTATCTCGAGGCATGGTTCATCTCACCTTGTCCTTCATAATTCTCGTACTTTAGTTTTTCATTTGCAACGAAATAAATTTAAAACCTTGGAGTATTTAAAATTTGATTATTTTTATATAAAATTGTTTTGCAAAAATAATAAAATGTCATCTGGAACTTATGTAACCCAAATAACGCTTGGTAGCTAAGCATAAACTTAAACCCCTCATTCTAACACTATCCAAAACCATTGCACCCTAACTTTTAGTGCGAAAAAATAAAACTTCTCCTTATGATTTTCATTACCAACTTGCATTTGATCGACATCCATGTTGATACCACAACTTTATACATTTTTATCTAGGGTATAAAAATTCATTTCACATGTCCATTGATTTTGGCGAGACCGAGGTGAGTCGTCAAACTAAAAAACAACTTTTTTTTCCACCTTATAACATTAAAAAAATGATATTTTTAGAGACTTGTAAAATAATGCTCTGAGCCTGGTTGAAGAAATGTCAAGCATTGTATGCATCCCTTGTTATGAAGAGACTCGCATAGAGCATTATATTGACCTCGTTTGACCATTTGCACCTTCTTCACCGCTCGTCTAGGAGCCATGTTACTCCGTTTTACTTGTTTAGGGAGTCTTAAAACTTGAAAGTTGGGTTTCATTTGTCTTGCCATTTGAATCTGTGAGCAACAAAATGCTTTCCCAACTTCACAACCTCTAGTATTTTTCATAGACAACTGCATGGAACCTTAAGTTTGAGAAAAAAATGCATTCCTGGCTAGTTTTTCAACGGGGTTTGTAGGGCTCTGGTCACTCTTGAATATGTTAAATTAGACCGATTAGGGCTAGTGACTCAAGAAATCTTGTCGCATATTGGAAACCATTCTCCATTTTCAAATTCCATCAACTCCTGTGAATTCTGATATATAGGAGGATAGTTAAGAAGTTAACCGTTTTTCATTGACTAACGAGAAGGAAGGTTTTTTTACGTAACTTCATAGCCTCCGAGCCTAAAATGAACATTTTTTACAACTATCAGGAAAACGTAAAAAAAATAAAACTTGTAGCACCCCTGTTGAATTACGAATCCACCATGGAAACTGTTTGAAACTTGTAAATAACTATTTGAAACTTTATCATGTGACTGGTATGAAATTGTAAATTTTGCAAAAAATTGTTTCTCTCTCTTCCCTATTTCTTTCTCTCTCCTATATTAAGAAATGAAGTGAACAAAAATGATATAAATATGTGTCTCTAACCTTCTGCTTTCAAATGCAAATTATAAGTGTTATTATGTAAATGAGAAACTAAATTTTTTAATTATTCTAGATTTGGGTGGATGCCATGCAAATGAGTTATCGTTGATTTCATGCTCACATGGCTTTGCAGGGTGGAAGTGAGATGGTGAAAAGGCGTGGTGTAATCCATTGTTTATTATTGTAATTTATATAGGTTATTGAAAAATGTATATATGTGTAATGTATTGCCATGTTACAGAAATTTATATTTGAAATTCATTAATATGTATGAGATGTTAGTTTTAGGAATGTCTTGGGAAATGGGTATGTAATCATGGGTTCATTTTTAATTTAGATTTGCATATGCAAAAATTTGGATTTATTAAATGAATTTGAATGTAATATAATGTAGTACATTTCCGTGTGCAATAGTCGATTAATGAATTAGTGGGTTGTGTTCTTTACCTTGAAAATGTAATAAAGAAATCTAAGCAAATTAGTTAACCCTAGTACAAAGTTTTTGTATAACTAAACCTCTTGTGTTATTCCTTTTCCATAGAAAACTGAAACCTTAGAATGAACTTAAACATGTATGCTCGATGACACCTTCTATCTTAACTAAATAAGAACCCTAGTTGAGTTACCACCATATCCTGTATATTTCTCGACATCATCGTGAAACCATCAGTTAAGAATGACTTGTTCAAACATTATCTATAGTAAGTGCTTTCCTTCCAAGATTGGTTATCATGCGTGTAGTAAGATGAAAAAATTCTTTCCAGGTCCTACTTATGTGTTAGGTGATAGATATCACCAACTACACTTGAAAGTAACCTTTAGTAAATGGGATTATGTAACGAAGTTAATATTTAAACTTGTTATACCCTCCCTCTAATTCTAGCCACATTAGTTTGCAAAATGCTATCGTCTTAAAAGATAATTAATCTTCACAACTAAAATTTATTGTACTACACCTAAAAATATATTCATTAGTTCATTTATATAACTTAAGATCCATTTTTCAAAGCAACAACTATGTTGTGTAACCCTGCAAGATATGGAGTAAGTAGAGATAACACCTCCTTAGTATCCTAGTTGACTACCAAGTTAGATCTAGAAATTCTCTTCATCATCGAATGAATTCCTTTTCGGTATAAAATGCTAAGTATGTCCTTACAAATGAAATTTATTTAAAAGATGTTGACTTAAGAGAAACCAGGAATGAAAAACTTAGTTCCATAATCCCTTGTTATGGCTTTTATGACATTAAGAATTAAAGAAATTTATCTTGCATAATCGTGAAATGCGAAAACATGGGATCTTACTTTGAAAACAAATCTTGTGGTTCGTGTGTAGTCGTAAAGTTTCCAATCATGTACTTCTTGTAGATGTTAGACAAATACTTCTGTAACTCATTTTGTTATAAAACAATGCTATTAATGAGACCATAGTGTAATGTAAGAGTAAAGCATATAAGGGTAAAACGAGATTGGAGGTTAGGAATAATGTCACTCTTGGAGTCCTTATAACTAAATTAGGCATTTTCTTGTGTTAAAAGGAATATGAATTTCCCTTAGTGAGATCAAAATTCGAGGAAACAAAAGATATTTATAAACCTAAATATAAGCCTTGATGTGGAAATTATGAATGGATTCGAGAATTTATTGAACTATATCAACTATTACAAGGAAACAAATGCTCTGGGGTCAAAGAATGTTTATGAATATATATATATATATATATATATATATATATGTATATGTATACATATGTATGTATGTATGTATGTATGTATGTATACATATGTATATATATATATATGTATGTATATATATATATATGTATGTATGTATATATGTATATATATGTATGTATATATATGTATGTATGTATATATCTTTAATCTAAATCTCCCTTAATCCTAATATTTTTTCTTGACTTCATGGCGGAATCACTTGTGTTGAAAAGGTAAAATATAAACATTGAATAAACGTTTGGAAAGCATAAGCTTAACATAAGAACAAGAGAATTAGGAACTTTTGTGAAATTTGAAATATGTCAAATCATGTAACCCATAGTTTACATAAGAAAGAGAACGAGAAGTCTTGTAATTTTACATCAACATTGAATAAACGTTTGGAAAGCATAAGCTTAACATAAGAATGAGAAGTACTATAATTTTGCATCAACATAACCACCGTAAGATATGGAGTAAGTAGAGATAACACCTCCTTAGTATCCTAGTTGACTACCAAGTTAGATCTAGAAATTCTCTTCATCATCGAATGAATTCCTTGTGGGTAGAAAATGGTAAGTAACTCCTTGCAAATGAAATTGATTTGAAATATGTTGACTTAAGAGAAACTAGGAGAATGAAAACATAGTTCCATAATCTCTTGTTATGCCTTTTATGACATTAAGAATTAAATAAATTTCTCTTGTAGAATCGTGAAATGTGAAAACATGGGATCTTACTTTGAAAACAAATCTTGTGGTTTGTGTGTAGTTCTAAAGTTTCCAATCATGTACTTATTCTAGATTTTAGAAAAATACTTCTGTAACTCCTTTTGTTATAAAATAATGCTTGTAATGAGACCATAGTGCAATGTAAAACTAAAACATAGTAGGGTAAAAAAAGATTGGAGGTTAGGAATAATGTCACTCTTGGAGTCCTTTTAACAAAATTAGGCATTTACTTGTGTCAAAAGGAATATGAAATGCCCTTAGTGAGATCAAACTTCGAGGGAAAAAATGATATATATAAACCTAAATAAATGCCTTGATGTCAAAATTATGAATAGATTCGACAAGTTATTGAACTATATCAACTATGACAGGTAAACAAATATTCCAGGATCGAAGAATGTTTATGAATATATATATATATATATATATATATATATATATATATCTTGAATCTAAATCTCCCTTAATCCTAATATTTCTTTCTTGACTTCACGTCAGACTCACTTGTGTTGAAAAGGTAAAATCTAAACATTGAATAAACGTTTGGAAAGCATAATCTTAACATAAGAATGAGAGAATTAGGAACTTTGTGTGTAATTTGAAATATGGAAAATACTTATGTAAATTATGGATATTATCATAAGGGATAAAGACCCAACTTAAATGGTTGAACTATAAGTTGAATGTGAAATAATTTAAGAATTTGTAGGTAGAAAATGGATAAAATTATCCTTATATAGAAAATTTCTTGGAATGTTTATCGCAACTAAGATGTAATCATGGTAATAATGTGTTGTGGGATTGGAAATCCTTGAGCCCCTTTTCTTATGGTTGGGTCATTACTAATATTCATTCAATAGGAAAGTATGGAATCAACATGTATATGGTTTTATCATGTGTCTATGTGAGTCGATCACTTATGTTAGTGTCTAATGCATAGTTGAATTTCTCTACTTGGAGCTCTTGTTGTTTTGTGTAGTGAGCAATGTAAGTTCAAATTTTTTTATCATGGTATTTTTAATATTGTATTTGTGTGTGTAAAATGTGGGCATTACATTTGGTATCACAATGGAGGTTCATGCTCTCAAACCTTTGGGGTAGATTGGAGTAGTGATGATGTTGCATGATGGTAGTTGATATTGAAAGAGTAATGTGATATATGTTCTAATGCGAACAATGTTGTAATTGTGATATTATGAATGCACATGTTGCGCATGTCATTTAGTGTGTATTCGTTAACATGTTGATGTGTTTGTGATGAGAGTATTCACTCTCATTTTCATGGATTCTATTAAGAGTTCACGTGTGATGTACCACTTTTTTGTGTGTGAAAAGAATGTTGTTTTGGATTATGGAGTGTTGAGATTATTTTTATTCTATTGTATGCAGGTGTGTTGATGTGATGCATGACATAATTGGTGTATAGTGAATTGGATTGTATCGTGATGTTGCCACCATGTTGTGATGAATTGTGTGTGTCACCATGTTATATAGAAATTAATTTTATGTTGTAATGTTACTCATTGTGTTCATCATACGTATTATTTATGTAATATGTGATGGTTCATGTCGTGATTTAGGGACACATGGTGAATGTATGATCCATATTGTATAGTGATTGTAATTGGGTGGAGTATGTAATAACGTGATGTATTGTAATCAATGAATGTAATGATTTTGATGTACCCTGTACAGATACCATGCATAGATGGTATGGTTAATGTGCATGTGTAACCATTGTGTTAGTGATGTTATTATGTGTTATGTTGTGAACCCTACACTAACCGAACCTAAGGTAAATTGTTAAAAGGTGTATGTTTGTAGTGAGGAAATGTGTACCGTTGACTAGTCACTTGAGCCGAGTACAAGATAGAAAGTGGAGTCTTACCTAGGCTGAAAACCCACATTTTTTCATTTGGTATGTATGGTTCTTGCTCAACGAATGTCATGCATATTGTGTTTCGTGAACCTTAGGCTCAGTAGATTGCGACATGTACTCCTTTATTTCTCCCTATATGGTTATCATATGGATTCAACCTAAGTGTAGTTACAACTATGTTGAGCCTTGTGGAAGTGGTGGAGGGATGATTAAGATAGAGATGATGACAATTGTATTATTTGATATGTTATTTTACAAGCTAAGGATCAATGTCTGAGTACCAGCATCTCGTTGAGTGCCCCTTTGGTGGTCTTGAAAGACCACATAATTATTGTGATGTGTTATTTCTCTATACCTATTTTATTGATTGATTTATACATTCTTATATTTTGGGAATTTTATTTGGTTTTTGCAATAACATGTAGATTTTTGCACTAATAATGGCTATTTGGCCATTTACTTTACTTAGATGTACAACTTTTTTTCATGTTTAAAGGTTTTATAGCCTAGCCTCGGGCTTTGGATTTTTTCCACTTGGCATTTGAAATAGATTTATTTGTTGGTTCTAATGTCGTAGTGTTTGGAATAGGGTCATGGATGCCCCATGGAGTGGTTGAACCTATGAACCCACTTCATTGTATCGGGTACGCCCCAAGGAGTTATAGCTAACTAGTGGGTTGTTGACACATGAGTTATTATGTTAGTTGGGTTAGGGTTGTCTTGACTCGACATGCCTAGGGCCATAGTGTGACCAACCCCTTTAAGGGAGGCATAAGAGACTTGAGAGAAGTATAAGAGACTTTAAGGTTACATAAGAGACTTGAAGGAGACATAAAGACTTGAGGGAGGCATAAGAGACTTGAGGTAAGAGACTTGAGGGAGGCACAAGAGGGAGGCACAAGAGACTTGAGGGAGGTATAAGAAACATGAGGGAGGAATAAGAGACTTGAGGGAGGTATATGAGACTTTAGGGAGACATAAGAGACTTATGTGTGTGTGATTAGTGCACTTGGAGTTTTATTTTTATGTTTTTGATGCTTTGGGTGGCATATGGAGTTGTTTTGTGATGTTTTGGGAGGTGTATGGTGTTGTTGTTATCATTTATGTATACTCTTGTGAGTCCAGTTGTGTTTTTTGATGTTGAGGATTGATGCTCCTCATTATTCATATGATGTTGTTTCCATCTTGACCCTATAGTTAGAGTTATAGTTTTGAGTTGCGTAAAAACCTTCATATGTGTCTTGTTGGGAATTACATCTTGTTATAGTGTGCATATGTTGCAAGTTAATTTTGTGTGACGGGATGTCGACATTAAAATTTTCCTCCGTAATTTCTATTTTATTAATGTATGTATTAGGAATAGGATGTTGTTAAGTATAATTAGTAGTGGCGTCCAATAGAAGATAATGGCACCGTCAGTATGGTGCCACCAATAATGTAGAGTACGGTAACAGTCAAAGTATAATAGGAATGTTGTAAAAAGTAAATATTTGTCGTAAGTGGTCCGGTAATGTTAAAATGTCAAAGTTGGGATAAGTAGAGAAGTAGGGTCTACATGATTAGGAATTAGAAATATTATATTTGTAATAAGGACAAAGAGTGATGTCATAAATATTTTATATATTTTATTTGTGGAAAAGTCTAAAAAGGTGGAACCCATGTGAGATGATAAGGTTTATCTTATCTTAGAAGATAAGCCTACATGTAAAGGCAAGAGTTTAGGCATGGAATATGATTGGCCGGAAGAGATTTCCTATCCTATCTTAGAGATAAGGTGGATAAGCCTGAATTCCTATAAATAAAGAGGCCACCCCCTCATTTAGCATAGAGAGAAGTAGTGAGAAATATTGTATGAGTAAGTGTGTAAAGAAAGCCATCATTTTGAAGGTGTGTTAAAGAAGCCATTAAGAGGTGTAATTGTGAAGTTTCTCCCATAGTTATTGTTTGAAGGCAAGTGAAGTTAATAACACTTGAAGAACCTCATGGGTGAGATTATAACAATTTCATGTTGATATTATAATTTACACTGATATTTCAAATTTATCATTATTCCTTCTTATCATAGTCTATGGTATTCTTGTGTTATGTTTGTTGTTGTGTTTCAAGATTACATCCACCAAACTAAGAGATGTGCATTAGTTAATAATTATAGCACGAGGAGTTCCCGGTGAAGAATTATCATAGTGCTGGATTGGTGTTGACATTTTGGTTCCATTACCGGGACCATTCCTCGTTGGTGGATTTTCTGGAGAAATATTCCCACTTAGTCAGAAAACATTTGGAGGGTAACCTTGTTTTTACTGTGAACAGTGTTTACCACAGTAAAGTCAATTTTTACCGTAGTAACTTCACTTTTTAATGTGAATAGTGTTTACTATAGTAAAGTCAGTTTTACCACATAAATCAAGTTTTACCATAGTTTTTACCATGGTCATTTCTATTTTCTATTATATTATAGTGATTCCAATTATTTGTGCACATAAGTCTTGTTGATTGTACTTGTGGGTTGGTATTTCACTGTGGTTACTTTTGAAATGGGGAAGATTCCTATTTTTTCAGCCCAATCTAATGAAGATGCTTCCTCTTTCATTCAAGAGTTTAAATGATCTTGTATTTGTAATGGCCTTATAAGAAGGGAACAATGGACTGAATTTTTTCCTACCTTTTTGGATGGTTCAGCCCTTAGGTGGTTTGAAACACTAGGTGATAATGTGAAAAACTCATGGGATTTATTAACTAAAAGTTTTCTTGAAGAATTTGGTGAACAATAGAAATATGTAGATCTCATGATCGATATCACAAAGCTAGCCCAAGGAGAGAAGGAGAAGATAAGGGATTATCATGCTCATGTTCTAGAGCTAAGGAGGAAGCTCGATGCCCAGATCCGGAAGGAAGGATTAGCGGATGGGTTAATGAATGGCGTGGATAATCTCCTCTGTAAGAAATTCATTCTTGGGATGAAGCTAGAGATCAGAAAACGAGTGAAGTATGACCACCCAACTACCATTGAACAAGAAAAGGAGATTGCAAGAAGGCAAGAAGAAAGCATGGAAGAGGAGCCCAAAGAAATTGTTGCTAAAGTAGAGCCTACACCAGCACCTTTGGTCCAAAATCCACAACCACTCTCAGTGAGCAAAAATCTTTCTCCTATTACATTTACTAAGTATGAAGATCTACTCAGGAAGATGGGTCAGTTAACTATTAATCTTCTTCAAGGAAAAGAATTTGGTTCTCAGGGTGGAGATAGAGGTCCAAAAAGAAATATTTTGAAGTTGTATGTTATGGTTGTTATAAAAGGGTCATTATAAGTATAATTGTCCAGATAGAGCTTTACATCAGTACAAGAGATAATGATAAAGGGAAATCACTGTGAATTCTTTTGATGTAGTAGATAAGAGCATAAATAATGAAGTAGATGTGTTTGTAACAAAAAAAAAAGAAAGAAAAAGATAACCAAGATGGAAATGATCCTAAGAAGATGAAAGGAGAAACTAGTAAGAAACATAGGAGAAGAAAGTTGGGTGTGCGGGATTTTCTTATTTCACGGGACAAGGACCATACTCCATCTTAGATGATCTTTCCAAAAGGCTGCAAATATTACATATGGTCAACTCTTGGCTATGTCTTCGAGAAGAGGTGGGAGCTGCGAAGTGGACTCAATGCTCAACGAAGGAAGGAGGTTGAGGTCCCTATTTTGGAGGCAGGCGGATCCCTACACTCCACAATCGAGGTATTATGTAATGGTATTTCAATTCATGATGTCTTAATTGATGGAGTGTTGTAGTTAATGTAATGAACCAAGTCTGTAATGAATATGTTGGGTTTAAAAATTGATCACCCTCTCAACACTTATGTTAAGGTCATTAAATAAAGGAAAAACTAAACCATAAGGTGTAGTCTCAAATGTGGAAATATCGATTATGGGTGTTGTATGTGTGGTAGACTTTCGGTGTTGAAAAATAGGTACTATTTGCACGTACCCAATGTTGTTGGGAAGACCATGGCTAAGGAGAGTTCGTGCAAGAAACTACTGGAATGAAAGCTTCATGACACTTGGACGTGGTAGAGAGAGGTGAAGATAAACGTGATCCCTCGGCATCATAAGGTAGAACCTGTGGATTCAAGTGATGAAACTGATGATTGGACATCCTCTGATTACTCGAGTACTAGTGAAGTGGACACTGAAGATGAAGAAAGTGAGGTTGATGTTTCGGTCATGGATATCCTTCTAGTCACACCAACTCATGATCCCATAAAATTATCTGAAGAAGAAATTGATGATCATCTCCAAAAAATAAAGATTGGTGATGTTGTGATGGAGAGTGAGAAGGAATCCTACCTCCAGCTCTTTCGAAGGTACATACACATATTCACTTTTGATTACAAGGAACTCCATCAAGTAAATTGGGTAGAACATTCTATTGAGTTGGTAGATGGTGCTAAACCCATAAAGCAAATGCCATATAGAATGAATCCTAATTTTTCCAAGACTGTAAAAGAAGAAATAGATAAGTTGCTTGATGCACGATTTATATTTGTTGTGGAGAATTCAGAATGGGTTTCTCCCATTGTGATCTCAATAAAAAATAATGGGAAGCTATGCATTTGTGTTGATTATAGGAAACTTAATAAGGCAACAAAGAAGGATCATTACCCTCTTCCATTCTCATATCAGAATTTGGACGAAGTAGCCGGCCAGGAGTGCTATAGTTTTGCTAATGGATATAACGGATACAACCAAGTTCATATAGTAGAGAAAGATCAGCTGAAGACCACGTTCACCACTCCTTGGGGAACATTTGCTTATAGAGTTATGCCTTTTGGGTTGTGTAATGCTCCAACAACGTTCCAGTGCGCTTGATGAATAGGGTGTTTGAACCCTACATTGGGAACTTCATCAGAGTATTTCTAGATGATTTTTACATCTATGGGAGCAAGATGGACCACCTGCACTAGATGGAGACAACATTTCAAAGGTTAGATGAAGCACAAGCCTCACTAAACCCTATAAAGTGTGTCTTTGGATGTTCTAAAGGTGTTTTGTTAGGGCATGTTGTATCCAGAGATGGTATTGGTACTGATCCTGATAAAGTTTCAAAAATCAAAGAGTTACCATTTCCTATGAATAGAAGTAAGTTGAGATCATTTTTAGGCCATGTGGGTTACTATAGAAGGTTCATCAAGAATTTCTCAAAGATTGCATAACCACTAACCCAGTTCTTGAAGAAGGATGTTACTTATGAACCAGGAAATAAGGCGCATGAAGCTTTTGAACAACTGAAGGAATCCTTGGTGTCTTCACCTGTTTTAAAGAATCCAGATTGGAGAAAGCCATTCATTGTGTATACTGATGCCTCAGATGTAGCACTAGGAAGTACTCTGAGCCAAAAGGATGAAAATGGGAATGATCATCCAATTTACTTTGGGAGCAGACAAATGAGCAGTGCTGAGGTAAATTATATTGTAACTGAAAAAGAGGCTCTAGCTATCATTTTTGCTATAAAGAAGTTTAGAAATTACTTGCTTGGGCAGAAATTTATAGTTGTAACAGATCATCAGGCTCTAAAATATATTGTCAATAATCCTAACCCATCAGGGAGGATAGCAAGATGGATAATTTTGCTACAACAATTTGAATTTGATATTATAGATAGGCCAGGAAAGAAGCATGTCAATGTAGATGCACTCTCTTGAGCCTATGATGGTTTAGGTTCATCTTGTGATGATGATGATTTCCCAGATGCAACATTGTTATCTCTTGACACAATCCCTAGTGAATACATAGATATTTGGAATTATCTAAATGAATTCAAGTTTCCTGATGGTGCCAATGTAAAGACTAAGAGGAAGATTACTCAAGCCATTCGTCCATATTCTATTCTACATGGAGTATTATTTTGAATAGGACCTGATGGACAATACAAGAGGGAAGTTGGATGTGATCAAGGGAAGGAGCTGATAGAAGAATTCCACAATGGTACATGTGGAGGACACTTCTCTAGACAACTTACAGCAAGAAGGATCTTGGATGCAGGTTATCACTGGCCCACTCTTTTTAGAGATTGTTATAATTATTGTAAGACATGTGATATTTGTCAAACACATGGTAACCGTAAGACTTCATCAGCTCCATTATGCCATATTCTTCCACTTGGTCCCTTTGAAAAGTGGGGAATAGACATTTTAGGTCCACTTCCAACTACCCCATGCAAAAATAAGTATATTGTAGTTGCCACAGATTATTTAACCAAGTGGGTTGAAGCTAGGCCATTGAAAACAACTTCTATGGATGAAGTGGTAAGGTTCATATATGAACGCATTGTCACCAGATTTGGTTGCCCATTAGAAATTGTAACAAATCAAGGAATCCACTTCATTAATGAGGTGGTAGAAGCCCTAGTCAACAAGTTTTCTATTAAGCACAAAAGGCAACAACATACAAGCCAAAGCACAAATGGACGGTGGAATGAACAAATTTTGTGTTGTGTCAAATTCTAGCAAAAGATGCAGCCTTGCAAGTACATAAGTGGGATAAAAGGATTCATGTAACATTGTGGGCATATAGGGCAACATCAAAGTCAGCAACATGATACTCCCCATTTCAGTTGGCTTATGGCATTGATCCAGTTCTTCCTATTGAGTTTGATATTCCCACTGTGAGAGTTATGAAAAATGAAAGGATGGATGAAAGTGATTCAATAAAAGAAAGGTTGGTACATCTTCATTTGCTAGAGGAAATGAGGGAAATAGCGAAGGATACAAGCTATAAGAAGAAAATGAAGTAGAAGGAATACTTTGATCAAAAGATCCATTGGTCTCCATTTCATGTGAATGACTTGGTTCTAGTATATGATTCCAAATTAAAAAAAAAAGAAGGAGAAAAATTTCTTCCAAAGTGGATGGGGCCCTACAAAATAGCAGTTGTGCATGAAAATGGTACATATCGATTGGAGGAATTGGATGGTACTCCCATTACAAAATGGGTCAACCATGACAAGTTAAATATTTTCCAAGCACCAGCTTCAAAATGTCCATAAGAGTCTACTCCGAGGACGGAGTAGAAGTTAGGAAGGGGGAAAATGTCGACATTAAAATTTTCCTCCATAATTTCTATTTTATTAATGTATGTATTAGGAATAGGATGTTGTTAAGTATAATTAGTAGTGGCGTCCAATAGAAGATAATGGCGCCATCAATGCGTGCACCAATAATGTAGAGTATACGGTAATAGTCAAAGTATAATAGGAATGTTGTAAAAAGTAAATATTTGTCGTAAGTGGTCCGGTAATGTTAAAATGTCAAAGTTGGGATAAGTAGAAGTAGGGTCTACATGATTAGGAATTAGAAATATTATATTTGTAATAAGGACAAAGAGTGATGTCATAAATATTTTGTATATTTTATTTGTGGAAAAGTCTAAAAGGTGGAACCCATGTGAGATGATAAGGTTTATCTTATCTTAGAAGATAAGCCTACATGTAAAGGCAAAGAGTTTTAGGCATGGAATATGATTGGCCGGAAGAGATTTCCTATCCTATCTTAGAGATAAAGTGGATAAGCCTGAATTCCTATAAATAAAGAGGCCACCCCCCCTCATTTAGCATATAGAGAGAAGTAGTGAGAAATATTGTATGAGTAAGTGTGTAAAGGAAGCCATCATTTTGAAGGTGTGTTAAAGAAGCCATTAAGAGGTGTAATTGTGAAGTTTCTCCCATAGTTATTGTTTGAAGGCAAGTGAAGTTAATAACACTTGAAGAACCTCATGGGTGAGATTATAACAATTTCATGTTGATATTATAATTTACACTGATATTTCAGATTTATCATTATTCCTTCTTATCATAGTCTATGGTATTCTTGTGTTATGTTTGTTGTTGTGTTTCCAGATTACATCCACCAAACTAAGAGTTGTGCATTAGTTAATAATCATAGCACAAGGAGTTCCCGGTGAAGAATTATCATAGTGCCGGATTGGTGTTGACATTTTGGTTCCGTTGCGGGACCATTCCTCGTTGGTGGATTTTCTGGAGAAATATTCCCACTTAGTCAGAAAACATTTGGAGGGTAACCTTTTTTTACCATTAAAGTCTGTGTGAATAGTGTTTACCACAAGAAAGTAATTTTACCGTAGTAACTTCACTTTTTTTACTGTGAATAGTGTTTACCATAGTAAAGTTAGTTTTTACCACAGTAAGTCAAGTTTTACCATAGTTTACCGTAGTCATTTCTATTTTCTATTATAGTGATTCCAATTATTTGTGCACATAAGTCTTGTTGATTGTACTTGTGGGTTGGTATTTCACTGTGGTTACTTTTGAAAATGGGGAAGATTCTTATTTTTTTCAGCCCAATCTAATGAAGATGCTTCCTCTTTCATTCAAGAGTTTAAACGATCTTGTATTTGTAATGGCCTTATAAGAAGGGAACAATGGACTGAATTTTTTCCTACCTTTTTGGATGGTTCAGCCCTTAGGTGGTTTGAAACACTAGGTGATAATGTGAAAAACTCATGGGATTTATTAATTGAAAGTTTTCTTGAAGAATTTGGTGAACAATATAAATATGCAGATCTCATGATCGATATCACAAAGCTAGCCCAAGGAGAGAAGGAGAAGATAAGGGATTATCATGTTCTAGAGCTAAGGAGGAAGCTCGATGCCCAAATCCGGAAGGAAGGATTAGTGGATGGGTTAATGAATGGCGTGGATAATCTCCTCTATAAGAAATTCATTGTTGGGATGAAGCCAGAGATCAGACAATGAGTGAAGTATGACCACCCAGCTACCATTGAACAAGCAAAGGATATTGCAAGAAGCCAAGAAGAAAGAATGGAAGAGGAGCCCAAAGAAATTGTTGCTAAAGTAGAGCCTACACCAACACCTTTGGTCCAGAATCCACAACCACTCTCGGTGAGCACAAATCTTTCTCCTAGTACATCTACTGAGTATGAAGATCTACTCAAGAAGATGGGTCGATTAACTATTAATCTTCTTCAGGAAAATAATTTGGTTCTCGGGGAGGAGATAGAGGTCCAAAAGAAATATTTACGAAGTTGTATGTTATGGTTGTTATAAAAGGGTCATTATAAGTATAATTGTCCAGATAGAGCTTCTACATGTGGTACAAGAGATAATGATAAAGGTAAAAGCACTATGAATTCTTTTGATGTAGTAGATAAGAGCATAAATAATGAAGTAGATGTGTTTGTAACAAAAAGAAAGAAAGAAAAAGATAACCAAGATGGAAATGATCCTAAGAAGATGAAAGGAGAAACTAGTAAGAAACATAGGAGAAGAAAGTTGGGTGTGCGATTTTCGATTTCACGGGACAAGGACCATACTCCATCTTAGATGATTTGTCCAAAAGGCTCTGCAAATATTACATATGGTCAACTCTTGGCTATGTCTTCTAGAAGAGGCGGGAGCTGCGAAGTGGACTCAATGCTCAACGAAGGAAGGAGGTTGAGGTCCCTGTTTTGGAGGAGATGGGATCCCTACGCCCACAAGCTAAGGTATTATGTAATGGTATTTCAATTCATGATGTCTTAATTGATGGAGGTGCTGTAGTTAATGTAATGACCAAGTCTGTAATGAATATGTTGGGTTTAAAAATTGATCACCCCTCAACACTTATGTTAAGGTCATTAAATAAAGGAAAAACTAAACCAGAAGGTGTAGTTTCAAATGTGGCAATATCTGTTATGGGTGTTGTATGTGTGGTAGACTTTCAGGTGATGAAAAATGGTACTTTATTGCATACCCAATGTTGTTGGGAAGACCATGGCTAAGGAGAGTTCATGCAAGAAACTACTGGAATGAAGGCTTCATGACACTTGGATGTGGTAGAGAGAGGGTGAAGATAAATGTGATCCCTCGGCATCATAAGGTAGAACCTATGGATTCAAGTGATGAAATTGATGATTGGACATCCTCTGATTACTCGAGTACTAGTGAAGTGGACACTGAAGATGAAGAAAGTGAGGTTGATGTTTCGGTCATGGATATCCTTCCAGTCACACCGACTCATGATCCCATAAAATTATTTGAAGAATAAATTGATGATCATCTCCAACAAATAAAGATTGGTGATGCTGTGATGGAGAGTGAGAAGGAATCCTACCTCTAGCTCTTTCGAAGGTACATACACATATTCACTTTTGATTACAAGGAACTCCGTCAAGTAAATTGGGTAGAACATTCTATTGAGCTGGTAGATGGTGCTAAGCCCATAAAGTAAATGCCATATAGAATGAATCCTAATTTTTCCAAGACTGTAAAAGAAGAAATAGATAAGTTGCTTGATCATGATTTATATTTCTTTGTGGAGAATTCAGAATGGGTTTCTCCCATTGTGATCTCAATAAAAAATAATGGGAAGCTACACATTTGTGTTGATTATAGGAAACTCAATAAGGAAACAAAGAAGGATCATTACCCTCTTCCATTCTCAGATCAGATTTTGGACGAAGTAGTGGCGGGAGTGTTATAGTTTTGCTGATGGATATAGCGGATACAACCAAGTTTGTATAGCAGAGAAAGATCAGCTGAAGACAACGTTCACCACTCCTTGGGGAACATTTGCTTATAGAATTATGCCTTTTGGGTTGTGTAATGCTCCAGCAACGTTCCAACACTTTGATGAATAGGGTGTTGGAACCCTACATTGGGAACTTCATCAGAGTATTTATGGATGATTTTTGCATCTATGGGAGCAAGATGGACCACCTACACTAGATGGAGATGAACATTTCAAAGGTTAGATGAAGCACAAGCCTCACTAAACCCTACAAAGTGTGTCTTTGGATGTTCTAAAGGTGTTCTAAAGGTGTTTTGTTAGGATGATGTATCCAGAGATGGTATTGGTACTAATCCCGATAAATTTTCAAAAATCAAATAGTTACCATTTCCTATGAATACAAGTAAGTTGAGATCATTTTTAGGGCATGTGGGTTACTATAGAAGGTTCATCAAGAAGGATAGCAAGATGGATAATTTTTCTACAAGAATTTAAATTTGATATTATAGATAGGCCAAGAAAGAAGCATGTCAATGCAGATGCACTCTCTCGAGCCTATGATGGTTTAGGTTCACCTTGTGATGATGATGATTTCCCAGATGCAGCATTGTTATCTCTTGACACAATCCCTAGTGAATACATAGATATTTGGAATTATCTAAATGAATTCAAGTTTCCTAATGGTGCCAATGCAAATACTAAGAAAAATATTACTCAAGCCAGTCGTCCATATTCTATTCTACATGGAGTATTATTTTGAATAGGACCTGATGGATAGTACAAGAGGGAAGTTGGACGTGATCAAGGGAAGGAGCTGATAGAAGAATTCCATAATGGTACATGTGGAGGACACTTCTCTGGACAACTTACAACAAGAAGGATCTTGGACGCAGGTTATCACTGGCCCACTCTGTTTAGAGATTGTTATAATTATTGTAAGACATGTGATATTTTTCAAACACATGGTAACCGTAAGACTTCATCAGCTCCATTATGCCCTATTCTTCCACTTGGTCCCTTTGAAAAGTGGGGAATAGACATTGTAGGTCCACTTCCAACTACCCCACGCCAAAATAAGTATATTGTAGTTGCCACATATTATTTAACCAAGTGGGTTGAAGCTAGGCCATTGAAAACAACTTCCATGGATGAAGTGGCAAGGTTCATATATGAACACATTGTCACCATATTTGGTTGCCCATTAGAAATTGTAACAGATCAAGGAAGCCACTTCATTAATGAGGTGGTAGAAGCCCTAGTCAACAAGTTTTCTATTAAACACAGAAAGGAAAACATACAAGCCAAGCACAAATGGACAGGTGGAACGAATAAATTTTGTGTTGTGTCAAATTCTAGCAAAAGATGCAACCTTGTAGGTACATAAGTGGGATAAAAGGATTCATGCAGCATTGTGGGCATATAGGGCAACATCAAAGTCAGCAACAGGATACTCCCCATTTCAGTTGGCTTATGGCATTGATCCAGTTCTTCCTATTGAGTTTGATATTCCCACTGTGAGAGTTATGAAAAATGAAAGGATGGATGAAAGTGATTCAATAAAAGAAAGGTTGGTACATCTTCATTTGTTAGAGGAAATGAGGGAAATAGCAAAGGATACAAGCTATAAGAAGAAAATGAAGCAGAAGGAATACTTTGATCAAAAGATCCGTTGGTCTCCATTTCATGTGAATGACTTGGTTCTAGTATATGATTCCAGATACAAAAAAAGAAGGCAGAGAAAATTTCTTCCAAAGTGGATGGGGCCCTACAAAATAACAACTATGCATGAAAATGGTACATATCGACTGGAGGAATTGGATGGTACTCCCATTACAAATGGTTCAACCATGACAAGTTAAAGATTTTCCAAGCACCATCTTTAGAATGTCCATAAGAGTCTACTCCGAGGACGGAGTAGAAGTTAGGAAGGGGGAAAATGTCGACATTAAAATTTTCCTCCATAATTTCTATTTTATTAATGTATGTATTAGGAATAGGATGTTGTTAAGTATAATTAGTAGTGGCGTCCAATAGAAGATAACGGCACTGTCAGTACGATGCCGCCAATAATGTAGAGTATGGTAACAATCAAAGTATAATATGAATGTTGTAAAAAGTAAATATTTGTCGTAAGTGGTCCAGAATGTTAAAATGTCAAAGTTGGGATAAGTAGAGAAGTAGTGTCTACATGACTAGGAATTAGAAATATTATATTTGTAATAAGGACAAAGAGTGATGTCATAAATATTTTGTATATTTTATTTGTGGAAAAGTCTAAAAGGTGGAACCCATGTGAGATGATAAGGTTTATCTTATCTTAGAAAATAAGCCTACATGTAAAGGCAAGAGTTTAGGCATGGAATATGATTGGCCGAAGAGATTTCCTATCCTATCTTAGAGATAAGGTGGATAAGCCTGAATTCCTATAAATAAAGAGGCCACCCCCTCATTTAGCATAGAGAGAAGTAGTGAGAAATATTGTATGAGTAAGTGTGTAAAGGAAGCCATCATTTTTGAAGGTGTGTTAAAGAAGCCATTAAGAGGTGTAATTGTGAAGTTTCTCCCATAGTTATTGTTTGAAGGCAAGTGAAGTTAATAACACTTGAAGAACCTCATGGGTGAGATTGTAACAATTTCATGTTAATATTATAATTTACACTGATATTTTAGATTTATCATTATTCCTTCTTATCATAGTCTATGGTATTCTTGTGTTATGTTTGTTGTTGTGTTTCTAGATTACATCCACCAAAATAAGAGTTGTGCATTAGTTAATAATCATAGCATGAGGAGTTCCCGGTGAAGAATTATCATAGTCCCAGATTGGTGTTGACAGGGCACATGTGTGACAAGTACTATATTGAGTGGGTCATGTATGTACTTTCCATTGTTTGGTTGTGTTCTTATGATGTGACATAGTCATGAGGATACATATCATGATGTCTTGTGAAACATTAGTGTTGTGTTTGGCCCTGATGTGGTATTGTGATGTCAGTTCCGTTGGGCACCCACAAACATAAGACAACTAAAATCTTAAACAATGAAATACTAAGAGTTGATATTAATGAATAATTTAAAGGAAAAGACTAAGTAATAAAGTAAAAGAGAACTTTCAATCTTCACAGAACATTAAAACTTAAGATATCGTGGAAATTATCTTGCTTCCTTGTGGTTGTGTTGTATCGACTAGTTGTTTTGTTAAATGACATGTGTTATTATTGACTTTCTTGTTTATGACCCTTCGAGCTTCAAAGACATTGTCGCATAGAGAACGATGCTCTTATAAGGGGAGATAGATTTATTGCCACCATTGGATATTAATATAATGGAATCACATTTTTTTAAAAATAATAAAAATAAAATAACTATATGAGGACATGGTTGGTGATTGGAGTAATATTGCCATGTGAAGGCACATGGACTTCCAGGAATGAGTAAGGACCCCCTACCAAGCCACGTGGGCAGCCTCGAGGACGTTAGATGTGTCACATTCCTTACCTAATAATACATACACTTCATTATAGATCCAAATATCAAAACCACTCTGAAACCATAGATAACTTAGATAAAACACAAATATTTGTTTGAATGATTTTTTTCTCAATTAAATTCTTTGAGAGTGGCGTGTGTATTTCAGCCATGATCATGGATAAAGTAAATACATTAGGATAGGAGCTTATCATTTCTAGAGCTCATGTCGATAATTCTTCCATTCTTATTTATCTACTTTCCTCATGCCTTAAAATGAGACATATTCTAATCACGGATTAGAATCCTTAATAATGCTTCAGTGATTTGTTTTACCTCTACTCAAGACCGAACTCGTGAAATCCATTGTGAAAGGGGATTGATAGAGGTTAAAGAAGAAGAGGAAGAGAATCGAAGGAGGAGAAAATGATGATGGAGAAAAGGGTGAAGACATATATAGGAACTTGTTGTGGAGTAAATACATGGAAGCTATTGCGATTATCTCGGAAATTTTTGTTTCTTTAGTACCAAGTCCCACCTTATGGGTATTTTAATCTATTTTGTACCTTAAAAGATGTTGTTTTTTTATGTTTACTCGGTATATCAAACTCGAAACTACGGTAAGGGAAATTATAAACTATGGGTTTCTTCATTGTATTTAGAATAGATTGGTTCATAGGGTGAATACAAAAACACAAAGGAAGGGAAACCTCAAGTTCTCTCAAGGATCATGGATACTATGGTTTTTATTACACATGTGGTTGTATTGGAACCCCATATTACGTAATCGGGTGTGATAATTCCACCTCTAAACCAAAAGGAATATGTTTTGGAGTGTTTCTTCTATTTTTCTAAAGCAAGCATTGGAATCAAATAAGTTCAATATAATATCCAATTTGAAGGAGGTATGATAAAAAATGGGAAGAAAATGATGAACATGAATGAAAGGAATGACATTCTATACTTGCAAATCAGCATTACTATTGTTATTTCATTGGGGATGTTTGAAATGACATTTTGGTACTTTGAGTATGCAAACTTTAATGCAAGTGGATTTAGTCCCATGGGAATCACATTATCGGTGGTTACATTTGGGGAAGTGAGGAAAACCACCACACGTCTTCTCATTTTGATTGTATCAATGGGTTATGGTGTAATTAGGCCTACTCTTGGTGGGCTTATTACTAAGGTAATTATTCTTGGTGCAACATATTTCATGGATTCTAAATTGTGTGATGTGGTGGAGAATGTTAATTGCAATGCCTACAAAATAATATTTATTAGATAGGACCGTGGTTGGAAACAAGTGTCTAGACTTAGAGAAAAGATGTTCCCCCAAAACATCTCATATCGGCTTAAGCATCTTTTGGTACATATAGCTTCATAATTGCGTGGTAGTGCGAGGCATGTACGTGGTTTATATCTCTTGTTGGACCATCAAATGGAGGAGAGCCAAGAGTATATTCACAAACTATTGACAAAATTTTTGTGCGAGATGTAGAATCAAGCTCCACATCTTGGGATGATTCATTTTCTCTCAGGCATGGTTCCTCTCACCTTGTCCTTCATAATTCTCATACTTTAATTTTTTTTATTTGTAATGAAATAAATTTAAAACCTTGGAGTATTTCAAATTTGATTATTTTTATATAAACTTGTTTTTCAAAAATAATAAAATGTCATCTAACACTTATGTAACCCAAATAATGCTTGGTAGCTAAGCATAAACTTAAACACCTCATTCAAATAGTATTCGAAAACATCGTACCAAGAATTTTAGTGCGAAAAAAAATAAAAATCCTCATGATTTTCATTATTGACTTGCAATTTGATCAACATCCATGTTGATACCACAAATTTATAATTATTTTATCTAGGGTATCAAAATTTTGTGCTCGTGTCCATTGATTTTTGAAAGACCTAGGTGAGTCGTCAATTAAAACAACTTCTATTGTTTTCCACCTTTCAACGTTAGAAAAATGTGATTTCCAGAGACTTGTAAAATAACACTCCGAGTCTCATAGAAGAGATTTCAAGCTTTGCATGTATCCTTTGTTATGCGGAGACTCGAATAGAGCATTAGATTGACTGGTTTGACCATTTGCACCCTCTTCACCGCTCATCTAGGATCCATGTTACTCCGTTTTACTCATTTAGGGAGCTACTAAAACTTGAAAGTTGGGATTCATTTTAGCTCACCATTTGAACCGTGAGAAACAAAATTATTTCCCGCCTTTGCAACCCTCTAGTATGTTTACTAGAAAACTTCCTGAATCCTTAAGTTTGATAAAAAATTACATTCCTGGCTAGTTTTTCAAGGGGGTTTTGTAGGCCTCTGGTCACTATTGACTATGTTAAATTAGACCAATTAGGAATCGGTGACCACTGGAAATATTTTCATCAATTGGAAACCATACCCCAATTTTGAATTCTCGCTAGCTCCCGTGAATTCTCGATACATAGGAGGACATTTATGAAAGTAACCATTTTACATCGACTCAATAATAGGAAACTTTTTTAACGTACTTTTGTAGCCTTTGAGCCTAAAATGAACGTTTTTATAACTAACAGGAAAACGTAAAAAAATAAATAAAGTTGTAGCACTCCCATTGGGTTACCAAACAGCCATGGAAAGTTGTTGAAACTTGTAAATAACTATTTGAAACTTTATCATGTGACTTGTATGAAATTGAACTTTTGGAAAAATAGTGTTTCTCTCTTCCCTATTTCTTTCTCTCTCCTTGGTTAAGAAATGAAGTGAACTGAAATGAAATAAATATGTGTCTCTAACCTTCTCCTTTTGAATGTAAATTATTAGTGTTATTATGTAAATGAGAAACTAAAAATGTTAATTATGCTAGATTTGGGTGGATGCCATGCCAGCGATTTATCGTTGATTTCATGCTCACATGGCTTTGCAGGGTGGAAGTGAGATGGCGAAAAGGTGTGGTGTAATCCATTGTTTATTATTGTAATTTATATAGGTTATTGAAAAATGTATATATGTGTAATGTATTTCCATGTTACAAAAATTTATATTTGAAATTCGGTAATATATATGGAAAAATTTGGATATGTTAAATGAATTTGAATGTAATATCTTGTAATATGTTTCCGCAGTAATTGTCGATTAATTAATTGGTGGGTTATGTTCTTTACCTTGAAAATGCAATAAATAAATCTAAGTGAATTAGTCAACCCTAGTACAAAATTTGTGTATAACTAACCCTCTTGTGTTATTCTTTTTGCATAGAAAATTGAAACCTTAGAATGAACTTAAACATGTATCCTCGATGACACATTCTATTTTAACTAAATAAGATCCCTAGTTGAGTTACTACCATAGCTTGTATATTTAGCGACATCGTCATGAAACCATCAGTTAAGAACGACTTGATCAAACGTTATCTTTAGTAAGTGGTTCCCTTCTAGGATTGGTTATCATGTGTGTAGTAAGAAGAATATATTCTCTTCATGTCTAAATTATGTGTTAGGTGATAGAGATCAATAACTACACTTGAAAGTAACCTTTAGCAGATGGGATTATCTAATGAAGTTAATGTTTAAACTTGTTTTACCCTCCCTCTCATTCTATCCACATTAGTTTGTAAAATGCTATCATCTTAAAAGATAATTAATCTTCACAACTAAAATTTATTATACCACACCTAAGAAATATATTCATTAGTTCATTTCTATAACTTAAGATCCATTGTTCGAAGCAACAACTATGTTGTGTAATTGTTATCCAAATAACTCTCCTAGATATTTGGATAACTTATACTTTCATTCAGGCTCTGATGTTTCAAATTTTAGGTTAAGCGCACTTCTTGCATGCCCATTTGCAGTCTTGCCTTCAAAATTGGTTGTCCCCCCAGGTCTTTCATGTCACGTGCCCTCTTTTGTTTCTACCACCGCACACCCTTCCCCAATGGATGCTTGTGTCCTACTTCCATACCTGCCTTCTGCAAGTATGCCTTCTTTATTTATTCCCGCGCACGTATGTGCATGGTTTCCCTCTACTTTCCTTTTGCATGCTTACAACTTTCTTCGCACCTTGTTTCATTTCTATAATTCTTCCATGTGCCCTTACGCACCTTCTTGCTTCTCCTTTTACATTCTTCTCTTTCAAGTTCCCTTCCGCCCTTCCTCTTGTGCATGCGCCTTCTATGCATTCCCCCCGCACACTCTTCTTCTTTCTTATCCCCTTACACCCTCCTCACATTACCCTCTTCAAACGTGCCTAAAATTGGTGAAGTCCATGATCTTCCTCTTACGCACTTGCTTGCACCTTGTTACATCACGCGCCCTCTTTTCATTTCTACCACCTCACATCCTCCTTCGATGAATGATGTGTTGTGCGATTCCAATCATTGAGCCCCTGTTGTTATGGTTGGGTCATTACTAGTATTCATTTTGCAAGGGAAAGTGTGGCATCGACATGTATATGGTGTTGTCATGTGTCTATGTGATTCGATCACTTATGTTAGTGTCTAATGCATAGTTGAATTTCTCTACTTGGAGCTCTTGTGGTGTTGTGTAGTGAGCAATGTAAGTTAAAAAAATTATCCTGGTATTTTTACTATTGTATTTGTGTGTAAAATGCAGGTGTTACAAAAATGTAGACACCCAATCAAAAACTTTAGGTAATTATCTAGCATCGATCATATACTACTATTTGTATGATTCCTAAGCATGAAAAGTATTAATTAATCGATGCCTTTGTCTACCTTTCTTTTCTTTCTATTTCTATTTTCATTCATTCACCATTACTTTCTCAATCTTCCTTTTTAATATTTGGAATTTATCATCCTAAACACTAGCGCCCAAGTAAGGCGTCAATGACAGGAACCATCTTCCCCTCTAGGAGCTCATATCCCCTTTGTACTTTACTTTCACTTTCTGGGTCCTTTATAGCTATTTGAGCATCTTATCTTTTTAGTAGTTGGCCTTTTCAAGGTTAATTATGAAATATAAGCAAAGGAATCATATCAATATAAATTTATGTGATCATAGTAAGGAACCAAGCACTAAACACTATCTATCACACCGAAGGTTGCATTAAACAAGGAATCTAAGAGATTCATTGCATCCATTTAGCTCCATTACAAGGGACACAAGGGATATTTTTATGCATCACACTTCATAGGAGGGAATTTCATTCTATAAATGCACACATTTACTACATTCTACAATTAGCTACTCTTTTGTTATTCACGTGCTACTGGCATAAGAGAAACCTAGGGAACAATTTTCTACACACACAAAAGAACTATATTGGAGTCCGAGATGTAGTGAAGCACTAAGTTTTAAGTTCATAATTATAGTGGATAAGGACAGTCTGATCCCTCATTTTTTATCTTTCATTTTTAGGATTTGATGTCTATTTGAGGGTTTTTCAAGTCTATTCTTTCACGCAGTTTTCGGACTCTCCAGTGATCATTGTGTGAAACCGTAGTGATAAAAGGTGAACATCGAAGAACATCTTGTGACCCTGAGATTTTAGGTTTTTGAACTTTTCATAGACCCAGGCACCCAAAAAAAGGCCTAAGGTGCCCACGTGTGCCCTTGTCCCTCTCCAGGTGCACCAATCTAGCCTCCTTCTCAATATATGTAATTTTCAGAGCTCAAGTGTGACAGTGAGTGCCTCCCATTTCTCTATTTTCCATCTCTATGCACTTTCTAGAACTCGGTGAATCAACTAAGCCATCTTACCCTTCT
This sequence comes from Taxus wallichiana var. yunnanensis, assembly GCA_018340775.1. Taxonomy (NCBI): domain Eukaryota; kingdom Viridiplantae; phylum Streptophyta; class Pinopsida; order Cupressales; family Taxaceae; genus Taxus; species Taxus wallichiana. The sequence goes on along the minus strand of CM031239.1, from coordinate 1,037,345,319 downwards.
TTTCACATTAGATTTTTATTATTTATTTCTCACCTTACTTGAGTGTAATTGTTATACTTTAGTATTCATTTATTTATTGTAATCTTGCATTCAGATTAGGAATAATATTTCATATTTTGCACAATCATTTAGAGTGGTTGCATCATATGAAATGAAAATGGGAAATTAGTTATCAATGGTTCCCTTAATCTTCAAATAGGGACTAGTAATCAAGTGGAAATTAAACCACTTGAAAGAGGTTTGAAATTGTCTACTCATCTTATTATCCGCAACTTTAAAATATAATACAACTCAAAATTAAATGTTAATGGAGTTATCAATAGAAAATCTCTTTCCTAGAACATCAACTTGGTTTTGAGAAAAGTGTTGCAATGGATATCCTTTTTCATGGATTGGTCTATTAGGCATAACTATAGGGAAAAACAAAGGGGTGAATATGTTAGCTAACATTGGAATTGACCAAATGGTGTGCGAAAAGATTAGTAATTATCACTCGGAATAGTCATGTCTTCTTAATTTATTACATGATGATTGGATGATCACCTCATAATATTATAATTTAGCTTAAAGCGTGTGAAAAGTATTTTTCCCTTTTAGAGTTATGCTCTCATTAACATTTTTATTCTTTATTTTTAAATTTTTTTTCTACTTCAAATATTAAGAATCCCTATATCCATTTCTTTAATTTGCAAGTGTGGATATGGAAACAACTTTTTATTCCAAAGTAACGAAGATAACGATGAAGAATACCTTGAAGGTGGGTACTCTGCACGACTTGTATGCCATTAAACATGTTATGGGGAAAATTATATTAATCTTGTTAGAAGGCCAAGGGTGAACGCAGAAGTGGAAGTGAAATTTGTCGGGTATCGGCTTATCATTCACCCTAAAAAAGTTAAGGCAATTATACTATTTCATCATTGAATATGGTCGGCCTACCCAATTCAAATGGACAATGTTGTCGAGTTGGCCTTCTTGGCCTCTTGGTCGATGTTTTCTAATGAAAGGATTTTTGAGATGGTCTAGTGGACTGGGAAATCTATGTCGAGATAGAGAAGTGTTATGATTCCCTCATTGAATTTGTAGAAATAGAGGTAAAATTTCGTAGCGGTAAGGAGGTAGGAGAATTCCACATTCCCTCCCTTGATTAACTTCTGTCAAGCCTCCTCTAAAACCAACGTCTTCATGGTGGGAGACCCTTCGTTGCTCAGGTCTTGAGGCTCGTGACAGTCTCATGGAAGGAGTTGAATTGGAAAAGGAGAAGGTAGAAATAATCCATGGCTCGCTCGTGGAGGACTTTGAGTCCAAGGTAGAGATAATTTCAATTTCATCTAATTCAGACCACCAAGGATGGAGGAAGTTGTTTCTTCCAATTTTCGGGTTTTTGGTATATATATATTTTTAGCAACAATAGGTTTTCGCTTACCGTTATAGCAGTTCATGTTCTTGTAGTACATATGGCACAGATTTTGTTAATGTAAAACTATATTTTTCTTAACAATAATAATACAATATTAACATTTTTTTCTTAAAATATTCTAATAATAATATTATTATTAATAATGAAAATATTATCATGAGTTTCATGTTATATTTATAATTATTAATAATTAATAGTAATAATATTTAATAAAAAATAATTAAAATTTATAATAAAAATAACCAAAAATATATATACATATTTTTAAAATTTAAAAGGTAAATCAACCTCTTAATAACACCAAAAGTACTATTGCTAGTTTTATTAAAGCAACTATTTCAACACAACTTACATTTTATACTTTTTAACATAATCCATTTAGTCCAAACATTTTAGCTACCTATAAATTCTTTATTTTAACTAAATATTCTTTGGATCCCATCTTGACTAACAAATATCAACATTATATCTTCTTTGAATTTATTTTTCCTCCTTACGACATTCCTATATTTAAGTAACACATGCAAGAATGATGTAGTTTGAATTTAAATTATGGCGGTCATTTTTGAGTTTTTTTTAAATGAGAAAAGTAGAAAAGACAAGAATATAAGAGTGGTTTAAAAATAGAGACCACAAGCAAAAAAAAAAAAAAAAGAAAATAATGCAAAGTAAGATAGCTGAAATAAAAAGAGAAGACATGCGAGATAATCAAAGAAGCAAAAACACAACATTTTTGAAGTTACATTGGAGTAAGAAGAAGAAGAATAGAACATATGCACATTGCAATAAGAAGAAGAATGAGGCATACACATAAACTTATAGAAGAAAATTCCATTAAATTTGTGTAATCTTCTTGAATCATTAATATAAATATAAATATCATCCCTTATGTTTTAAGTATAGTAAGACAACATATTAGTTCTAGGGAATTTGAAAGTGTCTATAGAGGATTATGGATAGGGGTATGTGGAGAAAACTTGGTTTTAATATTTATCCATTGTATGAAAATAAATAGATAATAAAAAAACAACACAAGACGTGTGGTGCTTTCCTATCTTTACAAGGCCAATATCTAGCAAAATTCTTTGTGCTTGCATGTAGGAAACAATAGATGTAATCATCTAGAATTTTAGTTGTGAATGAGTATTTGAAACTTCCTCATCAACATTCTAGTTTATTAACACTATTATATACTTATTTTTTATAAAGAACATATTGCTTGAGTTTCATTTATTCTTCTACACATGTTTGGACTTTATATTGATGAGATGCTGCAAATAAGGTAGGTAGTGTAGATGATGCAACATATTGATCTTGAAAAGGTTAATGGATTTTTTTTGAATTCCTTCCTAGTGTAAAATAATAATTATCCACAATGAAAGGGAAAATCCTTAATTTTATTATGTAGCATACTAGACGAAGACAAAAAGTTATTTTTTCCATCTCCTAGAGCATGTGATCATTTTCATTGCATCATGTTATAGTCTTTCTTTCTTTCATGACATTAGTGAAGTATTTTGAAACAACTCATAAAATCCTCTTCTATTTTGTAGACCTATAATAAAACTACAACATGAAATTACAACAACAATATTGATGGGAAGAGGCAACACAAGATAGCCATAAACTCAAAATAAATTCAGCAATGATAAAACTAATAAAATAAGTGCACAAAAATTGAGGACACAACACACAAAATGCAAAAAAAAATAGAACTAAAATTCAAAAGTGCATATATATTAGATTTTAGGAAAATATTCAATAGATATTTGTTTCTCTTTTTTAATTTTTCTTCTCTTACATACATTTTTATCTCTTAACTCCTCTACACAAAAATGGAGTACACACACAAACAAGTAATAAATTCAATTCAAGCATTAATTCCCTAAAGTTGTACATTAGTCATTCCTTGCAGGAAAACATTAATAAATTTTCTACAATGAGTGAGAATGCTAGAGATCAAATATGATCATTCCATTTAATGAAAATCTTTTCCCTTTTTCCAAAACTTGCAATTGTCGAGGTCGAGATAAATGTCGGGGTTGAGATTATATCTACAACACTCCCCCTTAATCTCAACTCAAATTCGTCCTTCTTAGAACTATGTGTGACATCTCCATAGTTGTTCTACCTTTACCATATATTTTATTCTTCACTTCATCTTCAACATAGACACCCAAACAAATTCTTATATATTTAAATGCATATTTTCCCAATTTAGTAGTGTAAATATTAGAGAATTGATCTTGTGATATACAAACTTCTATATATATTTCCTTGTTATTGACCAAGTCTCTTATGAAATGAAATCCGGTCTCTATGTGATTTATCTTTTTATGAAAAACATGATTTTTAGACAATGCAATGGCTGATTTATTATCAAAATAAATATTTGTTTCTTCTTGTTATTTTTGCATCAACTCATCTAACATTCTCCTCATCCATATGACTTGACATGTTGCACTTTGTTGCTACTACATACTCTAGTTTTCTTTGAAGAAAGAGCTTTAATGTGATATTTCTTTGAAAGCCCATGATACTACCCTTGTTCCAAAATGAAAATCATAATGAGGGTAATTTTCATATCATCAACACTACCATTAAAATAACTATCCATGTATCCAATGAGTTTAAACTCATCTACAACTGAATACAAAATTCCATAGTTCATTATTCCACAAACATACCTCAATATTATTTTTCCATCTTTCCAATGAGAGTCTTTTGGAGAATTCATGAACCTCGAAATAAGGCTCACACCATACATAATATTAGGCCTTGTGGCCATTAAGTACATGAGACTACCAACTAATGTTGTAAACAATCTAGGATCAACAATTGAACCACTATCTTCCTTTCTCAACTTCAACTCTGTAACAACTAGAGTAGGAAATCGATTACAACTTAGCAGTTTAAATATTTTCAATACATAACTTACATACTTTGACTTGAGAAATAAAAATACCTTAATCTTATTTCTTAACTTCTATTCCCAAGAAGTATTTCATGAGACCAAGCTTAGTCATTTCAAGCCCTTTCATCATGGCTGGCTTAAAAGAATTTATGGAAAGGTCTTATGAAAATTAAATCATCTACATAAAGATACACAATCAACATTTTACCTTTATCGCCATTTTTATATGCAAATTAGGTTTGTTGTTGCACATATTGAAGCCATTTTTAATTAAATAAGAATGAATTCATTTGTACCATTCTCTAGGAGCTTTCTTGAGTCCGTAGAGCACTTTTTTTAGCTTGTATATGTTTTCTTCGTGACCTAGAATTTCATATCCTTCTGGATGTTGCACATGAAAAACATCTTCAAGATAACCATTTAAAATTGTTGATTATACATCCATTTGAAAAACGTGCCACTTTTTTTTGAGGTGCTATGGCGAAAACGGTTCTTACCATATCCAAATGTGATACAGGGAAAACATTTAACTATAATCAATAAAAGGATACTAAATGAACCATCTAGCAACCAATATTTCCTTATGCTTCAACACTTTACTATCCATGCCATGTTTAGTTTTGTAAATCAATTTTACACTTATTATGTCCTTTCCTTGAGAAGGATCCAACAACTCCGAAGTGTTATTTTCTCAATAGCTTGAATCTCCTCATCCATGGATTCTACCCATGCTTCATCAAAAGATATTCGATCAGAAAATTATAATAATAAATAAAAAGAAAGAGTTTTTTTTATCAAAATTAAAATCAGATTCATAAATATCTCTTAAAATTCTTATTTTTCGATGCAATAAACTTTCCAATGTGAGACTTGATGAACTACTACTATTAAATAAGTTTGGTGAATGATTTATACCTTATTTTTCACGGTGTAAAATTTTTATTTCTTGAATATCTTCTTCTTGTAGATGGAGGTGTACCTTGTGCTATAGTTTTTGGTGCATGTCCAGGAGTGGAAGGAGGTATTTTTGAGGAATAACTTTCTTTTCTAACACTTCATCAATGATATCATCATGTGAATCAGTTTTTGCTACACTTGTTATTTTTTCTAAACTTCCATGCCATGCTTCATTCTCAAGAAATTGAACATCTTTGCTAATTGTAACTCTTCTAGTACTTGGATTAAAAAATTGTAAGCCTTTTATATTCTAAATACCCAAAAAATATACACCTATAACCTCTATTAGCCAACTTCCATCTTAGCTCTTCAAAAACATGATCATATGAGACATAACCAAATAATTTGAAGTATGTAACACTAGGTTTTCTAACACTCCAAGCCTATTGAGAAATCATATTCCTTACACTTTTAGTTGGACATATATTTTAAATATAAACATTGTTTTTACTGCATCAACCCAATATACGTTTGGTAAATGCTTTGACTTTCAACATAATCCTTTCATTTCCATGATGGTTCTATTTTCATTTCAGCCAAACTATTTTGTTGAGGTGTGTAGTGAAATGTCAATTTTTAGTGAATACGATGTTGTCTACAAAAAATTAGAAATATACTTTCGACCACCTCTATCGCTTCTTAATACAATGATTTAGTAACAACTTTTCCTCTCCACAAGAGTCTTGAACTACTGAAAGAATCCAAAAGCTTTAGATTTATGCTTCAATAAGTAAATCCCAGTCTTCCTTTCATTATTATCAAAGAATGTCATAAAATATGAATAACATCTAATAGAATTTGTATCCATGGTCCTCCTAAAGATGAGTGTACTATCTCAAGAGGTGCACTTTCTCTTGCTGATTTTCCAACCGGAAAGACTCTTTATATTACTTCCCCAAAATACACCCTTCACATACTCTTTCTTTTTTTTGAATCAATGGAAAACATTTTACCATATTCTTCCCGTGTAATATATTCAAAAATCCAAATTTTAAATGTACAAACTTGATATGCCAAAGAATTTATTCATCTTTCATAACTCATTGAAAAGCAAATTGAATTCCTTGAGCATAGGAATCAATTGTATTAGCATAACACTTAGAAAAGGAATCGGTTGCATTGGCATATGACTCAACGTATGACTCATTTACCTTAGCGCATGACTCATTTAAAATAGAGTAGGACTTGTTTGCTTGAGCGTAGGACTCAACCGTGTATGAGCAAAGGTTTTAGTGCGGGATTCACTTGCATTAGCACAAGCCTCATTTGCTTGAGCACGGGACTGATTTGGCTTATTATAGGACTTGGTTGTGAACTAAATCATGATTTTGCTGAAAAAAGAACCGATTTTTCTTTTTCCCGACTTTAGTCTCAAGGGGGAACATCCTATTGTTTCTCATCTTTAATTTTCCAATCAACAAAGCACTAGGGAATTTTATACAATCATGCACTCATTATCTTCCATATAAACCATGTATCCTTTTTGTACCAACTATGTAATACTCATAAGATTATGATTTAAACCAACAACATAAACAACATCATTAATGATCTTATATCGCACCATTTTTATTAGAATGTCAATAGTCCCTTTTCCCATTACATTCACTTTATTATTTTTCCCAAGAGTAAAATTTGAGGTTATTGATTTATAAAAACTAGAAAATAACTCTAGAGTTTTAGACATGTGACTGCTGCAAATTAAATCTAAATACCATATATCATGCAGCTTTTTCTTAAACCATATTACATTTAACCTATGATTTTGTGTAAATTTCTTTAACAATATTTTCCATGCAATAAACATATAAGTTTTTTCATAACTTTCAATATGACTCTAATTTTATTTTCCTTCATCATATTGTTTCTTCTTACATTCAAAAGAGTAGTGTCCATACTTTTTGTAATAATGGCACTAATTATGAAACTTGTATTTTATGTGACTTGTTGAATGATTTTAACCATGTGAATGATCATGGTTGTGTCATCTTCCACCTTGGTTTACATGGTTGTTGTTGCGTCCTCTAAATGTATTTATACCTCTTCCTCTAGGAGTGAATTTTTCTCCTCTACATATTTCAAGGATTATAGAAGCCTGAAATTAGAATGAATTGATTATGGTTGTATGTGATGAATCTAACGTATTCTAATGTTTTATAAAGGATGCATGTAACTCGCGTATTAATATTTGACTTACGCATTAGTTTCCTCTAACTAAACAAACAAACTTAATAGGTAGAACTCTAAAAAATGTTCAACTAGCTTATGATCTTCTATGGTTTCCCATGCCGAAAAAGGGATTAAAAAAATATTAATATTTCATATTTAGATTCTCAAAATATTTTCTAAGCAACTGGAGTTTTGTTGCTTTAACTTTATCCTTACCTTGATATTCCACTTGGAGAGTTTCCCATACATTCTTTGCTTATTTACCTTCTACAACTATGGGAAGAATTTTCTCATGCATATCTTGATGAATGTAGAAGAGGAATTTTCCATATTTCTTCCTTTTTATTTCAAAATATATGTTTACACATGTGTGAGTGCACTGGATGTTGTTGCATTTGTGGGTTACATATACCAATTTTCAACAATCTCCAATCTGGGTTTGTGGGTTACGACTGGATTTCATAGTCAAGGACTAATAGTCATTATTTTTTCCAATAAACTCGTGGAGCTCTCAAACTTGAAAAATATTCTCTAGATGTGGACACCATTAATGGATGTCAATAAACTTTGTAAAGATTTGGAAGAAAAATAACTTAAATATCATGGGTAGAACCTTCTACTCTAATGCCAAATGAAGGGAAGCGGTAAGGGAAGATAACAAAAAACTCAAAATGCATTCAACAACAATAAAAATGATAAAATAAACACACAATAATGGAGGACACAACACACAAAATGCACAAAAAAACCAGAAATAATAATTGGATGCATATGTATTAAATTTTTTAGAAAATATTTAGTAGAGCTTTGTTTCTCTTTTTACTTTGTCTTCCCTTACATACTATTTTCTCTCTTCACTCCTCCATAAAAAAATGCAACACACACACACACACACACACACACACACACACACACACACACAAACATAATACATTCAATTCAAAAAATGCACGTCGGTCATTCGTTGCAAAAAAAATATTAATCAATTTTCTAGAATGATAGTGAACATCAAAGATCAAATATTTTAATTCCATTTAATGAAAATATTTTTCCTTTTTCCAAAATATGCAACTATCGGAAAATTCAAGCTATCAAAGGTCGAGTTAAATGTGGGGTTGTGATTATATCTCCAAAAATATCACTGTGGAATTGTTTATCCATAAGGATAGTAAATGTTGAATAGATCCTAGATCCTAGTATTTGCATGGGGATACTCCAAGATTCATAAAAAGGGTAAACATTAAAATTTCTGAAAATGAATGAGACTCAAGTTGATTACACGAAACATCATACTACATTTGATGTTTACTTTGATTGCAGTACATGAATTCCTATCATTGTTTTAACTAACAATATTTTCTTCTTTCATGATGAGTTGGAAATACCATTGGTTTCATAATAACCTCATAATAAAATTATTGGTAAATGCGTAGGTCACTTTAATGGTTTAAGTTCTGTGTGCACTTGTTTTTGCACATTCCTAACACTATATTAGCATCTTACCTTATGGGCTCGATCGTATATTTTTCAATATAAACCCAACTCATCTTTCATCCATCATCATTCATATAAATATTCTAATTATGTTTCCTTGATATTATAAAAATGTGTATTATATCCCGTGAAACTCAAAATCCTTGATCTAACATACAAAGGTACACATGTGTATAATGGGATAATGCATGGATATAAAGTAAAATGATTCTTTTCAGTAGGTGAAATGATATTTATAGCTTAGTTTTTAAAAATTAATTATAAATATTGAAAATTGAAATGTGTATGTAGACATGAAGAGAAAACCCTCTAAAGGGAATCAACACAACTAAAGGAACACCAAGTTAGGAAAGATAATAAAAAGTACAATTTAAGTGGAAGGAGGAATGAGAGTCATGAACCTATTACTGTGACTATGAGATTTCATGATATACTTGGTAGTGATTCTCAAAATGAAATTCATAAAATACTTAAATTCTAAAAGTAATGACACTCACAATAATAATATTCTTCTTCTATATCTATTCGTTGTAGAGATTTACTATTTTACATATAAATAGTGTAAATTTATCATCTCTTTCAACCACTCATAATAATATCATGAGCATTATATTGTAGCTATGACATGTAAATTACCCAAGAGATTATATCACACCAATTAGATATTATAACACATAATAAAAATATCATTGTTATTACAACTCACCACACCACATAAAAAGAAATTAACTTGTGAACACCAACAAGATATTATTAACATGTCAAGATTCATGTGAAACTAAATTTTCTATCCAAAAGGTGATAATTACTTGGATAAGAGAACTTATTTTGAACACTTCAACCCATCCAATATTACTCCTTCTTTCAAAGATATGATAAATCATCAAGAACAAAATAGCATTTTATATATTTTATTAATAGAGTTAAAAATTTAATTATATTTTAAGGGAAATATTGGAAAATTAATTTCGTAAATAATTTTTTTAGATATGCATAGGTGGACATCGAGTTTAACAATTTCTAATAGAATATGTAGTACATGGATGTGGGGAAATATTAAAAAAACCATTTATAATGTATATATAATATATTGTCAAATTTTGTATCTTATTTTGACACATATTTCGTTATGTAGGAAAAATTTTCCTCATTTTTATAGGCTATAAAATAATCATCCTAAAATTATCACTTGATTTATTCTAAATTGAATTAAACGATTATTTCAAAGTAAGTATTGTAACTAATCATATTTTGATGATAAACTAGAGTAAGACGTAAGAACTAAAAATTTAACAATATGAAACCTAAGAAAATGTGAGGGGAAGGTGACTTAGTTTATTCCACAAAACACGGAGGGATATGGATTGAGAAAATGCTAGAAAATACTAGGAAAATTATCGCTAAGACTCATCTAGTGTTCTAAACTCATAAATACGCATGATAGAAGTGTGCATGGGAGGATAAGAGAACATAGGCACTAATGAATAAACTAGGATCTAGTGTCCACTAAGGTGATCACGTTCGATCTTTTCTTGGTAGGATGAAATCGTTTTGATATCCTTTTATCACTCTAGTTTCACTGTAATGTCATTATTCATACCTATAACCTAAAAATAGATAAATAGCTGCACATACCCACAAACCACATCAAACCTAATAAATAATATGTAGAATGGGGAGTTGAATGACCCCAAAGATTACCCAAAGAGTGATTTTATGATCAAGTGATGCATTACATAATATAATCCATGGAGTTCTTTGTGCTTGTGTATTTAATGATACCCTAGGTTTCCTTGTTAATTTTCATGATGATTGTGGCCTACATATAAAATGTACCAAGTATGTAAAATGTGTGTGATGGAATAAAATTAATTTCTCTCCTATGATATGTATGTTGAATAATGCATCCCTTGTCTCGATGTGCTAGATGCATGCCTTGTAATTCTTGTGTGCCTTTGTGTAAAATTAGGTCATGTGATAGATAATGCTTATGATTCTTGGTCCCTAATTTAGAAGTTAAGTGTGTGTGTGTGTGTGTGTATGTGTGTGTGTGTGTGTGTGTGTATATATATATATATATATATATATATATATATATATATATATATATATATATATATATATATATATATATATATATATATATTAATGCACAAGTTTGTGAAGTGAAGTGGACTACACCAAAAAATAGTATATTACACTTTGAGTTTCATTTTACCTAAATATTTTTATATGAAAATAGTTTAACAATAATCACCATAGTCTTCTATATTTACATTTTCTAAACTAATGTTTAGACCCAAAGGAGTAATAAAAATATAAATAAGGGAAGGAGTGCCAAGGAGGGAAAGGAGTGTCTAGACACTTCTATCCTAACTAAGGTGCTGGTATTGTATAAGGTCATAAAGGATAACTCAATCAAGTTTCGAGAAGTTTTAAGATACGTAATACTAATAAAATTGCATGAAGTAAAGAAAAAGGCACAAAAGAAATTATCAACCATTAGTTTTCTTGATTAGGAATCATGTATACATTTGTATGCTTTAGGACCTAGAAACGTACCCAAGTGCATAGATTTTTGTCTACACCACCTTCAATGACAACAACTAGAATTTTCTCCTCCCCATCCTTACCTACTTCTACTAGAAATAGTTATATGTGATAGTTATGGTTGTTAACAAAAACTAATATTTATTAGGCCTATAGCCAAAAAAAAAAGTTTCCTTAGTAATTCAATCTCCTATTCAATTGGGTGACATTTTGTTTTAAACAATTTTACTCATTTTCTTCGTCTCTCCAATTCACCTCTTCTTTCTTAAAATTTTCCAAGATTCCTTCATTTGGATGCGAGGGAAATTTGGAAAATAATTTATCTGGATGAACATCAATTCATCATTTTATTACACTGATCTCTAGCCTTTTGCATCCTACATTAGTTTAGAAAATGTAAATATAGAACACTATGGCGATTATTGTTAAACTATTTTCATATAAAACATATTTAGGTAAAATGAAACTCAAAGTGTAATATACTATTTTTTGGTATAGTCCACTTCACTTCGCAAACTTGTGCATTAATAGAATTCACTCTAGCTCTTAAAATTAATCATTTATAAATCATTAGACAAATAAAAACATTAATGTGAACTTGAATCAATTTTCCTTAAACGAAATGTTTGGAAACAATTCATTGACATATGTAATGAAGTATGGGTAGAGAGGAAAATAAACAACATGCTATCTAGAGCAACTAATCTAAAAAATATATCAAAATTTTTATAATTATTACACATTATATGCCTTCACGTTTAGCTTATTTTATATTAGTTTTAAACTAATTTGGACATACTTAGAAAGTAGTTTCATGTGGAAATTTTGTATTCCAATTTTATTTGATTTTAAAATGAAAACTTTGAATTCCACTAATACCCAAAGAAACACTTCTACCATATTAAGGTTCCACAATCTATTTCAGTGAGAAAACTTTAATATAAGATCTCAATAATGAGAATTACTTTTTCTAAATTTCCAATTCAAAGAAAAAATTAACACGATTTAGAAACACTTTTTTATGGCAGGGAATGGAGGAAAAATTTAAATATCACCTGGTTGCCTGGGATCAAGTATGTACTCCTAAAAGGATTGGGGGCTTGGGTATAAAAGACATTAGCAAAATGAATATGGCCTTAATTGAAAAAATGGGGTGGAGATTGATCTCAGAAGATCAACCTTGGATTGAACTCATTAAGAATAAATATTTGGAACAACAAACTGCTTCCTCCTTCCTACATTCTGAACTACTTCCTCATGGCTCCATTTTCTGGAACAATTTGATTCTTACTAGGAATTTTATTAAGCAAGGTTGTAGATGGAAAGTGGGAAATGGTAGGACATCAATTTTTGGAATGATAATTGGTCTAATGGTAGCCTCAATGAAATATTTGGTGCAGCTAAGGAGAAACTGGAGCAGAAATATGGTACTAAGGTCATAGATTACATGGAAATTGATGGTAATCTAAAGAGATGGAAGTATATTTTGTTGATGGCCCGGATGTGAAATCATGTGATATCCTCACTTTAGGAACATGTATACCTCATCCCCTTGAATCAGTTAGATGTCATATATGAAATTTTTGGTACAATTCTAGAGATGGGGACTATACGGTGAAATCTGGGTACAATTCCTACTTTGTGAATACCCAGAATGAATTTAATTGGAGCAAAATATGGATGAATGAGTTAACCCCTAAAATAAACTTTTTCTTTTGGCTTGTTCACGAGGTAGAATTCTTACTAATGATAACCTGATTAAGAAAGGATTCATTATGCCTAATAGATTTCATCTTTGCAAAAAAGATTCTGAAGATATTAAACACCTTTTTATCCACTGTGATTATGCTACCATGATTTGGAGCTATGCCCTTTCCAAGTTCAATGTTCTCTAGATGGTTCCTAAGGACTTCATCCAATTTTGGACCCAATGGAATCCCCTTTTAAACATTGCATTGTGAGAAGACTTTGAAAACTGATCATGCCCCATATTATCTAGAGAATATGGAAAGATAGGAATGATATCATCTTCATAAATAACAAATAACACTACAAGCTCAACTTTACTAAGATTGGGAATGTTGTTAAAGATGATATTGGAAGATTTAAACCCCCCAAAAATAAGAAGTATCTTGTTGACGAAGAGTACATTTTATCCAATTGGAAGATTGGAGCTGCTAGAATGCATGATCAGGAATACCTCAAATATTGATAGGTCTTTGGTCCATTGGATTCCTCCTGAGAGTAACTGGTATAAACTTAATTTTGATGGCGCTTCCAAGGGTAACCCTAGTATGGCTGCTAGGGGAGGAATTATCAGGGATCACAAAGGTTGTTTAGTTGCTACTTATGCAGTAAAATGGGGATTCAGATGAATCATTATGTTGAAGCCCTTGCTGCTCTTTGGGGGCTTAGGATTGCAAAAGATTTTGATATCCAAAATTTAATCTTGGAAGGGGACTCTCTTAATATCATCAATCATTTAAACCAAACTTCTCCTCCTAGCTGACCATCAAGGACTTTATCATGGAAGAAAGAAATATTTGTAATAATATTGAGAATATTATTATTAGACACACCTATAGGGAGGGGAATAAGGCTATGGACACTTTGGCCAATATGGGCATTAATATTAATCTCACCATTTGGAATAATGCAAACAACATCCCTAAGGAGGTTCAAATCAACATTAATGTGGATAATAATGGAATTACATACGTGGCATAATTTCAATTATGACATGGAGTGGATCTTAATGGAGGTGAAAGATCTCACTTGTGTGATTTATCCCCCTTTCTATGGCCACACTAAAGAAATCAATCCTTGCACAGATGGGAGGTATTTCAAAAATAGGATAGACATAAAAATAACAAATCCCTTATGAGGGTTTCAAGCAAGATATTTACAAAATTTGTAGGAAGAAGAAAATGGGAGGGGCTCCATGTCGGTTAGAGTCAGCTGACCCATCCCTACTGGAAGAATAATGAGATACTCAGAACCTCCTGCACAAAGGAGGTATTTCAAATTTCATCGAACGAATTCAGGGGCATGACCTGAATATTTCATTTCACTTTGTTATGGAGTGGAAGGACAAGAGGGTTAAGTATGGTGGGCACAAGATTATTGTCAACGAAGAGCTGATTGCAGAGGCAACGGGCCTAGAATTGGAGGGCTACCAGTTCTTCAGTAAGAGGGTGGATAGGGTCGCAGAGGCCAAGAAATTTTTAGATGAGGGTGAAGAGTTGGATTTTGTTGCTGTGGGCTTAAAGGTAAGTTCTATTCCCATGTCGTATGATGAAGTGACAAACATGATGGTCAGATACATTTCATTAGAAGGGCGTTATAAAACGGTCCCTATTAAGCATCTTGTTTTTTAAATCACTTTAGAAGGGATCTCACCATCTGTTTCCCACATTACCTTCTCAACTCTCTTCAGTGCTCTGTGCTAGATTTTCAAAAGCATGCCCATGCTATTCCTTTGCATCAGGCCTTATCCTTTTACTGCACAAGCTTTGTGTTGCCAAGTTCCCTAGCTTTCTGATTTCTCCTAGTGAGCCGCTCATTACCACCTCCTTTGTTCCCACTCCCACTCCTATCACCCCTTCCAAGTCTAAATCCAAGAACCCCATGAAAGCAAACACCCTCCCACTGGTAGGATCCTCAAAAGCTCCAAATATTTGGAGGTTTCTCAAAACCTGCTTCACATAAAAATGTTGGTATTTAATAGGCCTTGATCATCGGAAGAGTCTCAAGTGCCTATTAGACTGGATGCCCTGGAGATTGAGATGAAACAGATGAAGAAGGACCTTCAGCATATGGGTAAGCAAAAAGGGAAGAGAAATTTTGATGAAGAGAGTGACAATGGTAAGGAACAATTTTCTGATATTTATAAGAAGTTGAGCTCTCTTGATACCAGACTGGGAAGAGCTAAAGATAGACATGAGCATAATTTGGCTATCTTTAAAGCCATAAGTGATTTCTTAGAACAACAGGTTAGGAGCATTGCTATGCTAAGTGGGATCCCTACAACTATATGGGGGAATGAGAAAGAGAGGAATATGACCATTTCATAACTGATGCTTTGGATTTAATGCACACAACCACTCTAGTGTTTTTTACCTCATTGCAGATGATTCATTCCAAAATTGAAAGAGCATCCAAAAAATAATCTAACTTGGGCAGTGGAATTCGGTTTGTGGCTATTTTGTGTAATTGTTTTACTATGTAAATGTTATTTTTTGCGGTCTTGTTGTCTGGATCGCATCCTCTTTTTGCTCCTACTATAACCTAGTTTTGGTTACCTTTAGAAACAGTGCTACATCTAGATTTTGATATTTTTCATTGTTTCTTCATTGTTATATCTAGATGGTGACCCTTGTTTGTAACAGGGTATAGTCCCTTCAAAACTATTTACCAATAATAAAAAAACAAAATAAGAGGATGTTTAAAAATAGTTAGAGTCCATATTTACACATGTCAATTGCATTATCCTAAAATTTTCCAAATTATTTTTAAAACAAAACATTTCTCGTGCATATCACAAAATTACTAAAATTTGTGAGAGGGCATATCATTCAAGAATTTTGTTGAGTGATTCATATGATCCCAAATTTTAAAACATATTTTCTAGGGAACTCACAACTTAATATTAAACCAAATGTTATTTCAAAAAATGCGTTAGTCAACATCCACACATTGTTTTAATGATTTTTGGTAGAGTTTGGTAGAATGCTAGAAAATTTGAATTGAATAAACTAGACAACTATTGGCCCTATAATTATGGAAATAACATCAATGTTTCGTGGCGTGATTGACATCATCTCTCTAGTGCGTTGATGGAAACCAAATTTTGGTGTTCTCATATTTGCAATGTTGAGGTTTCTGAGGGGATTCACATAGTAAAATTATGGTATAACATGTTCGCTCAAAGGATATTAAAGATACCCTTAATGTTAATTTATACCTCTAATTATTCAATTGATAATACCCCCTCACGTTATATTATTAGAATAAAATAATCCATTATTTTTCTATAGATGTTACCTTTTTTTCATTTGAATTTTATTTACCCTTATTTATTTCAACCATAATATATCAAATAGAAAAATATATTATGTTTTATACTTAATTATTATTTTCATAATTTTCCTTTTATCTAGAAATATATTTCAAGCCATTCAAGACATATTATCAATTACATTAATGTTGAAATTTATTTATTTATTAGTAGTTTTGCAAATAATTAAGATGCAATAATATCATTTTTGTTAAAAGGTATACTCAATCCTAGTTTTCTACAATATTATTAATTCTTGGTTAAGAATATCATAATTGATATTTTAAGGTATTTTAAAAAATAGGGGTCAAATATTTTAATTTAATGTTAAAATTAACCCCACCTCTCCTTTGGCCCACCTCTCTAACCTACCCGTAATACCTAATTCAAAATATTAATAAATTAAATCATTTCACCCCAGAATGTCAACTGGTATATTTAATTTGATTTTTTCAATTTTATTTACCTCAATATAAATGAACGTGCTATTATATTTCTTACCTAATGAACCCCATGGAGGTTTCCAAGTATGCCTACCTAATGCATTCAATGTGCATGTATCCATTAAAAGGAGAAGGTTTAAATCTATTGGCAACAATTAATATTATACCATCCTTTGAGACAAGATTTCATCTAGATGGTCTATTTGCATGCACTTTTAGAAAATTAAAATGTTCATCATGCCTCTTGAAGGGATGCGAAATGTTGGGTATCAAGACCAAACAAATTAACACCCTTTATTTCTATGGGATGTGTGAATCATGAAGACCTACATTCTAGTTTGTAGATGTAAAATGAGGAGATAGATGATTCCTAATGAACTTCAACAAGATGTGATTTCTATTTTTTTACATCACTAGTCAAAATAGATGATCCTTCTTTCATGAATATAATTTGTATAAGGACATATAAGCCAAGTAAATGGAAATTTTTAGAGTGGGATCCACAATAAAGGTATTTGAGAAAAATAAGACTAATAGAATATGGGGTTTAGTTAGCTCAAATACAGAAAAAAAAAAGCAACATTGTAAAGGATTCCATGAGTCTCATAAATATTTGAGTGGAGGAATCAAATTTTGTAATTAATGTTCCTCTAGACCATTATGTCATGCAGACTTAGTTAAATCCATTTCTATTTCATATTATCTTTATAAATACTTTAATATTTGAGTCAAATATACATTATAGTGAATCCTAGAGAGCCATCATTATACACATATCACATTATTAATTTATAGAGTTGACATTTGATGGGAAACTTTGGTCATCAACTATAAATATCTTGATACGAGATTTATAATTTCAATTAAAATATTACTTAGAGAATGCTATAAACATTTGGAAATTGTTTAAGATGTGGATCCTAATTACATGTTGAAGTGGTAGTTTTATTTTTCCTTGATTTTGGGAGGAATAAATGGCCATGGATAAAAATAACATTGTATTATTAATCGACGAGAGTTGTTATTTTTAAGTTTATGTTATTTATATGCATGTATTATTTATAAGCATGCTATATTTAGGTTGATTGTGGTTGAAGAAAACTTTTACAAAGAGGTGCACAAGTTATATATATGTGTATGGATTTACTCTTTTCATATAATGAAAAAGAGAGAGAATTGTATTGCATTCCTTGGGATCAAGGAGTAAGAATTTTGGCTTGTTTTTGGTGGATGTAAGCCACATTGGGTGAACTGTGTTAAATCTTGGGTTTATTTTGTGATTGCATGCTTCTTTTATTTCTATTTTAATTTTTTTATTGCTCATATGTGTTTCGATCCTAAAAACTTCTATCAAAGCAAAAAATTTGTTTTGGCATAAAACACTCACACAAAGGGTGTCTTGTTTGAAGTGGGAGCAATTACAAAATATATCAACTTTAGGGTTGAGAAGTTTAATGGGAATAACATTTAGCTATGGGAGATGCAAGTGGCATACTACCTATATCATAAGGATCTTTATCTATTATTGAAAGGAAAATATTTGAATCCATCATTTATGAAAGATGAAGAATGGGATGTTCCCGATTAGAAGGCACTAGGAATGATACGATTGTGCTAAAGAACTACGGTAGCTTTGAATATTTATACGGAAAAGAAAATGGTAGATATAATGGAAAATTTTGGTAAATTGTATGAAAAATCCTCAAATGTCAATAAGGTATTTCTCATGAAAAATTTGTGTAGTATGAAGATGTCGGAAGGTGATTAAGTAAATGATCATTTGAATGAATTCAAAATGGTTACTAATCAATTAATATTTGTATGCTAGAAATTTTTGATGATGAAGTTAGGGATATTTTTATTTTGTGCTCATTTCTTGAAAGTTGAAATAATTTGGCTATGGATGTGAGTAATTTTGTTTCTAGTTCAAACACTTTAAAGGTTGATGATGTTATTGGTTTGATTCTTAGTGAAAAAATTAGAAGAAAAATCGAGGTGAGTCATCCGGTAATGCTTTGAGTGTAGAGAATAGGGGAAGATAGAAGGAAAAAGTAAAATATCGTAGACATCGTGGAAAATATAAGAAGGGCATCTATAAATCTAGAAGCAGGATGGTATGCTGGAAATGTGGAAAAGAAAGACATGCAAAGAAATACTATTGGTTTTTAGAATCAGGGAAATATCAACAAGAAGGAAGAAAAGAAGAAAATGTAGCAGTGATGTGTTACAATATGCTCTTATTCTTCCTTAGATAGTAAATCAAAATCTTGGGTTTAAAATTTTGGTGCTTCATTTCATGGAAGTCCTCATAGATAATATTTTCAATATTATGTTAAAGGGAATTTCGGGTAGGTATATCTTGGTGATGATGAGCCATGAAACATTGTTGGAGAAGGCATTGCTCATGATAAATTACATAATGGTAACACTTGGGTGTTGAAAATGTCGTGCATGTTCCTAGCTTGAGGAGGAATCTAATGTCTAGAGAGTAATTAGGAGATGAGGGTTGTATGGTTATATTTACAGAGATTCTTGAAAGTTACCAATGATTCTCTTGTGGTAGCAAGAGGTAATAAATTAGGTACCTTTTATTTATCCACTATTAGTACTTGATCCATCTTCTATTTTAGTTACTATAAGCATAGACACAACTATATGGCATCACAACTATATCCATCTATCTTCTATTGTACATTCAAATGGAAAGTTGTCATAGTTGAGAAAACATCTAGCTAGAATTTTGTGAGCATTGTTTGTATACAAAACAAAAGTGTGTGAGATTTATCAAGGTTGGATCAACCAAGAAGGAGAAAAAGTTAGAGCTTGTTTATGCGGATGTGTGGGGGCCATCTTAGGTATTATCTTGGTGGTTCACATTATTATGTTACTTTTATTGATGATGTTACTAGGAAGGTTTGAGTTTAATGTATAAAGAATAAATATAATGTATTTATATACTTTCAAGAAGTGGAAAGCTTTGGTTGAGAATGACACAGGTTTGAAGTTGAAGTGTCTTAGATCGAGATAATGGTGGAGAGTATTGCAAGTAATGAATTTAATAACTATTGTTCACATAATGGAATATGTAGGGTGAAGACAATTCCTTGAACATCTCTGCGAATGGTGTGTCAAAAAGAATAAATAGGACTATCATGGAGTGTGCAAAGAACATGAGATTACATGTTGGATTACGCGTATAGCTTTGGGAGGATGATATAGATATTGTTTTTACTTGATAAAAAGGGAAATTCAAGTTCTTTGGGAGGTGGATTACCAGAGAAGGCTTGGACTAGTAAGAGGTAAACCATTCTTTTCTAAAATTTTTGGTTATGAAGCATTTGTGCACATTGATAAAGAGAATAGGACCAAACGAGAAGCTAATTCAAATAAATGTACTTTCATTGGGTATGGTATTGATGATTTTTGATTCAAGTTGTTGGAGTTTGGATGAGAAGAAAATAATTATAAGTAGGGATGTTATTTTCAATGAAAAGGTAATGTATGGGAATGATAACTTGATATTGATCTTGTGCTTGACACATCCACTCTCAAATTTCATAAGAAAATATTGAAGAAGAGATTTGTGAGATTAGAAAGTTGTGTTGACCTAGGGGCTTGGTCTACTCCTGAAATGGACTATCCCAAAACCATATTTTAGTTCTCGAGCATTTGTTTTCCTTTTAAATTAACAAATTTTTCCCATAAGTATGAACTTCTTCCTATTACAACATTCACTTGGAGGCACATTTGACTACATAGATACACCTAGAAGAAAAAAACCTATGATGAAGTTCTTAGGAAATAAAACCTACACGACAAAAAAGACAATGTTCACACACATTTAGAGGAATTGAAATCCTAGGCTAATATTTACAAGGTTGAAATTTTTTCTTTTTAGTAGCAATGTTTAAGATAGATTTCGTTAACTGGAATCGAAGTTCTTCTCCATCTAATGTTGACAATTGGAAGGCATTTCTATTTTTACATCCCGTGACCATGTAGGGGCCACTCCAAATGGCATCAAACTTAGAGTGCCTTCCTAGTTTTGCTCGATCTGTATTCCACTTTAGAACCAAGTCCCTTCCCCGAAAGGTTCTCTCTCTCACTTTCTTATCAAACCATATTTTGACTAAGGCTTGATCTTTATCCATTGCTTGACCGCATGTTTTCTGATTTCTTCCTATTCCATAAATTTTACATATCTAGCTTCCATAGGTTCAAACTCAAACAACTCCAGCTTTCCTCCACGAACTCTAATGTGGGTAGCTTTAATGATATTAGTAGTATTGATTCCTTTCCATAGAAAAAAATTGTAGGGAGAGCTACATGTTGACCTCTTTGGTGTGATTTTTTCAGCATGGAATGTGGATATTATCTTTGTATGCCATGTCCTTTGGTTTTCATATAGAGTCCTTCTAACGATTCCTAGAAAATTCTTGTTTTTGGACTTTGCCTATCCATTACCCTGTGGGTAATAGTTTGAAGAGGTCCATAAGTAGATTCCATTCTTAACAGCCCATTCTCGTGATCTTGGAACCTAGGAATGCTAATTCATTGTCTTATATGATAGTGGCTGGCCCACCAAACCTAGTCACTATTCCTTCTTATAAGTCTAGTGTGCTAGACTCATTTGCTTCCTTAAGTGCTACCGCCTCGGTCCACTTGGTGAAATAGTCCATTTTCATAAGTATCCACTTGTGGCTTGGCTTAAATTAGAATTAATGACTCTAATGAATTCTAATCCCCGCTATATGAAGGCTTGATTAACTAAAATCAAAAGAAATGGAGGTACTACTAATCTTTCCTTTCCTATGAAGAATGCACATTTTCTACACTTTTGATCAAAGTGTATCAATAATTGAATATTGTGGGCCAATAGTATCCCGCTTTCATTATTTTGAGAGTTGTTACTCATGCAGAAAAATTACCTTCGACCTCTCCATTGTGAAACTCATGTAACACCTTCTCAATTTGACTTGTTCTAATGCATCTCAATAGAACACCATTGATGTCTTTCTTGAACAAAAACCCATCAACAAGAACATATGGGATGACTTGTAATTTGAAGTATATCCTCTTTGCTTTGCTCATTTTTCGGGGGGGCATAGTCCTGTTTGTAGGAAGTGTAGAATGTTTTGAGTGTAAGAAGGAGTGGGAACATCATCATTTTCCCATCATGTAGTACCAAGACAACTTCTTTTCCATCACTTGTTTCAACTTGTTGACTAGAAGGTAGTTGTTCACACAAAGCTTTTCCATGGATTAGTTTGGTGACGTTTATCTCGATTTCATATTCCATTACACAAGTGATCCATCCGGCACATTTCCCATTCACATCCTTGTTTAGAAGGAAGCCCTTAACTCCGTATGGGAGACCAACAATTGAATTTTATTATTTGAAACTAGGTGTTTGAATTTATTTAAGCTCATGATCACTCTAAGGACATGTTTCTCGATGAAAGAGTATGTAGTTTCATATTCCTCTAAACCTTGGGTGAAGAAGGCAATTGGATGTTCAGATCCTCTTTGTTTTATTGCACTAGGATTACGTAAATCGTGTCCCCACCACCGAAGGCATAGAGCATGAAATCCTTGGAGAAGTCCAGATTGATGAGAGTTGGGGCTTGAGATATAGCCTCTTTGATGGCCTCAAAACTTACATTTCCCTCAAATTTCCACTTAAATGTCATGCTCTTCTTTAACATCATCATCATTGGATTCGCAAGAGAAGAACATTTGGTGTAAACCTAGAGACAAAATTGATCATTCCTAAGAAGTTTTAAGAGCCTTCTTATGACTTGCAAGGGTAATTCTTGAATTTCTTCAACTCTTCCGAGTCAATCGTCAATCCTTCCTTTGACACAATATGGCCTACGAGCTTCCCTTCATGAGCCAAGAATATACATTTTTTAGGATTCAATGATACCCCAAATATCCTACACCTCTGAAATACCTATCTCAGATGAAAGAGGTGATCTCACTACATTTTGGTGAAACAAAGTGATATCATTCATATATATCAAGACTATTTTGTTGATTAACCCTTGAATTCCATGTCCATCACCCTTTGGAAAGTGGCTTTGGCATTTGACAATTCAAATGGCATTTTCTTGTAGGCATAGGTGCCCCATTTGGTGGTGAAGGTTGTTTTGAATTGATCGTCTTCTTTCACCATTATCTTATTATACCCCAAGTAGCCATCTACGAGAGACAATAATCCTTGATCTAGCTACTACTTGTAATATTTGTTCCATTGAAGGAAGTGGGTAATGGTCCTTGAGAGATGCCTTATTCAAGTCTCAAAAGTCCATGTATAACTTTATTTCTTCATTCTTCTTCTTGAACGGAACCAAGTTTGCAACCCAGCTTGAATGCTCGATTGTGATTATAATGATTTCCTCTATTATCTTGTTTATCTCTTTATTCATAAGATAATAAATGTCTCAGTTGACTGGTCTTTGCATTTTCCCGATGGGATTAGCATCTGGATCTAGCTCTATGTTATGTTGTGCCAACTTTGATTGAATCCTCACAATTCCTCATAACTCTAGGTGAAGACATTTGTAAATTCTTGGTAGAGTTGTATGAACTCATATCTCTCTTATTCGGTGGTCACCTTTGCGATTTTAAGTGTTTTGCCTTCCCAACCAAAATAGGTTCTCGAGTCCTCTCCTTTTCCTTGTATGTTGGATTTCTCTTTACGAAACTAGTCATTAGGATTGAATATTGAATCCAATGTTACCAAACCCTTTGGAAGCTTATTTTTCCACAAATACACTACTTGGTCCTTGTACTTACTTATCTAAATTGTCTTGATTCCTAGCTAAGAATTTAGCCTCTTGTTGTAAGTAATTAATGATGTGTTCATCATTCTCAAACACCATCACCTTGTATTTTTTTTGGGACTGACGACCTTACAATCACATGGATATGTGGTTGCATTTTGTCTCTTTTGATACTATCCACCACATCAAAATTTTCTCCAACTGCTGCAAGCGTATCTCAGAACTTCATTTTTCTTCTTGGGATGGAATTAATGTTGAAAGCTTCAAATTCCTCGATGATATCCCATTCCCTATTTTTTTAGCTCTTGAGTAGGTCATTATTTGCAATGTGTTGTCCTTTGACTTGATTCACATCAGCTTACTATCACCATATACTTGCATTCTTTAAGCCTCTTTTCTTGGCCCAATGAAGTCCATGGATCAAAGCCTCATATTTGGATGTGTTATTTGAGCAAGCGAACTGAAATCTAAAAGCTTAATAATAATTGATGTTATGTGGTGAAACCAACATTGCACCTCCTCCAAAGACCTTGTTTGCTTCTTGAACAGCTTAAAAATAACTACCATACTTCATTTCCATCCTTATTTTTGGCTTGGTGATATTATGAATGGGTGAATTTTCTTCGAGTTCACAATATACAATCAATTCAGATTCTTCCATTTCCTTCTATGGGTCAAATGCATGTCTTTTGTTTGCCCATTCATCCAGGTCAAATATGGAATACCCTCGACCTTCTTAGTGGTTTATAGGTCATTTGAACACTCCTCGTGATCAAAGGCTGAGTAATTTGCATTGATTGGGATGGGCACATGGGGCTCAATGTGAACGTTTACAATTGGTTATGATCTAATGGTTTCCTTGGATCCATATCTCGCCTTAAAAAAGCATATGTGACCAATCAGATAGATATCCACCGATTTTTTCTGAAGTCCCTTGATAGACATGATGGAAAGAGTGGTAGAAGGTCAATTATAGACACATCCCGAAAGACTATGACATTTGGGAAAAATGCAAAGTGTTAAATTTAACCGTTTGATGATCCCAACCATTCCTACTGCTGTTGTTCCATCTAGTTTAACTACTACTTTTTTCAAAGACTCGGCTCATACTTTAGACCCAATTTGTTTGTTATTTGCTTCGGTATAACCAAGCTACTTGCTCCTGAATCGATCGTGTAGTTATGTACCAAGTGGTTTCCGACAATCAATTACATATAAAATGGTGGAGGATTCAAATTATTTCTTGGTTGATCCCCATCTTTTTGTAATGTATTAGTGAGAACCTTCTCCTATCTTTAGTTTGATCTATTTGATGCGACAAATTAGCCATTGTAGCTCATGCACAAATCTCATTTTCCTACGATTGCAAGTGACTCCCATATGGAAATTTTCACATGTGTTTCCTTCATTTGATAGATGATGTTAAAGGGGATGTATTATCTTATTTTTTTCCACTTAGCTAGTGTGACCTTTTCTTACATTTGAATGGGTACTTGAGTTGTTATAACTGCACCTTAGGCTAATTTGGCATATTCGAGCTACACTTAGTCTACAAAATCTTTGTTGTGTAGGGGTGGGTTGAGAAGTAATTGGATTAGATATTTTTCCCTCCTCTATGTTCCTCTTCTTTGACCATGTATTGGTAGCTACACCCTGGAAAGGAGGTTGATTAACTCCATAGAAATCTTCTGTTTTCCTATTGACCAATGTGGTTTCTATTGGAAGTGCCTCTTATTGGGTTTCCTTGCTTGATGTCCTTCTCAACTTGGTTCTTTGGACGAACCAATTATCGCACCATTAGAGCTTGATTTAGTGCACCATTGAAACACATTGATTGATTGTGAGGTATATTGTAGGGGTAACACCATTCGTAAACTTGTCCCATGTTGTTTTTTGTTAGAACCAACGCTCTTGACAATGAAGCTGCGTTTGGATCATATGGTTAGAATGTCTTGGAAGCTTGAGGTTGTCCTTGGTTTGAATTTTAATTTGCATCTTGAGCTGGTGATCTACTTTTCTAGTATGGGGGCCTATCTTGATATAGAGTTTTAGGGTGATACGGTATAGAACTCGAGCTTGATGTCTCTTGATAGTCACTAGTTCATTTCCTAGGTTTTATAGCTACTTTATAACCTTCTGCAATTATTTTGAAGTTCTTAAAGAAGTAGAAACCTCACTATTACTTTGATTTCTAGGGGGTGGAATGGGATTCAACTTTGGTGTTTGACTAGTTGTATAAGTTCCCATGTCTGGATAGAGAGGCATTGATGGGCTTGGTGCTATCTTACCAACTTGAATCAAGCAGCTTTCTACTCGATAGTTATGTCGTAGGCCCCTTGTAGAGTTGTCCCTCCCATTGATTGCATCATCATAGCTATAATGGAATTTATAACCTCAAAAGTATAAGAATGGTCCTTCGGTGGTGGGTCCGATAACTATTGGATTCATGTCCTAAGTCCATTGGAAATGGAAATAAAAATATGTCATATGCTCATTAGGAGCCCCTTTGATTGTTGTCAATCGTTCCAATAAACACAACTTGTCTACCCTTTCTCTGAGTTGATTGTAAAGACCTAAAGATAAGTAATTTAAATTTTGAATACACCCTTTTGTTAGGCTCCTAAACCATTGCAAAGCTTTACCTTTGGAAGATGAAGCTAACAATTTGACCGCATATTCATTTCATTGATTTCATGAATTATATAGACAATGGCGATGCCTTGAATTTGGTCAATAGGAATAGTATGATTCTATCCTATGAAATAGGGAATATTATTTAATGCTGCAACCGAGACATGATTTTGAGCATTTGGGTTAAGTGGACTACTTCCTGTGAAGTTGACAAAAGGATTCGGTGGTGGTTGTTGTAGATGTGCCTTTATGATTGGCCTAGGAACCCTAGTTGATTGGAGAAATGGTCTACCGTGTGGAGGTAAATAAAAATTCCTATTAGGTGGATATGGTGATATTTGTGGCCTTCTTCCTCTAGTGGTGATAATTGAAGGTAGAAAAATAGTCCTTCTTCTCGAGTATCAAACCTAGTTCAAATTATTTTCATTTACTCTGGAAACATGTGCTACTACACCGCTGAATTCTATCCTTTCAAAGTTTCCCGATCTCGTTGGGGAATGAGACTCAAAAGGCTAGATTTTACTTGAGCTACATATCAAACTCGATAAAATAATATTACAAACTTAAAATAATATTAGCCATTGAAGCTTGCAACAAATCTCATTTTCCGGGATTGCCAGTGACTCCCATATGGAAATGTTCACATGTGTTTTCTTCATTTGATACATGATGTTAAAAGGGGATGTATTATCTTATTTTTTCCCCTTAGCTAGTGTGACCTTTTCTTACATTTGAATGGGTACTTGAGCTGTTATAACATGCACCTTAGGCTGATTTGGCATATTCAGAGCTACACTTAGTCTACAAACTCTTTGTTGTGTAGGGGTGGGTTGAGAAGTAATTAGATTAGATATTTTTCCCTCCTCTATGTTCCTCTTCTTTGACCATGTATTGGAAGCTACACCCTTGAAAGGAGGTTGATTAACTCCGTAGAAATCTTCTATTTTGCTATTGACCAACGTGGTTTCGCTTTGGAAGTACCTCTTATTGGGTTTCTACTTGCTTGATGTCCTTCTTAACTTGGTTCTTTGGACACACCAATTGTCTGCACCATTAGAGCTTGATTTAGTGCACCATTGAAACACGTTGATTGAGTGTGAGGTATATTGTAGGGGTAACACCATTCGTACTCTTGTCCCATGTTGTTTTTTGTTAGAACCAACGCTCTCTTGACAAAGAAGCCGCGATTGGATCATATGGTTAGAATGTCTTGGAAGCTTGAGGTTGTCCTTGGTTTTAATTTTAATTTGCATCCCGAGCTGGTGATATACTTTTCTAGTATGGGGGCCTATCTTGATACCGAGTTTTAGGGTGATATGGTATAGAACTCGAGCTTGATGTCTCTTGATAGTCACTAGTTCATTTCCTAGGTTTTGTAGTTGCTCTATAACCTTCTCGCAATTATTTTGAAGTTCTTAAAGAAGTAGAACCCTCACTATTACTTTTATTCCTAGGGGTGGAATGGGATTCAACTTTGGTGTTTGACTAGTTGTAGGAGTTCCCATGTCCGGATAGAGAGGCATTGACGGCTTGGTGCTATCTTACCAACTTGAATCAAGCGCTTTTCTACTCGATAGTTATGTCGTAGGCCCTCAGAGAGTTGTCCCTCCCATTGATTGCATCATCATAGCTATAATGGAATTTATAACCCTCAAAAAGTATAAGAATGGTCCTTCAAAGTGGTGGGTCCGATAACTATTGGATTCATGTCCTAAGTCCATTGGAAATGGAAATAAAATATGTCATATGCTCATTAGGAGCCCTTTGATTGTTGTCAATCGCTCCAATAAACACAACTTGTCTACCCTTTCTCCGAGTTGATTGTAAAGACCTAAAGATAAGTAATTTAAATTTTGAATACACCCTTTTGTTAGGCTCCTAAACCATTGCAAAGCTTTACCTTTGGAAGATGAAGCTAATAATTTGACCGCAATATTCATTTCATTGATTTCATGAATTATATAGACAATGGCGATGCCTTGAATTTGGTCAATAGGAATAGTATGATTCTATCCTATGAAATAGGGAATATTATTTAATGCTGCAACCGAGACATGATTTTGAGCATTTGGGTTAAGTGGACTACTTCTGTGAAGTTGACAAAAGGATTCGGTGGTGGTGGTTGTTGTAGATGTGCCTTTATGATTGGCTAGGAACCCTAGTTGATTGGAGAAATGGTCTACCAAAGTGGAGGTAAATAAAAATTCCTATTAGGTGGATATGGTGATATTTGTGGCCTTCTTCCTCTAGCTGGTGATAATTGAAGGTAGAAAAATAGTCCTTCTTCTCGAGTATCAAACCTAGTTCAAATTCTTCTCATATAGTTGGGAAACTGTCATTACTACACCGCTGAATTCTATCCTTTCAAAGTTGCCCGATGTGTTGGGGAATGAGCCTCAAAAGGCTAGATTTTACTTGAGCTACACATCAAACTCGATAAAATAATATTAAAAACTTAAAATAATATTAGCCATTAGACTTGCAACAAATCTCATTTTCCCGGATTGCAGGTGACTCCCATATGGAAATGTTCACTGCGTTTTCTTCATTTGATAAATGATGTTAAAAGGGGATGTATTATCTTATTTTTCCTTAGCTGGTGTGACCTTTTATTACATTTGAACGGGTACTTGAGTTGTTATAATAGGCACCTTAGGCTGATTTGGCATATTCGAGCTACACTTAGTCTACAAACTCTTTGTTGTGTAGGGGTGGGTTGAGAAGTAATTGGATTAGATATTTTTTCCTCCTCTATGTTCCTCTTCTTTGACCATGTATTGGAAGCTACACCTTTTAAAGGAGGTTGATTAACTCCATAGAAATATTTTGTTTTCCTATTGACCAACGCGGTTTCTGGAAGTGCCTCTTATTGGGTTTCCTATGCCGGGTGATGTCCTTCTTAACTTGGTTCTTTGGACACACCGATTATCGCACCATTACAGGCGACTTGATTTAGTGCACCATTGAAACATGTTGATTGAGTGTGAGGTATATTGTAGGGTAACACCATTTGTACTCTTGTCCCATGTTGTTTTTTGTTAGAACCAACGCTCTTGACAATGAAGTTGCGTTTGGATCATATGGTTAGAATGTCTTGGAAGTTTGAGGTTGTCCTTGGTTTGAATTTTAATTTGTATCCAGCCGAAATGGGTGATCTACTTTTCTAGTATGGGGGCCTATCTTGATACCGAGTTTTAGGGTGATACAAATAGATACTCGAGCTTGATGTCTCTTGATAGTCACTAGTTCATTTCCTAGGTTTTGTAGCTGCTCAATAACCTTCTGCGATTATTTTGAAGTTCTTAAAGAAGTAGAACCCTCACTTGTTACTTTGATTCCTAGGGGTGGAATGGGATTCAACTTTGGTGTTTGACTAGTTGTAGAAGTTCCCATGTCCGGATGGAGAGGCATTGACAGGGCTTGGTGCTATCTTACCAACTTGAATCAAGTAGTTTTCTACTCGATAGTTATGTCGTAGGCCCTAGTAGAGTTGTCATATTAGGCCGTTTTGATCTTCCATTAAAGCGTTGGCGTAAAGAAGAGTTAGCAATTTTAAGGCCTCGTGGTGCAGGGGTGCATGAACACCGTAGGTCAGAGGTTAAATAGTATGGCGCATAGAAAAGGGGTGCTGTAAGGGACAAATCAGCACCAAAGGGCGCGGGTGCATGGACACTGTAGATGACATTTTTTGTTGTTGCAAGGTAGTGCGCCCGCACGCATTTTATAACGGTGCTGATATTTTTCATGTTACACGGGTATAGGATGCGCCAAAGGGCGTAGGTTTAATGTTTGTAACATCATTTTTTGTGTGCCACAGGGGAACTTGGTGCGGCACATGGAAGGTTTGCATGACATGATGTTGCTGTAATAAGGGATGCGCCTGTGCCGTTAATAGTTTTGTACTTGGCGCAAGTAAGGTTGGTGTTGCATGGATGCAAGGTGCACCAATGGCGCAAGTTTTTGCAATGTTACACATGAGTTTGGTGCGCCAAGAGGGCGCAGGGTTAGCGAGTGTAGCAAGCAAGGAAAGTGTGCTTTGAGGGTGCAACTATTTTTTATGTAGCAAGTATGGTGGGTGTGCTGTTGGCACGACTGTACTTCATGTTGCAAGGGTGGCGACTGCGCCAAAGAGGAAAAAAAAGTGGTCTATCAATTTTTAAGTCTTGTTCTTCCTCTGGAGGGGTTACATGTATTTAAGCCACTTCTGCAGGGTTCCTTGGATGATGAACGGGCTAAAACAAAGAGATCCAAGTGATTTTTTCCAAGACAGAGTCCTCTTTACCAGCAGATCTGGAAAGAGGGAGAAGTGCATGGGGGAGGACATGGTTTCACAGATCTATTTAATCCAACCCCACAAACAAACAGCCAATAACCAAAACAAAAAACACAAGAGCAATAAGGACCACTTACCAGAATATATATAATGTGAGAGGTGAAACTGGGTCCACGACGTGATACGAGAACGCATGTTTTTCATTGACAGTGCAGAGGAAAAAGAATAATCACGTGTTTTCTGACTGGTGAAAGTGACAGGGCGGATGCCCCTATATATAGGAAAAGTTGTAATAAATGCGCTAACCACTTTTTGAAGTGGCGCATCAAAACACCTGTCGACACTTTGGAAATCTTGCGCCCTTTGGCGCATCAAAACACATGTTAACACGGGTTATGTGTTCCTTGGTGCACCAAAAGTGTTTTCAACACGGAAATATGTGCGCCCTTTGGCGCACCAAAACGTGGCGCAAAAAAATATTGTTGACACAAAGGCACATGCAAGAAGGGCGCAACATGGTGAGGCACACCAAAATGTGTGTCAACACTTCAAACCGTGCACCAAAGGAATTAAAGGGGGTGCATGCTTACCCTATGTTGCAAAGAAAACAGTGCGCCCCACCAAAAGACCCAAAAAGGCCAAGTTCGGAAAACCGATTTCCACGAAAGGGTTTTTTTGCAACATTCCGAATACGGAGGGGTCCCCGCAAGACCGAACAAAATTTTGGTATGGTTACCCGTAAAATTACCCTTGCCAATTTTACGGGATAACAACTGGCTCTTTCTGGGACTATCTCTCGAATGGAAATCGGGGGTAGAGAATCCCATATCTACACGTGCCTATCCATTAGGCAACGAGTCAAAAACAAGGGCAACCGCAAAAGGAAACACGCAACCAATAAAAACAAACACACGACAAAAACAAACACACAAGCTGAAGCAAAGCGTGCACAAAGAAGAGATCAATCTCTACTTCCTAAAGATTTTCGATCTGCCCCCTATAGGGAAGCGGGAGTCCGGGGCCTGTTCGGATACGAGAGATAGAAGCTATTCTCTCCATTGAGTCAGCTTGATCTTGAAAGGCCCTCTCCACAGGGAATCAAATTTTCTGTGCATGCCCTTTGTCTCTCTTCATTTGTCCCACAAAAGGACGAGGTCTCCCACCTGGAAATTTCTTTGCTTAGCTTTTTTATCGAACAATCTCTTAACACGATTCTCGATGTTCTATGATCCTGTCAACCACTCTTACTCTCTTTTCTTCGAGCTCTGCTAGATACATGATCCTTTTTCAAGGAAATTTTGGAAAGTCTCATCTTCGATTGCTCATGCCAAGCATAGAGCAGGGAGTTCCGCAGAAATGGGAAGCTCAGCATCGGTGCCATATAACACTTGAAAAGGAGACATGCCGAGAGACCTCTTGGGAGTGATGCGGTCCACCCACAAAGCGTCATATAATGACTTGTGCCACATTCGTTGATTTTCATCCACTAACTTTCGTATGATGGTCACCAAGTTTTTATTACTGGATTCTGCCTGACCATTTCCCTGAGGATAATAATCTGAGGCGTGAGCCAGAGTTATTCCGTATTCGTAGCAAAACTAATAACTTCTCGTGAGGAGAATTTGGAAGCATTATCAACAACAATCTTGTTCGAATGCCAAACCTGACAATAATATTCTCTTTGATGAAATTGCAAACGACCTCGGAAGTGGCGTGTTTAACAGGTATGGCTTCCACCCACTTGGTGAAGTAATGTGTTGCTTTGTCGAGACATAACTATGTCCCAGACTCGATCGGGGATTGAGTGCACCAATAAAATCAATTCCCATCGCTTGAATGGTTCGCCAACAATGACTAGCCTAAGGGGAAAAGCATCCAACTTGGGCTTGTCGATTTAATCACAGGCAAGGCTCACACTTTCTTGCATACCCGTGTGGTCAGATTCTTGAAAAGTGTTGGCCAATAGTACTGCAGCCTGGATGATCTTGTGTGCCATCACGAAAGAGGAGAAATGCCCCCACAAGCCAAATTATGAAAACTCTCAAGTAACTTCACTTGCCGTGTGGCTTGTCAACACATCGAGAAGAAGATGCCATATATTCGCGTTTGTATAAACCGTCATCCCAGATGATATATCTGGCTACTCTAAGCTTTATAGCGTGCTTCTCCTTTGTAGTTAGATGGGATGGGCATTCGCCATAGGTGAGAAAGAAATCAATATCAGAATACCACTCATCGCTGGTTGCGAAAAATAGGACCATCGGTGGTGAATCGGTTTTCTCCAGCTGGCTTTGTGCTCCATTGGTGCAATCATCCTCTTCTTCAGGGTCTTCTGAATCTTTGTTTTCAGCCATAAGCTGACATAGGCCCTTGCCTCTTACCAGCTTGGTTGGTTTTATATCTAGATCATACTCCTGGAATTTTGCAATCCAATTCCCCCGCAAGCTTCCTAACTCCTGTTGAGTTAAAATTGACTTGACTGCCGTGTCAGGGACCAGCACCATTGTATGAGAATTTAGAATGTAATACCTGAAGTTCTTGACTACTTTGACAACGGCAAAGGCATGCTTTTCCAACTAAGACATCTTTAATTTATGAGGCTTGAGAGAAGAGCTCATAAACGTAATAGGGGATTCAACATTTTGAGAATTATTTTGTATTAGGATGGCCGACCAAGCAGTGCTAAGATGCATAGCTATACATAATAAAATCTTTGGAGAAATCGGGACACACAGGATCGGCACGTGAGCAATAGAGGCTTTTATTTCCTCAAACGACTTCTTCCCGTCTTCGCTCCATCGTAAATTTGGCGAATTCTTTCATCATGTCTAATATATGACGAGTCTTTTCAGCAAAGTCGGAACAAAGCGCTGAGAAAGTTCACCTTTCCCGAAAAGAGTGAACTCCGATCTTGCTTATAGGTAAATTAAGGCTCTGAATAGCCTTAACTCTTTCTTTGTGATCTATCTTTGTCCCTTATTTGCTAACAACATGTCCCAACAATTTTCCTCTCGTGACTCCAAAAACAGACTTTTTGGATTCAGGGGATATCCCGTGCTCTCGGCATCTAATCAATACTTGCTCCAAATGATCACAATGATCATTTCGCTATTTGGAGAACACAGTTAAGTCATCTAAGTAGACTACGATGACCTTCCCCATCATACCTTTGAACGCAAGGTCCATGGCCCATTGGAAAGTTGTGCCGGCATTGAGTGGGAGTGCCAAAAGGCATTCTCGCTATAGGCAAATGTGCCCAGTGCGGTAGTGAATGCTGTTTTAAATTGGTGTTTAAAGCGAGACTTCAATCGATTGTAGCCTAAAAGCCATCAAGCATGGACAACATTTCGATCCAGCTTCTTGCGTAACCTCGGTCCATTATGGGAAGTGGGTAGTTGTACTTCAAGGATGCCCGATTCGTGTCATGGAAATCTACACATATGCGTATCTCACCATTCTTCTTGTGCATGGGCACAATGTTTGCCACCCAAGTACTATG
This sequence comes from Taxus wallichiana var. yunnanensis, assembly GCA_018340775.1. Classification (NCBI taxonomy): domain Eukaryota; kingdom Viridiplantae; phylum Streptophyta; class Pinopsida; order Cupressales; family Taxaceae; genus Taxus; species Taxus wallichiana. The sequence goes on along the minus strand of CM031239.1, from coordinate 1,037,311,128 downwards.
ATGGATAGGAAAAATAATCCGTGCGTCCAACATTTTCGAATTTCAGCCTGGATAGTACCTGAGATCTTAGGGTTATAGTGTCTCTACTTCTGGCGAAAAGGTTTGACGTCTTCTTTCAATAGGATATCATGCTAGACGTCCTTCGGCTTGAAATACTTTAGATTGGCATAGGACCATGCCAATACATCCATGTATTTCTTCAGCAGTTTGACAAACTTCCGCTTCTCTTCAGGTGTGCAACATTTTCCAATGTTCACAAATCTGTGGATGTTCTACCGAACCTAAATTGACCGGTTCGGTTTCTAGGGAGGAATTAGGATCATCTTGTCTTTTCTTTTTAACAAAGCGATCATGCCTATTGAACAACCGCTCTAGGGAGACTAGGCCTTTTGGGATTTTATTTCCTTTGAGCTGACATATGTCGTCTCCTCCTTTCGATTCTTCATTTTGATCGGTAACTGATTCACGGCATGCAGAAGTGGATCCTTCAAAATGAAGCTCACTAAAATTTTCCACCTTTTCGAGAAAGGCAATGAGTTGATTGTCATTCTTGAATACTTGCAGTAATTTAGAATTATCCGGCACGCTTGGGCGGAAAACCACCTCAATGGTATATTTGTCTGTTTTCAAACCTGGGTGAGGGAGCATGAGGGATGCTGAAATGGCCAATGAATCGGCCATGTCATTCTAAGCTCTTGGGATGGATTTTATTGAAAAAGCATACAACTCCTCGATGTTGTCCAACACCACATTGCGATAATGTTTGATCCTTTCATTCTTCACTTGGTATATCCTTTTAACTTGATTTACAACCAGCTCTGCATCACCTTGTACTTTCGATTCTTGATCCCTCTTTCTTTTCATGGCTTGCATGCCAAGTAGCGAGATTCATACTCAGCAAAGATTATTCATGTTGAAAAATCAGTAACTTGAAAGAGAGAGGAATAATCTCTTCTTCGGAAGATATAAGCACGGCACCGGCGCCACACCCACTAATCGCGTGTAGGCTGCCATCAAACTACAAAGTCCAGATCTTGTTAAGATCCCCTTCTTGGATGAGGATATCCATTTTTCGGTACTTTAGACAAGAAATAGTTTCCCATCCCCGATGATTCGAAGAGAATCTGTGCTTTAGGGTCATCATAGTTAGTAACTTCAGGTACTTCTTTTGCGTAATTCGGCTCCAAAGTTTGCATTACACCTTTGACGGGATCCTAGCCTTAGACCAGTCCATATGAATCTCCCCACCAACTTCACTTTGGAAAAAATAAGATAATATTAGCCATTGCAGCTTGCAACAAATCTCATTTTCCCGGATTGCAAAGGACTCCCATATGGAAATGCTCACATGCGTTTTCTTCATTTGATAAATGATGTTAAAAGGGGATGTATTATCTTATTTTTCCCCTTAAATTTGGTGTGACCTTTTCTTACATTTGAACGGGTACTTGAGTTGTTATAATAGACACCTTAGGCTGATTTGGCATATTCGAGAGCTACACTTAGTCTACAAAATCTTTGTTGTGTAGGGGTGGGCTGAGAAGTAATTGGATTAGATATTTTTCCTCCTCTATGTTCCTCTTCTTTGACCATGTATTGGAAGCTACACCTTTTAAAGGAGGTTGATTAACTCCATAGAAATATTTTGTTTTCCTAATAGACCAACGTGGTTTGTGTTGGAAGTTCCTCTTATTGGGTTTCACTACTCGATGTCCTTCTTAACTTGGTTCTTTGGATGCACCAATTGTATGCACCATTAGAGCTTGATTTATTGCACCATTGAAACATGTTGATTGAATGTGAGGTATATTGTAGGGGTAACACCATTCGTACTCTTGTCTCATGTTGTTTTTGTTAGAACCAATGCTCTTGACAATGAAGTTGTGTTTGGATCATATGGTTAGAATGTCTTGGAAGCTTGAGGTTGTCCTTGGTTTGAATTTTAATTTGCATCCCGAGCTGGTGATCTACTTTTCTAGTATGGGGGCCTATCTTGATACCAATTTTTAGGGTTATACGGTATATAACTCGAGCTTGATGTCTCTTGATGGTCACTAGTTCATTTCCTAGGTTTTGTAGTTGCTTTCATAACCTTCTGCAATTATTTTGAAGTTCTTAAAGAAGTAGAACCCTCACTATTAATTTGATTCCTAGGGGGTGGAATGGGATTCAACTTTGGTGTTTGACTAGTTGTAGAAGTTCCCATGTCTAGGATAGAGAGGCATTGACAAGCTTGGTGCTATCTTACCAACTTGAATCAAGCGTTTTCTACTCCGATAGTTATGTCGTAGGCCCTTGTAGAGTTGTCCCTCCCATTGATTGCATCATCATAGATATAATGGAATTTATAGCCTTCAAGAAGTATAAGAATGGTCCTTCGGTGGTGGGTCTCGACAACTATTGGATTCATGTTCCAAGTCCATTGGAAATGGAAATAAAATATGTCCTTTGCTCATTAGGAGCCCCTTTGATTGTTGTCAATCGCTCCAATAAACACAACTTGTCTACCCTTTCTCCGAATCGATTGTAAAGAGCTAAAGATAACTGATTTAAATTTTGAATACACCCTTGTTAGGCTCCTAAACCATTGCAAAGCTTTACTTTTGAAATATGAAGCTAACAATTTGACCGCAATATCCATTTCATTGATTTCATGACTTATATAGACAATGGCGATGCCCTTAATTTAGTCAATAGGAATAGTATGATTTTATCCCATGAAATAGGAATATTCTTTAATCCCGCAACCAAGACATGATTTTGAGCATTTGGGTTAAGTGGACTACTTCTGTGAAGTTGACAAAGGGATTCGGTGGTCGTTGTTGTAGATGTGCCTTTATGATTGGCCTAGGAACCCTAGTTGATTGAGAAATGGTCTACTAGGTGAAGGTAAAGACAAATTCCTATTAGGTGGATATGGTGATATTTGTGGCCTTCTTCCTCTTCTTCCTCTAGCTGGTGATAATTGAAGGTAGAAAAATAGTCCTTCTTCTTGAGTATCAAACCTAGTTCAAATTCTTCTCATATACTTGGGAAACCTATGCTACTACACCACTTGAATTTTATCCTTTCAAAGTCACCGATGTGTTGGGGAATGAGCCTCAAAAGGCTAGATTTTACTAAGCTACACATCAAACTCGATAAAATAATATTAAAAACTTGAAGGACTCTATATTTTATATTTTGGAGGTTGAAATTTATTTTGGAATGAAACTACTGAAAACCCGAAAATACAAGACCTCCAAATGTCCGAAACCCTAAATATGAAGTTTGGAGAACCCCAAAATCTTGGAACCTCAAATTCTGAAATCCTGAGATGTCCGAAATCCTAAAAATGAAATTCAAAAAACTCTAAATTTTGAAAATAAAAATTTCAAAAAACTAAAAATACCCTTTTGAATATTATCCCCGAATATATCAACCAGGTGAAATTTGGACTTGTTTTGAGCAACTTAAGCCCTTAAAATTTATTTCGAGTTCAACATGAGAGTTGAAAGTTCAAATTGGAAATTTACTGAGTTTCTAAGTCCAAATTTATTTAAAGTTCCTTCAAAGCTCATGGAATTACTTCCTTGTCCCACTAGTGTGCCAAAACTATTTATGCATAATCACAACACCCCTAAATGTTTATAACTCAATAGGTTGAAACTATCAGTGTGATTGCATAACATGGAGATTTTCCCAAAGTGTGGGACCTTGTAATCGGAAATCTCTCCGGATGAAAGCTAGTTCCCATTTCTCTAGTCTAATACACACATCCAAATTATAGGGATCTACTCTATCTTGCTAAGAAAACAGGGTTAAGAAGACTACAAGAAATTAAACCTAAACTAATGGAGGTGATACACCAAAGGAATGCTTAACACCTACTTTGCATGGAGATGAAAACCACAACAAGGTTAAGGAGGATGAAAACACATCATAGATCAATCCATTCCTAAAAATGTAATACATTACCACTAAAATGTAATACAACCACTATGCACAAATAACCAAGATTGCAATGAGATATCGGAAGATGTAATTAACATAAGAGAAGAAAGGAGGGTGTAAAGAAAAATTATCCCACATTAGAAAATGCCCCTCCTTACAATATATATAGAAAAATGAGAGAAAGGAGATATAAGAATTTGAAATCTTTCTTCAACCACCCTAGAATTCATTGAATTCATCTACAAAACTGATGGGTTCCATTGCAAAACCCATACCTCATTGTACTTTTCCTTGTTGGGAAAGAAAGGAATCCCATAACTCATAATTGTGGTAGGTGAGAAACCTATAACATCCTCTAAAATGGTGGACTATATTTTCATTTTGGATAACTTAGTCTCACTTAACTTAAGATAACCCGAGAGATTTCCAAAAATTCCTTTACTATGCAAATCCGAGCTCACTACCAAAAGTTATGGCCATTTGAAAATTAAGGTGTCATATTGCATTAATGTGAGTGGTTGGAATTCTCTTTCTCTGAACTCTGAAATGCCTTGCAACCTCTGAAGTTTGAAATTTCGGACATTGAGAATTCTGGAAATTAGAAATTTTGATTTCGAGTTCAGCACTGCTTCATCCGACCACTAGGCGTGTGAAACCTCCGAAAATCTAAAAGTCCGAAGTCTAAAATTTAGGATTCTAGTTTCAGACTTTGAGTTGTGATTTTTGCGTTTTGGGGATCCAAAGTTTCAAAACTCTAAAACTTGAAGTCTGAAATTCAGACTTCAGGTTTCAAACCTATTCACTTTGGGGGTTTCGACATCTTTGTTCATCATCCAATTTAGATTGAGAGTTTCAAACTCCAAAATCGAACCTCTAAAACCCCAAAGTCTGAAATTTGGACTTCGGGTTTCCTGATTTTATCCTTTCGAACTTATTACTACTTCAACCCCGAAACAAACCTCTAAAACTAGGACCTCAAAGACTGAAATTGGGACCTCTAAAAGTATGAAATGCCTACTACGTTGACCTGAAACCAAGTTTGACCCCCAAAATCCAAACCCTTTTGGACTTTGAAATTTTGAGATTTTAGGGATTTGGTTGCTTTTTGTAGTTTTGTTCGGCAGAGACTTCAAACCTCCGAAGTCTAAAACCCCAAACCTATGAAGTTTGAAATTCATATTTTAACCCTACTACTCCTAAAATTTCTATTGTCGTTGACCTCTTAAATGCTGATTTTTTTCAAAATTTAGTCTTTCCACATTTAAGACAATTTTCCCATCTCAATTTGGGTTTCTCGTTGCTTCAACCACAAAAAACACCTCAAATGTTCCTTTACGTTGACCCTAAAATTGCATTGACCTCCAAATATCTCGAATACATGAAGTCCACAACTTTGGGCCGGGCCTCCAATTTTTCACTTGAGCTCTAATCTCCTTCGACATTCATTTGGTGATTCCTTTACCGACCAACCATTATCGAGTCCACCCGCAACTGGTTTTCTAGAATCGAATGTGAGCTCCCATGAATTAATCAACCTCTTCATTTCCTCTACGTGCGAAGGTCATGTTTATCCAAATTTTCCTGTGGGGAAAATTTGGATAACAATTACTTTAGATGTCATTTTGATCATTTTGTTTATTATAAAAGATTAGATAATGACACCTATATTATCTTATTTTTATATGTGGATGAAATGCTTGTGGTAGGGTCAAACATGCAAAATATAAATGAGCTAAAGAGAAAATTAGCAAATAATTTTCCATGAAGGATTTAGGTGCAACAAATAAAATTCTTAGCATGAGAATCAATAGAGATAGGAAGAGTAGAATATTGACTTTGTCTCAAGAAGAGTATGTGAACAAGGTGTTGGACAGTTTAGGATGCATGATGTAAAACTAGTAAGTACACCATTGGTAGGGCACTTCAAGGTGAGTAAAGAACAATTTCCTAGAGTAAATAATATAGGATCTAAAGTTTCCATATGCTGGTGGAAGTTTGATGTATGTCATGGTATGCATAAGACCATACATTTCCCATCCGGTGTGAGTTGTCAATACATGAGTAAAAGGAAAGGAGCACTTTGGAATGTTGTTCGATGGATTCTCGAATACTTTAGAGGGACCAATAGAATGTAATTTCTCATATACTTTAGAGGGTAGAATGTAGTTGTGTTATGGAGGGTCGAGGTTTATTTACACAAATAGTTTGATGCAAACATGTCTGGAGATTTGGATGGTAGGATGAACACCACGTATTATGTATTCACTATTAATGGCATGACAATTAATTTGATTTCTAAACTCCGAAGATTATTGCCTTGTCTACTACAAGTTAAATTATTTTTCTACTACGGAAGAAAGCAAGGAGATGATATGGATGCAATGCAGTTCATGGAAGAGTTGGGAAAGGAACAAGAGGATTATAAGTTATTCGGTGATAGCGAGTGCATTTCATCTTTCCCATAACTCAACATTCCATTCGAGAACCAAATATATACAACTCAGTATCACTTGATTAAATCAGTTTTGGAGGATGGAAAACTAATGTTAGAGAGGATCTATACAAGTCGAGAATCCATGATATGTTGACAAAGGCGGTGACAAAAGAGAAGTTGTAAGGTTGTTCGATTTGATAGGTCTTCAAGATTGATCTTGAAGAAGAGAAACAAGTTAGAGAAGAGTCTGAGGATGAGCTTTAATAGTGGGTTGTAGTAGTTAGTCTACAAGTGGGAGATTGTTAAAGATGTGGAGCCTAACCACAAGTTAAAGTGGAAGTTTGATTTTTCACTAATTTTGGGAGGAATGCATGGCCATGGATAAAAATAGCATTGTCTTATTAATAGATGGGAGTTGTTTTTTTATGTTTATCTTATTCATATACATATCTTATTTATAAGGATGTTATATTTAGGTTGGTTGTGGTTTAAGTAAAATTTTACAAATAGGTGCACAAGTTATATATATGTGCATGGATTTACTCTTTTCATATAATGAAAATGAGAGAGAATTGTATTGCATTACTCAAGATTGAATAAAGAAGAAGTCGGGTTCTTTTCTAGTAGATGTAGCCCATATTGGGTGAACCACGTTAAATCTTGGGTTTATTTTGTGATTGCATGATTTTCTTATTTTGTTTTAATTCCATTTTATTGCTTATTTTTGATTTGATCCTAGCATAAATATGAGAGTGACACACATAGTAAATTTTATTTAAACACACTTTTTTAGTAAATGAAATTAGTTTAATGTATCAAACCAAAAATCGATAGAAGATGATCTACACCAACAATAACACCCTGAAGCCCACATGAAATTATGCCCAAACAAGGAATTCCTATTTTCAAACATTACGTATATTCCACATAAAGTTTCTTTCGACACCCAACGACATTAACAACTACTACACATGAAGCGTATGTTGTGGAATTTTCATACCCAATAAACATCTTGTGCAAAACAACTTACACAATGATGGGTGCATCCTTTAATAAAGATGGAAGACATATGTCCATGTTCTCTTTCAAAGCACCATTTTTGAAACTATGAACTAATTAGGTTGAAAACATGTTGGTCGTATTTGATTAAATATTGTACATACCATCTCCTAGGAATAGATTATGTGTTGATGTAGGATATTTTCAGTTATTTGAATAAAACCTTTATTGTAGGGACTTATATGAATTCTAACATGGTTCCTTATGGCATTTTTAAGTAGCATAGTTTATGACATTTTGCTACGATCTTAAAATTGGAAGAGCTTATCCTTCACGTACATTCGCGAGAGACTTGGCCAAAATCAAATTCATGACCCACACATTAACAACTAGGTTACCCACCAAAGGTGCCTTGTACCATAATTTGGTCAAAATTTTGCATTTTTTGACTATATTGACTACTTTGAGATTTAGGATGGTTGGGTTTTACCCATTGATGTGTATCATGCGTTGATAAGTGATTCCATCATATTACTTATATATTTCACTTGGATGAATTAAATTAAAACATGTATAGTAAAATTTTAAACATTAATTAAAGACATGTGTTTCTTTTATATTGTTATTATGTATTGATAATTATATGTCTATAAACCTTCTACAAACACTTATAAATAAAGTTGTTGAATTTGATTGTTTCTAATAAGTAAAGGTCAAATGCAAGACACATACTACTCATCGGTATAGAAATAACCACATGACATAAAATGCTATATAATAAGAGATTGGGTTGATTAATGAGTTCATCCCACAACATTATTTTTGCATTGAAACATTTTAAACTATAAAAACAAAATAGTTTTTCGTAAAAATAATGGTTAATTGCTTGTGAGATGAGTATGCTTGTTTTTTCAATCTTCTTTCATCTCCTTTCTAACTACATAATTCAAAAAAAAAATGTAAATCTCTTTCTAAATACATACCTCTAAAAATATGCTTTAAAGTCTTATAAATTACCTCTAAATATGTGCATTACTACTCAATTTAGATATGCTTCTTCCGTCCTCCTTGGAATTGTTTCTATGACTCTAAAAATATTTGTGAAATTAAAAAAATATCCCTTATTGTTAGTTGATTTGGTATATGGTAGCATATAAACCCCAATCTATTTTAATCATAATGCTAATAATGATGTCACGATAGAAGTAACACCTTGTTAACATAACGTGTCGTCAAATGAAGTTATATTTACTTACCCAACCATCCCTCCCCTATATAACTTTATTTCTAAATATATTTCTTACCACCCAAGTTTGATATACCTCTTTAATTCTTCTATAAATTTATATTATATTTTGGAGTTGCTTCTACAATTCTAAAATTCCTTATTCAATAAACAACAAAATATCTATTACAATAATCATCATTATTTTTCACCTACATTTGAAGGACATATTTCGACTATATTTTTAACCTTTCTAAAATATATATATTTAGTATCCTTACACACACATCAGCGTGCAATTACTTTAATAAAATCAGTCAAATTACTAACCCCGAAATTTCATCTACTTGAAAGAAATCTTCTCGCAAGACTTCCAACAACTATTAAACAATAAAAAATAAAATTTTAAGATAAACAAAAAAATTAGGGAGGCAAATATCTGATCACTTCAACATAAACCCTACTTTTCTTCTTGGATTGACTCACTATATATATATATATATATATATATATATATATATATATATATATATATATATATATGTGTTTTCCCAACACAACAAAAAAGATCGTAAAAGAGAAGAGTCTACCAGGAGTGTCCACCACATTTAATATTCGGTCAACCTTCCAACCAGTTTGTTCCATATTGCACTCGGTTGTAACAGAATTAGGGCTGCAACGAGACATGAAGGCATTACGTCCAAGGATTGAATTACCGGTTGAACTCTTTCCATTGCCTGTGCGCCCCATCAAAACCAGAGTTGTGCCTTCCATCCTTAACTTCTCCCTTTCAAGCTCTTTTCAGAAAAATTAAACTGCCAGACACCATTCACTTCATCAATTTTCCTCTACTTGTTGCTCCCAAATAATCCAAAAATAAAAAAACTTAAACATACCTTTCTATCAACCAGCAGCTCAGTGTTAATCTAACTATACTCCCGACTGCTTTTCTTTCTGTCTTAGTGGATATTAAAAAGCAGAAGCAAGCATAGCGTTGGAAATAAGGCAGGCTGGCGGCTAACGAATAACTTTTGAAAAGCAACGATGACGTAACGAGTACGCTGGAATATTGGAAAAATAAATATAACTAATGCGGTGAAAGAAATACAGTCAATATAAAAAAAGGCAATGCTAAGTGTCACAATCACACAATAGTTTTATTATCAAGAGGATTATTACGACTTTAGAGATGTTTAAAGAAGAAGCAAACGCCCACCACAAAATATGAAGAGTGAATACAGTCTATAAACAATAAGAACTTCGTCACGTAATATTAAATAAGAACAAAAATGACAATAATAAATAAGAAAACAAATGCTTTATGGGTTGATAATCAATGTAAAAGGTTTGCTACACTGATGGGAATTTTACAAAAGGAGACGAGTTGTAGTGGTGGGCTGGATAGAAATGTCACAATAGGGGAGGGGCTATAGTGGTGGGATATTCGATACCATTTTATGTGTTCAAATACCTTCACACGTAATATTAAATAAGAACAAAATGACAATAATAAATAAGAAAACAAATGCTTTATGGGTTGATAATCAATGTAAAAGGTTTGCTACACTGATGGGAATTTTACAAAAGGAGATGAGTTGTAGTGGTGGGCTGGATAGAAATGTTTGTCATATCAATATAGTGATAGGAATGTCACAATAGGGGAGGGGCTATAGTGGTGGGATATTCGATACCATTTTATGTGTTCAAATACCTTCTAAGGTAATATTCTCATTCGTGGGTAAACATGTTTTTAAAGTCTCTTTCACCAATAACCTCATGAGAGGTCACACGATTAATCATTTCATTTGCACTCAAGGAATCTACACCTTACTAAATTCAAAACCGGAGTAACCAAACACCCTTATTTCGCAATACCTTTATAAAATCCAAAGGTATTTCTTTCTACTTGACAAAGTAAAATTTTATCTACAATACTTTAATGGGAATGTTCACAACATTTAGAACAAATATGAAATAATGCATTTATCCCACATACATTATATGTACTTACACACATACAACAAAATACTACAAGGCTCCCATGGAAAAACATGAGAGGTTAGTGATCAAGTACAAATCTCGTAGATAAGTTGTAGGCTTCCTAGAGAGATTGATCACTAGTCAAGCACTCCTCTTCTTGGGTCACTCTAAGATTACATACGAGTGCTGGTTTCTTGACCAGATTCACTCAATAACAAGACTCTCCTCTTTTGTATCATTCATAAGTCATCACTTCTCTTAAGTTTCAATCAAGGAGGAATGACACATGACTTTATTTTGTTTGGAGGATAGTATTCTCAAGGATTACTAGGCTAGAGTCATTCTAATGTCCTTTAGACTAACATTCTAACAATGTGGATCCATTTGCAATTCATATAAGGTGGTTTAGTATCTTTTGATGTTAAACCTACATGTTCATGCGGTAACCTAAATTTGTGATCTTTTATTTTCTTCAAGCTAAGAGGGGCCATCAAGTATAAAAGTAACTAGGTTCATCCTTTAAGTTTAAGTTCACCAACTTGCAATTAAGTAAAATCACTAGAATTCATCGAAATAAACAACATACACTCCTCCTATGCAATTGACCTATAGGGTAAAACACAAATATATTTCAATTCCTTAAATTACCCACACATACATAATGAGTGAATCTTTCTTCCATCAATAATACAATAATTACAAAAGTTGAGAATGAATTTACAAATGCATCATTTTATAAAGGTTCATGTACTAACTATAGAATTCTCATATTTCAATGCTTCATTGCAAATAGAACTATATCCACTCTTCGTTATTACACAAACTATACATGAGTACATTTAAGTAGGAAAAAAGTGCTTTCCTTTTCACCTTTGAAGGAAAAACAAGTTAGAAATACGTGCATTTTAAGACTTAATTCTAATCATTAATATATGACACCATGTTATAGGTAAGTTGTCAAAATTTTGTAAACATGGTCAAAACAAAAAACTAGCATGGAATTATCCTACAATCAAACACAATATACGATTGCTAATTCTCAATTTAAAATGAATAAAACACTTTGTGTATATAAGAGAGGTAAGAAATACTTTTTAATTTCATTTCATTATCAAAACTAGAAAGTGGTAGAAGGAGGAGAGAAAATAACATCATTTTTCCCACAATCAATTTTCTCAAAACAAGAAACCAAATGGAGATCCATACAATCATATGTTAGTGTCTACAAGTTTTTTTGATAGTTATTTGACTTGATAAGGGTCCAGAAAATAGCTTCTAATTTTAAAAGTTGGTAAAAACGTCCAACTTAGTGTAAGTCACTATAAAATTACATTTGAAATGCTATCTTTGATGGTCGAATGGATTATCTGAGAAATCCAATACACTACCCTATCTAAAAGGAAATTCATTGAGTTTATGGAACACAAAACGAAAAATAAGGTTCGAGCGATGACAACCTTTCTAGGGAAATTATTTGTTGTTGCACTAGTTTAACCTTTCACTCATGGACGAGAGGACTACAAAACCCTTCAAAAACTAGTTTTGTAAAGTGTATTACTCATAAATAAGGTTTACATAAATAAGTGATTGCAGAGGCCAAGTTCACATAAATAAAAAGAACCGAGGTATGCAAACCGTCTGATGTCATCTGAAGTTTCATTTCTCCGGGGTCCTTACCCTCTCTCCCTAATGAAAAAATCTCCACATCCGCTCCTAAACAAAATTGAACTTTTAAATTTTAACAATGATCTAAAGTTGCAAAAAGGTATGCAAAAATGGCTCTAGAGGGTGATGAAAATGCACAAACAAACAAGCAAGGTAGTTCTAAGGTTCGATATAAATGGTCTCCTGGTTTCAACTTCACATGATAGGAGAAGAACCAAAACTTGACCTTCCCGCTTTGGGGTCTAGATGGGTGTTTTAGATCATTGTTAAAAAAATTGTTTATTATTTTTTGCAAGGTGAATAGTAGAAAATTTTAACTAGAAATATGGTTCTTCTTGAAATTATGTTGGTTTCTATTATCCAAGATGGTTATCAAAGGTATCAAACATATAAAGAGGTATAATCAAAAATGGGTTTTAAATCTTCCCAAAAATAAAAATAAACTTTTTTCTTCTATTGAGATCCCGCGTTCATAGAAAAAAAAAATAAAAATTAACCTCTCCTTGGTTACCTCCTTTGATTCTTCTTCCCTTCCCATTACCCAATAAAATTTTCTTCTTTTTTTAATTTTAATATTATTGAAAAATGGAAAACTATAATACAAAACTTGTGCAAGATAGGAAAAATAGAACTTGGTGGTGGCATGAAACTTGTCATGTCGAATAAGAAATAAGAGGTTTGAAGACATTATCGCACGTGCTAGTTACCTTTGTTTGCGGGCTCCAAATCCATTCTGTCACATCCATTTTGTGCATCTCTTTTGGGATCCAAAAAGTCTCAAAGGGATTGCCATTGCAATTTATTTTTAACGTGATTCTTTTATCCATTTTACGCCCCCAAGTTATGGTTTTACATCTACCACTCTTATATTGCTTGAAAGTTTCAATCCTTCATCCTTCGGAAAAGAGGAGGTTTCACCATGGAGGCCTTTTCATCGGATTCATATGGATCTCCACGGATCAATACAAACCCATTTCATGCATATAAGGAAAAATTGTATTCTAAGAGATCCATTTCTTTGTGGTAGTCGGTTGAAAAAACACACATACCTTATCTCTACTCTAATAATATGAATAGATGTTTAAGTCGAATAACACAAGCTAGATAATTTATTTATTTATTGCTAGATTCCAAACACCTGCTCAAAGCCATATTTTAAAAACCCAATTTTCGTATATATTTTTCACTCATTGCACTCCATGAGATGACCTCTTAAACATGCATATCTATTAGGGTTGTTCTAACATCAAAATCAAACACTCAAAATTACATCAGGTTGATGCAAAGAGGGATGAAATGGTCTCACTAGGGGATTGGAGGTGAAATAAGGTCGGGACTTCGCAAATGTCGTGGAACATAGATTTTAAACAACCATACCTTATTGGATACATTTCAAGGTTCTTCATTAACCAATTTTACACATCCTAAAATCATGGTTGTCCACTAGAAACCCCAAGCAAATAAATCCATAAAACCACCACAGGATTTATTGGCACTCTCATGATAAAGTTTAGAGTTTCCTCAAGCTAGAAGGCATAGCCAAGGTGGATCTAGGGCCTCGTTTATTTATTGGACAGGTCCTCACTCCATAGAACAATTATAGCACACATCTTTTAAATCTGTATGTAACTATATTCCCAACAACAATGATAAAAACAAAAAAGTCATTTAATGAATCTTTCACAATCAGGTGTTTCCTATAACAAATTTAGGCATTGTGTCAACTAGTTCACACGCCTCTTGTATGTGTTGTTGAGACCATATTTCGTTTATGATTTAAAGGATGTAAATACCCTATTCTAAAACACCCATTCTAACACAGACAAAGTGTACGTAGAAAATATAAACTGTTCGGTTTGGAGGTCTGTATGACCATTTCTATAAACAAAGAACCATAACTTAAACTTACACGTTCAAGTTATGTCCATGAGGCCTCGTCTCTCAGAGGCACCTCTATTTGGCATGCAGTTATGCCAACGCCATCATACAAAAAATCAGAGAAATAAACAATAAAATCCTCTTCCTTCTTTGGTGGACGTCCATACCTAATATTAATCTTCCACTTTAGTGCTATTGGGAGACGTTTTCTTGTGAGGATTGTGGAGATATGGCTTTACACAGGCCATTACATTTGTTTACAATTCTCCCACAGCCGCCTCCAAAAAGCCAAAACAAAGTAAAACTTGGGCAATTTTCCCTAATCCGACCTCACAAGGGTTTTATTTTTATTTTATTTTATTTGTATCATTATTTAATTGTGTAAAAACCTCTTTTCTTAAACATTATCAATATCGAAAGTTATTATCATTGTGTAAAGATAGTATATAAATCTTATATACATTTATCTAAATTACCGAGAAATATAACGATCGGGGGTTCTCCGGCATATCTAACTACGTTGGTGTAGTATAATTTCACCTAAGTTTTATGAAAATAAATATAACATAAAAGATATATAATAACAATATTGTCTTTATAAGAATTACATTAACAAAAATCTATTTCAATCTCCTTAGCTTAGAATTTTCATATACTTCATCAATTAAGGACATTATTTTTCTATTAGTGGTAAAAGTTTTTAAAGGGGAACATACCCCATGGTACAAAAGGGCTCAAAAGCCGGATTTAACAAGAGAGAAACAATGGTTTTTGACATGTCGAGACCACACCCTAGAAACCAAGGCCTAAAACAACCATATAAAACAATTAAAGCAAAATCAAGGGTATCCTGCCAGCAAGAAGCCAAATAAAATCCAGACAACAACAACACAATAACTTCTCATTTACAAAAACCAGAACCCCAAGCAGCTAGGTGGTAGAAATTTTTTTTCTAAAGGTATATTTCTTCTTGTTATGAACCATTTCCAACCTTCTTTATCCCCCTCAATAGGAAGAATGACCTTAAAATCTCTCAATCGGTTGATATAGGAATTTTTAGAATGAGATCGAGGGGGTATACTCATTAGCTACTTTGTATGAATTTAGTTCAAGTTTTTTTTCACCATGTGATGTCCCCTTGTTTCTAATAGCGTATATTTATCTAAGAGGGATTGTTGCAACCTAAATTCCACCATTATAATTTTCCTTTGTTTCAATAGGGGAGTATCAAGAAATGATTATGGGACCTCCGAATGTTCACCATCAAACGGTCTTTCCCTGTGTAAGGGGTTTTTCAGAACCACATCCTCCAAATCAAGATTTGAATCGAGATCAATCTTAAAGTCAAAATATAACGCCCACCAACTCACACACACAAGACTACATAGAAAAATACGGGATAATATTTTTGTGACTTGCTTGACACATAACACGACACAACATGTTGTCACCAAGGTTACAACTAACTCTATGAACAACTTTGACACAAGGATGACCACAAAGGCAGCATAGAAACGTTCACACCCCTCAAGGAAAATTCACTCTTCTCTTTGACAAGACACCACAAAAGACCAACCACAATACATAGTTACAGCTCAGGATGTCCCACTGTGAAAATCTTCTTAAGGTTATTTATTCACTAATAGTCTTCCAAGACTTGACTTTGGAATCTAGAAGGTTCATGTTATGATTCTTACAATTCTTCTTATAGGGTTAGGTTTTTTTCTTTATACTATTAAGGTCTATCCTAGGATCATCTCTAATATGACAATTACTTATTTAATTTGTTTACAAAACCAGGAGGTAATCGATTCCACCAGGCTCTCTATCTGAACCCACACTACTGAGACTTATTTCATACTTCCTTTGCATAAGGAAGCAATCATAAGTTCAAAAGAGGTGGAGTATTGTTTAGGTTTAGAACCATAATCTTCTTTGTTCAAGGATTAACATTTTATCATAACTTAGAAAAGGGTTACAAAGTCTACGGCAAGGATTAAGGGTAAGAGGTTAAATAGAGTTCATCATCATAATTTCATGGGATAAAGACCAGTCTTTTACTGGGGCTAAGAATTTATCAAGAGGGGTTCAAGTTTTAGGGTAAGTACAAGAATTTGGGGGCCAAAAAGCAAACATGAATCCGAAAAAAGGTGTTTCTATAACAAATAAAACGCGCTCGTGTTTTAATTTGTTTGGCTCGAGAATCACTACTTCAAGTATAACGAGTACTAGTTATAACGCGGTTTGGAGGTCTGCACATTACATAAAAACGCATATGTGTTATGCAACATGATACGCCTCGTTCATAAGGCATATGCATTATTCCTACTATAAAAAAAAAAAAGAGGCCCAAGCCTCTATCATTTTATCTCCTCAAACATGAGTTTCAGAGCTTAACTGGCATGCCTCTCAAGGCTTTTTTCATTCAAAAAGCTGATTTCAAGCTCAAAAGATCATTTTTTTTATTTGATCTTTTTAAGAAGATCTTTTTTTTTTTTAAATTAAGAATCAATGATGGCGCCACAGTGTAGAAGAGGTAAGCACAATTATTTTCTCAAAATTGCATTGAAATATGATAATTATAAGTTAAAATTTGAATTGAATACATATTTTTATTAAGTTACATATTAGAGGTCAAGGGAATCAACCACAACCAAACCCTTTTATTCCCGTCATCCCTCCCGACACTCCCACAATTGTCTCAACATCCTCAAGCAGTCAAGAAGATTTAAAGACCCAAATAGTTGAAAACAAAATTGAAATTGAGGATTTAATCAAAATTTAGTTCAATGAGGGATGCACAATCTACAAACCCCACCGCACCTCTCTTGTGCAAACACATTGGAGGCATTACTTGTTCAAATTGATGCGAAAAAGGGAAAATGATCATTGGACACAACTAATAGAGAGGGTTGTAGGGTTTATTATTCCAACAAATTGTCATATGTGGATGTAAAGAAAAAGAAATTTCAAAATACCTCATATGTGCCTTATTCATGGACCCTCGCACCAATTTTCTTGTTCCATTTTCATGTAAATGATTTCCCATCCATTGGTGCAATAATAATTTGATTAAAAATAATTTTTGGGACCGATGGTGGATGATGTTTGATTTTCCACCTTGTAATAACAACGAGGTGCCACTTTACTTAATGAGGAAACTATATTGCGATTTTATCCTCAAAGAGATCCCAAATTATTTTGATTTTCAAGATTTCAAGGGCCGAGGAAAAGGATCTGCACAGGATCAGATAGGTGCACAACATGCACCTATTTAACAGGGTAGATTCCCTACATAGAAGCCCCCCGACCTTGAGATTTCATTCAAGTAGTGAAGGAGACAATTAGAGATTGATACACTCCATGCGCTTACAGCTTCAAAGGCTATTCATGACCCTTGTTCGACATACAAGGTATATTTCTGAGCCAAATGCTCATGGAGGTACATAGAGTATTCCCTCAGGGAGTACTATCATGAGGCCACATATTTTCTCATCATGTGGTAGCATATGTTTGGGGCCCAGGAGGACAATACTTCATGCATATTGATTTTGGTGCACCAGTGCTAGGGTGAACAATAAATGTCACTATGTCGATGTCCTTTTGAGTGATCCATTTGGATTATATTCATCGACGTCACCTTCGTAGGTAAATTTGTTATATTTTGTTATGTGTGTTACAAAAAGTTTGGAGTACTGATTTACTTATATATGTTAAATTTTTTAAATAATTATATTTTTACATGTACATGCATTGATATTACAACGTTTGCGTGGGAGGCGCATCTTCATCCTGACCATAGGCGGAGAGCACCATGCATACACATACATTCACATAGGTAATTTAGAATGTTAATTATGTAAAATTTTCACATACATGTGTATGTGTGTGTGTGTGTGTGTGTGTGTGTGTGTGTTTAGTTAATAAGAATCAAATATATTTATGTTCTTGTATTTCCATCTAACTCACATGATATACATGTTTGATAAAGATGTTGACTTCACTAGACACCCTCCATCTCTGCGACAAGTAGATAAAGGTGGTGCCACTTTGTGATTTCATCTGCGTAACAGAACTCACACGAGGTATTCAAACAACATGTAAATTTTGTTGAATTTCTAGTGTAATTCATATTATGTTAAATTACATGTTAGGTAATGTCTTTCATTGTAGAATTATTAAATTATGTTAATATTGTCATTCATTGTGTATATGCAGGAGTTACCTACGATGTAGTAGAACCCTTTCATTTGATTCACAGGCATGGTGGGGTAAAAACAATAGTTCTATATTGATAAAATTAGTAAAAATATTGTCATTATGTAGGTACATGTACTTAGTTCTATTTTCGCTAATTCGATGTTAGATTTTCTGATCTTATGTGTATGTAGGGAACTTCAACCCATCCATTTTGACTTCGAGGGCACGGAATACTCCATCTCATCGTCTTCGTACTCCCGTTCAGTCAGCAGAGCTCCCGATGACTCATCTTGAGCATGAGATGTAAATTCAGCATGATCGAAAACTTGCGGTAAGTTTGTGTATTTATGTAAATACTTTCATTCTAGCAAGGTCTTAAGTACATGTTGAAAACATATATAAATTAGGTTTTGACAAAAAAACATTGTTTGCATTTATAGGCTCATCTACAGTGAGAGTATTTAGCGAAGAGGACTTGAAGCATGGGTCTCGACGATCCAAAGTCATCTCTCATGGATCTCCATCTTCATCTAAGGGAGGGCCTTCTTCGAGCAAGGTGAAGAGAGGGATAGATTTTGATGAGTAGGAAATATATATGTTTTACATGACATTGTTTTTGTATGCCTATGTGCATCTCATTGTCTGTGTACACCTATATGGCATTTGAACTTGATGGTATATGACCTATTTGGGAATTTTTGTATTTATTATGCACATTAAAATACTATTTCAAAATTGATAATTTTGTATGAGACCTTACATTTTTGAGATTATTTTCACATGAATCTAATATGATGTGCACTTGACAATATTTAAGACAATATGGATAATTTTTTCATTTATTGGTGATGTACATGTACTAGCATTTTAAATGTATAATATACATCAAACTTTGGAAATCAATATTTATATAATGTATGTATATAAAGAGTTACCTAATCTGAGTAATTATTCATTCAATTATCAATGTGTATATGTGTATTTACCTTACTTGCGATTCTTCTTGCTCATGGTATCTTTGTACTGGTTCCTATCTTATCATGCACTTACTACATTCTTCTATGCTTCGTAGTCTTCTCCCCTGTTAAAACATCCAAAAGTCATCACAATTTTATGCCTTTCATATGTTGATATTTTGAAAATGTCTCTCCATATACATTACTCTAATGCTTGAGAATGTCTCCATATGCAATGACATTCTGATTTAGACACTCAATGATTCTTGATTGACTTATCCTGTCCAATTCATGTTATTACCTTTAAATCTATAGGCATTTCAAGTTATTTAGAAATCACATCACACCCTTCACTAGGCTTAATGACTACGCCTCTCCCTTTTAAGGCACTTTTGAAAGCATCCATGGGTTTATCATATAATAAATTATCAATGAATGGAAGGTCACTAAGCCATAGGCAAGATGACTCCCATCCCTAGAACTAAAAATGAAATATTTACTAAGTGATTGATAACTCCCATGTGTTCTTAGAGATACCCCTATAAAATTCATTCTTAAGCCAATCTAGTCATTCAGTGGGATCTTAAGCGACTACGCCTGCACAGAGGTAGCTGAAAGAGCGGGGAGCATAGGGAACCAAAACAAATGCTCCACTAGCGTTCACTAGGACACCCCAACGTGTTGGCGTAGTTGGTTTGGTCCCACGAGGTTCCGTTTGCAATCTACAGGTGTCTGATGCAGCCCTACATCGACATAGAGTGCACTTTTCACGTGTTTGCAAAAAAGTACAGAGAGAGAACTGGATGGAGATGGAGAAAACCACGAGAGCTATTTTGTAGATGGCCCTGACATGGAGGTCTCAAATCTAACGAGACGCTCTAGGTGCCACGAAGTTTGAGAAATCTCACGTCAAGATATGGCGTGTTTGGGCCTCAGGGCTCTTAAGTGACTACGCCCGGATGGGGTAGCCCAAAAGCACAGGAGCATAGGTAACCAAAAATAATGTTCCTATACTATTCACTAGTAACCCCGATGTGTAGGCATAGTTGGTTTGGTACCATGAGCATCTGTTTTCAAACTACAAATCACGGCGCTTCTACACTCACTTATACTACACTATTTTACGTGTTTCAAAAAGTAGCAGACAGAGAGAGAACTGGATGGAGACATGGAGAAAAATGATAGGATTTTTTTGAGGGTCCCAACATGGAGGTATAAAATATGATGAAACGTCTCTAGGTGTCATGAAGTCTGAGAAATCACACGTCGAAGATATGGCGTGTTTGGGCCTCAAGGCTCTTAAGCAACTATGCCCGAATGGGGTAGCCCGAAAGCACGGGGAGCGTAGGAAAAAACCAAGCCTCCAATAGTGTTCACCAGGCCACTACGACATGTTGGTGTAGTTAGTTCCGTCCCATGAGATTTTTTTACAAATTATAGCCTCTGGAAGCCCTACACCGACTCAAACCGCACTATTTCGCGTGTTCGTAAAACAATAGCACAATGAGAGAACTAGTTGAAGAAAAAGAAAAATACAAGAGGATTTCATAGAAGGCCCCAACATGGAGGTCTTTGATTTGATGATACGTCTCTAGGTGCCACGAGTCTGAGAAATCACACGTCGAAGATATGGTGGGTTTGGGCCTTAGGGCTCAAGGGACTACGCTGGATGACGGCGTAGTCCAAATGCATGGCAAGCATAGGGAACTAAAATGAATTCTCTAATAGCATTCACCAGGCCACCCCGATGTGTTGGTGTAGTTGGTTTGGTCCCACGAGCTTCCATTTACAAACTACAGCCGTCTTGCAGTGCTACACTTGACTCAGACTACACTATTTCACGCGTTTGTAAAAAATAGCACAACGAGAGAACCAGATGGAGACAAAGAAAACATGATAGGATTTTGTAAATGGTCTCAACATGGAGGTCTCAAATCTAACAAGATGTCTCTAGGTGTCACAGAGTCTAAGAAATTTTCCGTCGAAGATATGGCGTGTTTGGGCCTCAGGTTTCTTAAGCGACTACGCCCGAACAGGGTAGCCCAAAAGCACGTGGAGTGTAGGGAACCAAAACAAAGCCTCCACTAGTGTTCACCAGGCCACCTCAATGTGTTTCGGTAATTAGTTTGGTCCCATGAGCTTTTGTTTGCAAACTACAACCTTTGGCAGCCCTACACTGACTCAAACTACACTATTTCGCGCGTTTGCAAACAATAGCACAACGAGAGAACTAGTTCGAGAAAGATAAAACTGTGAGAGAATTTCATAGAGGTCCCTAATGTGGAGGTCTCCAATTTGATGATACGTCTCTAGGTGCCACGAAGTCTTAGAAATCACCCATCAAGATATGACATGTTTGGGCCTCAGGGCTCTTAAGGGACTACGCTGGGACGAGGTAGTCCAAATGCATGGGAAACATAGGGAACCAAAACGAATTCTCCAATATCATTCACTAGGACACCCCAACGTGTTGGGGTGGTTGGTTTTTTTCCACGAGCTTCCATTTGCAAACTACAACGTGTGAAAGCCCTACACTCGACTCAATCGCACTATTTAGCGCATTTGAAAACAATAGCATATCAAGAGAACCGGATGGATACAGAGAAAACCATTAGAGGATTTCATATAGGGCCTCAACGTGGAGGTCTTGGATTTGACAAGATGTCTCTAGGTCCCACGAAGTCTGAGAAATCACCCATTGAAGATATGGCATGTTTGGGCCTCAAGGCTCTTAAGCAACTACGACTTGACGGGGTATCCCAAATGCACTGAGAGCATAGGGAACAAAAAAATCCTCCACTAGATTCATCGGGCCACCAATGTGGTTGTGTAGTTATTTCTAGTCCCACGAGGTTCCATTTGCAAACTACAGCCTCTGGCATCCCTACACTGACTCAAACTACACTATTTTACGCATTTATAAACATAGCACATTATTTTCAAGACGAGAGAACTATATGGAGATAGATAAAACCACTAGATCCTTTCATACAAGACACTCAACATGGAGGTCTCGGATTTGATGAGACATCTCTAGGTGCCATGGAGTTTGAGAAATCACTTGTCAAAGATATGGCGTGTTTGGGCCTTAGGTATCTTAAGGGAATACGCCCGGATGGGGTAGCCCAAAAACACGGGGAGCGTAGGGGACCAAAAAAATTATCCACTAGCATTCACCGAGCCACCCTTATGTGTTGGCATAGTTGGTTTAGCCCCATGAGCTTTTTTTTGTAAACTACAAAGATCATCAACCCTATACTCGACTAAAACTACACATTTTTCACACGTTTCCAAACAATAAAGACAAAAATGAGAGAACTAGATGGAGAAAGAGAAAACACACGAGAGAATTTTATAGAGGGCCCCAACATTGAGGTCTTGGATTTTACGAGATGTCTCTAGGTGCCACAGAGTCCGAGAAATCACTTGTCAAATATATGACATGTTTGGGCTTTAGGGCTCTAAATGGACTATGCTCGAGACGGGTAGCCCAAAAGCACGGGGCGCATAGGGAACCAAAATGAAGCCTCCACTAGTGTTAACTAGGCCACCTTTACATGTTGGTTTAGTTTTTGTCCCACAAGCTTTCGCTTGCAAACTACATCCTCTTCGAAGAACCCTACATTGACTCAAACTACACTATTTTGCATGTTTACAAACAATAGCATAGTGAGAAAACCAAATGGAGATAGAGGAAATTGTGAGAGGATTTCATAGAGGACCTCGATTTGGCTTGATCTCATATCTTACGAGACATCTTTCAATGCCACGAGTCTTAGAAATCACCCATCAAAGATATGGCAGTGTTTTAGCGTGTAGTTTGCAGATCTAATACCTCCATGTTGGGGCCCTCAAGCTCCTGAAGGTGCGCCTGAGCTCTCACAGTTAGCTTTGAATAAGGTTCCAGTACCGGATAGAACCAAAACATAGTACTGAAACATCGGGGTGGCCGTGGTGAACTCTAGTGGAGGCCTATCTTTGGTTCCCTATCATCTCCTCTCGTGCTTTCGAGTCTACCTCATCCAGGTGTAGTCACTTAAAATTCTTGAGGCCAAAACACATCATATATTCGATGGGTGATTTCTCGGTATTCCATGGCACCTAAGAGATGTCTCTGCCGTGATTCGAGACCTCCATAGTTGGATCCTTATACGAAATCCTCTCAAATTTTTCTCCATCCAGATCTATCATCTAGTTCTCTTGATATGCTATTATTTACAAACATGCAAACTAGTGTAGTTGAAAGTGAGCGTGTAAATGCTATTGGATGCTTGTATTTTATAAACATGCTTTTGAAGCTCGTGGGACCAAACCATCTATGCCAAACACATTGGGTGGCCTAATGAACCTCAGTGGAGCATTCCTTTTGGGGCCCTCTACCTCTTTTTCCATCTCCATCTGGTTCTCTCCATGTGCTTTGGGAAACCCCACCCGTGGCGTAGTCATTTAAGAGCCCCGAGGCCCAAAAACGCCATATCTTCGACAAGTGATTTCTCAAACTCTGTGGCACCTAGAGATCTCTCATTAGATCTCGAGACCTCCACATCGGGCCCTCTACGAAATCCTCTTGAGGATTTCTCTGTCTCCTTTCGGTTCTCTCGCTTGTGCTATTATTTCAAATGCATGAAATAGTGTAGTTTGAGTCAGTGTAGGGCTTCCCGAGGCTTTAGTTTGCAAATGAAAACTCGTGGGACCGAAACCAACTATGCTAACACATCGGGGTGGCTAGGTGAATTCTAGTAGAGGATTTTTTTGGTTCTCTGCACTCCTAATGTGCTTTTAAGAGTTAGGCCAAACACACCATATCTTCATAGGTGATTTCAGTAGGATGTCTCTTAAGATCCCCATCGAGGCCAAAAATCCACTCACTCCATCCATATTCTCTCATTGTGTCTATTGTTTGGGAAATGATTTCTCGAGGGATCCATGGCATGTATAGATGTCTGTGTTATATCTAAGACCTCCACATTAGGGCCCTCTACAAAATCCTCCCATGGTTTTCTCTACATCTCCATATGGTTCTCTCATTTTGTTATTTTTTGCAAACATGCAAAATAATGCGTTTGTAGTCGGTCAAATAGTAGTCAGCTGCAATTAGGCTATAGTTTGCAAAAGGAAGCTCACTACCAAACCAACTATGCCAACATGTCAGAGTGGCCAGGTGAACACTAGTGGAGGCTTCCTATTTTTTTCCCTACGCTTTTTATGCTTTCCAAACACACTATCTCCTCCTGGTGCATAGTCACTTCAAGAGCCCTAAGGCCAAAACATGCCATATCTTCGATGGGTTTGATTTGTTAGACTCCATTGGACTTAGAGACATCTCGTCGATCCAGACCTCTATGTTTCTGAGGCCCTCTACAAAATACTCTTTCAGTTTTCTTTATCTCCATCCAGCTTATCGATGTCTTTATTGTTTGTAAACACGTTCTAAATAGTGTAGTTTAAGTCAATGTAGGGATGCCGAGGCGGTAGTTTGCAAACGGAAGCTTGTGGACCGAAAAATAATGCCAACATGTCAAGGTAGCCGAGTGAACACTATTAGATTCTTTTTTTTAGGTTCACTACGCTCCCATGCTTTAAATCGGTTACATATGTCGTGGAATTTGATCCATAGGTGTAGTCTCTTAAGAGACTTAAGCCAAAACATGCCATATCTTTGACGGGTGATTTCATGGACTCAATAAATCACCTAGGGATGTCTCTTCATATCTGATACCTCCATGTTGAGGCCCTCTAAAAATTGGTTCTCTCGTGCTTTTCTCCATCTCCATCTTTCCAAAGTCTCTCGTCATATTGTTTTGGTCTAAGTTCAATTTCTTTATTAAGTCTTTGTTTGCAAACACGCGAAACAAGGTGTAGTAAGTCATTATAGTCCAAATTAAGCTTTTCTGGTCAAAGTGCATCGTTAGTTTTTGTGCATATAGTTTGCAAACGGAAGCTCGTGGGACCCATTACCAACTATGCCAAAATGTTTTGTCAAGTCATAGTGGCCTGATGAATGCTCGTGGGGTAATTTCATTTTAAAAGGTTCCCTATGCTCCCCATGCTTTATATATACCCCATCCAGAGGTAGTTCTGGTTAGTTCATTTAGTTTGTTTTGAGTCATCGATAGCTTAATAGCCCTAAGGCTTAAACACACCATATCTTCCACGGGTGATTTCTCGACTGTGGCACCTAAAAATGATGTCTCATTAGAACCAATACCTTCATGTTAGGTCCCAAATTTACTAAATGGGACAGCGAGATCATGGTTTTCTCTATCGTGCTCCATCATATAGTTCTCTCGATGTGTTATTGTTTGTCACAAAAGCGTGTGAAACAATTGTTCGTTTGGAGTCATGGTGGAGCATATCGTAGTTTCTATTTGTAATCTTATGGTATAAAAGTAGATGTACTTTGCTAAAGCGATTTACTTAATAACATGCCTTCAATCTCATGGGACCAAACCAACTATGTCCAACACATTTTTCTTTGCTAGGAAAAAGAATGCTAGTTGAGACTCTTTGTTTTGGTTCCATACGCTCCGAAAGTAGTCAACTTAAGAGCCTTGAGGCCAAAACACACCATATCTTCGATGGAGATGGACTATGTGCAACCTAGAGATATCTCATCATATCCAAGACCTCCACATCGTGGACCCTCTAAAAAATCATCTCACATTTTTCTCCATCTCCATCTAGTCCTCTCATACAACTCTTTCAATTAAATGAAGAAATATCTTTGAAGCAAAGATCCTAATGTGATATTATTTGTAAACGTGTGAAATAATGCATGATGATAATGGGGAAGAAAATAAGTCAATTTTCCATTGTGTTTTAGGGTTGTTAGATGTTGTAGTTTGCAAATGGAAGCTCATGAGACCAAACCAACCACGCCCCATGTTAGGTGGCATGTTGAATGCTCTTTGGAGAATTCATTTTTGTTACCTATGCTCCCCATGCTTTTATTGTAAGCTAAAAACCATGTCCTAGTGTAGTCACTTAAGAGCCATGAGGCCCAAACATGCCATATCTTCAACTCTGATGATTTCTCGAAAACTACGTGCCACCTAGAGACATCTTTTTGTAAATCGATCTAAGACCTCCACTTTGGTGGGGCCCTCATGAAATATTATCGTTGTTTTCTTTGTATCCAATCCGGTTCTCTCACTATTATAATATTATGCTATTTTTGCAAACACGTGAAAAGTGCAATTTGAGTCAATTATAAACTTGGAAAGTTATAGGAGGTTTCACAGATAATCGATATTAAGGTCACAGAAGCCGAGAAACCATGTAAATGTGCATAATAACATGAACCGTAGTTTGGAAATAGAAGGAATCGTGGGGTATTCTAGAACCAACTATGTCAACATGTCTTTCTACTGGCACAATCCTAGAATAGCTCGTGAACATAGTGGAGCATATTTTTGGGCCCTCTACCTACATTGTCGTTCTTTTGGCTACTCCTGCATCTATGTTTGTAAATCCCTGTAAGAAGCCCAACAGAGGCCCAAACAGTTTGCAAATGGATATATTCGATGGGTGATTTCAACACATCAAGGTGGCTTGGTGAACACTAGTGAGCATCTCAACAAATTCGCTACCTTCCCATATGTCGAGGCCCTCTAGTACAAAAGCCCTCTCAAACACACCATATCTTCGATGGGTTTTCTCTCCATCTCCATTCATTAAATTTGATACCTCCATGTAAGGTTTTCTATTGAAATCACACGCTTTCTCGGTCTCCATAAAAGTAGTGTAAGGTTTTCCATATAATAATAAAATAAGCAATGAGAATTTTAATAAGTTTTATTTACAATATAGGTGGTGAAATGAGAATTTCTTTTTGTTGTACATTTGTTTTTTTGTGCATATTTCTTAGCCAATAAAACATCTCAGTGCATTCTTGAATTGTGATGTGTAGTTTTCGACCAAATGTAATGTTGATCGAAACTAATGTTCCTCTCATTCAAGTTTGCATAAAACACCTAAAAACACCCTTGTACATATTATGTAGACTATGTCCGATCATCACCGATTTAGAAATGATACTCTCTTAATATTTTTCAATCTTTCTCAAGTGCTTTCGGAGAGTGCATGAATGTTATATACATGAAAATAGAAACTTGCACTCAATTATAATATTGAGAGTGAACCTCCATTTGTGGCTACAATTTGTATTTCTCTCGTGAAGTCAACTACTAAAACAATAGTACCAAGTTGGAATGTGTCCTTGCTTAACTTTAATTGTTCATCCAACCATCGTGATCTATGTGTGTGCCTTGCATACTCATAAAAAAATCCTCTCTAAATTTGACCATATGTTCTTATACATGTAATTGTTTTCTACCAAGCTCACACCTCTTAGATTCTTTTCCATCTTTTAATTGATATGCTACCGATTTATATTTTGTGAAATAAACTAATTATTTTCCTATTGAATATGTACTTTCCTCGTGGATACAACTTTTTCAGATTTGGCAAGCCACCACATTAATTGCACGTTCCATCCAAACATGCTTTGTTATACTAAAATTGTCTTGTGATTTTTCACAAAATATTGTCAGAATAAAATCCCTTGAAGAATTTTGTGGGAAATTTATTCCACACTCCTACAACATGATGTCAGTATGCAAAACACAACGTGTTTGACAAAAAACATCATAATGCATTGAAAATTCAACATGATGCCTACAACAACAAGTGGTATGTGAGTGATTGATTTTCACATATAAGGGTTTTCTCATTTCAAAGAATCTTTGGCTAATGTTAATTTGTGGATTTTCATTTTTAAACTTAGAGAACAATTTGTTTTGAATCATATCTAAGAAATGTTTTGCACATGATTCACGATTATGAGAACCTATTCTTCTTATTCTTTTGTATCTCTTCTATTCGGTGACACCCTTGTGTTATCATTCAAAAATTTTACAATTAATTATTCTATAATATCAGATGTATTCTTGTCTTTTCATGGATTTTTCTCGAGAAAGTGCAATAGTCAATGTTATTGACTAACTCAATACGTTTACATCTCTCTATTTCTTTCATTAGTATTTTTCTATTTAGCTTCAAAGCACTACTTTTTTTTATAATCAAGTGTTTATTAACTATTTTATCACTTACTATACAATTAGTTAGTGCATGCCGTAGTATTACTATCTTTGGAGCATCTTTTTCCACCTACATTTTTGTATGCTTTATGTATGTTTTAAAAAATTGACTTATTTTGATCAACAACATTAGATGTTCTTAACCCTAGGGTCTTCATTATAGGTCACATCTTAATTAATTTCATCAATGAAACAAAGAATTGACATCTTTGTGTGTCATTTAAATTCTCAAAGTAATTATCCCAAATTCCACTATCTTTTCTTCTCACATTTCTTTCAAACATTTTATTAGGCATTGGTTTTATAATGTTTTCATCAATTTCAATTAAGTGAATTGGTTTTATTCATGAAATGGGAGGAGGTGTTCTTAGAGGTGAAGATTCATTTACAAGGTTAGTTTCTTCACTCAAAGTGTTTTCATACAAATTTCGTGGTTAACATTTGGATTCTCAGGGTATGGGTTAAACAATTAGATTCATATCAATTTCTTCATCCATACCAACATTATCATTCAATTCAATATCATCATTCATTGCAAAATCATTATTCTCTACATTTTTATTATGTATTTCATCCCAATTTTCTAATACATTAGCTACATTTGATATAGCGGAGATGTACCTTTCCCTACTCAAGTTTTGCATTCTCTTCAATTTCTTTATTCTCTTCTCTTCCAATTGCTCCAGTGTCTTATTCTTAACTTTCCTCTTGTCCTAAGCTCGACGTTTATCGCCCATGATTAGAAAAATCAACTAGTGGGGTAGGGGACAAAATTAACTACTAAAACATCGTGCAAGAATGTAGAGAAAATTATAGACAAAAAAATGTTTATAAAACTTCCGTGAAAGAGATGAAAGGAATGTTGGGGGGCCACAATATATAAAACAAAGAAAACCGTGTATGCATTTTTTGTTTTCTCTTTTCCTAAGCCATGCCTCAAGCTTGGGGATCCAGTTTGGATCCCCAAGCTCGAGGTGGTTTCATGGACTCGCACAAACACAACAAACAACGTGTTTTTACAAGAAAATGTAAAAATGACACTTCCTCTATGATAAATCAAAATAAAACAATCGATCCATTTTAAAAAAATTATACCACGATGTAGAGCAAAGTCTCTTATTTATAAAAATATAATTTTTCAAATTTTTGACTATCATAAGGTTTCCATATTATTTATTTTCTAACTATGCCTTTTTGTAGTTATTTTTTGAAGTGTAAATATGTCTTCTTTCATGGTGTATCTTTTTTTGGGTGATCAAAATTTTACAAAAAGTATACTAGCCCAAACTAGGCATAACTCTACACATATTCAAAAAAAAATCTAATTTTTGATATTTTTTGAGGTAGTTAGGGGGCATGGCCGAGCTCTATTATTTTACAAAACATAAAATTTATGTACTAGAAAAATCATAAATAAAAAATATTCTCTAAAAAAATCTTTAAAAATGGAGCCCAAACTAGATGCTCCTTGCTATCTTTCTAGTAAAGGGTTTTCAAACATACTAAATGGTGCTCAAAAAATGGTGGGGGCACGAAAGTCACTCTATTATGTTGTTTAACAAAAATAGGAGCATCTGTTGGTATTTTAGTTGTTTGACCAACTTAAACTTATCCGTTTTCAATAAAATTTAGTAGCTTAAAACTAGACTCAATATGCTACACGATTCATATTTCTACAACATCTTCCAATTTTGAGTGTAAGTATTTCGAAAAACTCGTACAAGTTGAAGATTTTTTTTTTAGAAAAATGCGTCCACTTAAGACCCCATTTTGGCACTCCAACTTGGTGCACTTACCCTTCATCTAGGTTTTACTTTATTAAGTTTGGCAAGGTAATACAATTAGGTTTAAAAATCAAAGATTTGGACTTATAGTTTCTTAACTATTCCCTTTACTTACGAAGATCTAGAATTCTCCCAAGGGTTAGATATTGTTTACACTTTAATACCATTTATCATTTCACAACCATAAGGTTAAGGTTAATAGTTTATCCTAGGGGTGGAAAGTAATTCCTTTTGCACAAGTAGATAGTTCCTCTTCTTCTAGTTAAAGATCGGATTTTATCCACGAGATAACCAATTCTTATATTTTATTTTTATTTTCATTTTATTTATTTGTTTGTTCATTTATTTATTTTTGATTAACTTTTACTGAGATTGCCAACCCACTAGATTATGCCTAAAATTACAACCATGCCAAGACCATGGAGGGTTAACATACAAGAAGGTTTTATGGCTCAAGGAAGCATTTACCATTACTTGTCGAGAGAACAAGAAAGTGACACAATTGTCAAATCACGATACACAATTTCATGATCGATATAATATCATTAAAAATACACATAACAAGGTGATGATCGAGTTTAAATCCTCACAATAATAATTACAATATTTTCTACAAAAGGACAAGACAACCTTATTTCACAACTACATAAAAATCCAAGGCAAGAGGCCTGCCAAACTCCCTTACAAGCACCATTCCTAGATTTATGACACTATAGACATACGTACAAGGAACTTCATAAATAAAAATAATGAAACCTTTACAACTCTTTCCTTTATCTACTCGCATAAGCCATCTACAACCAATTATCCACCTGAGTCAGTTCATGAGAACTGAGCACGATAAATGCTATAACATTAAGACATTGTGTTGTTATCTAACTGTTTCAAAAGAAGAACATTGTTGCTTATGAAAATAATCCAAGTGTCTAAAACAAGAGTAATTAAAAGGTTTCCCAAAAGGATAAAATGTCATAATTAAAAGGAAGGCACTAACTCTATTTGAGTATCATTTTCTCATAGGAGAAGTTAATAAACCATCATAATTAATTCCACCTATATCACAATAATGACCATCATTTTAACATGATAACATTTCGAAAAGAAAACAAGTTACAAGAAGAGAATTAGTTCAAAACGTGATCTGTCCCCATTAGTTTAAGTTAGTTCACCAAGCCAAAGATTCACTATACCACTGTCAGTTCCCAAACAATCAATCAACACGAGAATATCTAAAAAACAAAATGACTTAATAATATTAAGATGTTGTGCCTATAATAGTTAATTTTATATCAGTACAGAATAAAAAAATTAGAAAAAATGGATGAAACGCACAAATGACCCAGTATGGGCCACATCCTATCCTAACAATCCTACTATTAAAACCTTTCTTCTAATCAAGAGAATGCCTTAAGAAAAGAAAAAACTTGACAACACCAAACATAACCATTATATATCTTACAAGAGGTTTACTCAATCATTCACAAGAACACAACATAGGATACATAACTTCTAAAGGATTTGTTGTCAACAACAAGTTGACATCAAACCTATCTGGTCAACACATAACCATTCTACTAAAATGACAACAAGAAGGTTGTATCACAATGAGCATCACGATAACCAGTCAACCAATGAATTTCCAAATACACCAACCTCTAAGCTACAGGAGAATGAAATTTAAACATTTTTAAGGAGAAAAACGTAGAGTACTTTCTTACGCATAAAACCAAGATCCCAGTTTTAAGATTTGAAAACTTCCTCAATAATGATCAAGTAGATCTCACATCTTCCAACATATGTGAGACAAAATCAAGGTATGAATAAGAGTCTTTACTCTGACATTTTAAGCTATCCCGAAGATGTGAGTATCATCTCAAGGAGACATTCTGTAAGATCAACTACATTCCTCAAAACATACAACAGTCACCAAGGGAGTAAAGATGATCCCAAAGACAAGAATCTCCAAAAGATGAACAAGGACTACTACCAAATTATGATGATCATGCATGACACTTGAAGACTAAAATAGTTCTTTGAGGGGTTTACAAATAAAAAAATAACTAACCTAGTTTTGAGAGTAATACCAACTTGGTTCAATTCAAAAATTAGTCAAGTTAAGCACACACTAAGCTGACCCAAGAAGGGTAACTAGAACCTGAACGAACTAAAAGAAAATGATAGAGATAGAAATAACATCATTCACCTATACACTATGCACTTACAGTGCTCAATTACTATTTCACAAATACCCAACATGAGCCAAAACGATGGATTACGAACCGAAACAAGAATCCGAAAATAGGCACTATAAAATTGAGTCGAACAACAATGTTTGATAAAACGTCCAAATCATAAGACCATCAAAAAGAACTAGGAATTTTCATTACATGACCCCCTTTTTCTTTTATTAATATTAAGAACAAATTTGACCCAACTGGTATTTATTAAAACTCAAAAACAATATAAGAGGCTTCAAACAACACAGTCATTTCTAACAACCGTAAACTAATATCCTCCTAGAAATTGTGAAAGAGAAAGGGAAGTAGAAACCACACAACAAAACCATCACACGAGACATTTATATGAAGATAAGGGTCATTTAATGAATCATTTAAATAACAACATAAGACTCAAGGGTATAGGGCATATCGTTCTGATTTAAGCTCCCATAGTCGAGCACACGTGGAACAAGGTCTGTAACAACATCTCAAGCCCAAACTCCACTGTCCTCCAGCTTGTTGGGTGGTCCACACTCTTCTCACGCCAAGTTTGGCATAAGAAGGTTACGGCTAGGGTATGGAGTCCCCAAAACATAGATCTACAATACCCTGAAGGAAAAGTGGTCTCTAGGATGACACTGATAGAAATTTGTGCACAAAATGACTTGATCTAAGACCCCTATCCCACCATATATGACCGAAAAATGGTTTCCAACCTGCTCATCCCACCTTTTAGTTGCAATGCCTTGGATTACATGTAAAATGTGGGAGAGTAATACAAGAGAAAGGTGAACTTCCTAACAAAGTGCCTCAAAGAGATGTGGTCTAGAAATGACACGACTGCAGATATGCACAACAAGACCAGCAAAAAAATGACCCTGGTAATCCAAGAGCAACCAACAACTACTCCCCAAGGTTCACGTAGCTAGCTTCAAGAATTTTACACGTCGTCCCACACAAGGCTCCACACCAGAATTCTCCACGCGGCTAGTCAACATGGCATGATCAGGTTACCCTCAAAGATAGGGTAGATGTACTTTCCACCATCATGAAATCCTGAGCATTAGGAGAAAGATCTTGCCAATGCTCTAAATGCAATCATCTAGGGAGGAGAAAAATAAAACAAGGGAGAAATGACAATGAAGGAGAAGAAAACAAAAGAACAAATGATATCCAGCAAGTGGCCAACATTAGGAGAACTAATTTAGGCTATAGTAGGAAGTCAAAGTGAAAAAAAAATGAGACAACCACCCAAATGAATGTTGTCAGCTAACAATAAGGAAAAAAACGCTTCAACAACTTCAAAACAAGGCCCCAAAAAAGGAATAAAATATTGTCTCCCACTTTCTCATGCCAAACATGCCAATAAATGGCCATAAAGAAGAAAAAAATGGGGAGGGTAGGCATCCCACTCCAAGTCACCTTCACACACCCACTACCCAGAAAGACATGATGGAGGGAATCCAATAAGCATACGCCAAACAAGGAGGAAAGGAATTGTCATAAAGAATAGCAGGTTGGTGGAAGGAAAATCAAGTTCTCCTTTAATTTAAATGATTAAAGACAAGCATGTTTGCAGGCCTAAACGACCAAGGGGAAGGAACTAGTGGTTGGCATTCCAACGGTAACACAAGGAAACAAATGATCATGGCATCGCAATAGAAAAACTCTTTCTTTACATGAAACGAGGATCATGCTAAAGAAATGATAAATAATAAAATAGAACATCTTAAAGGTAATTAATAATAGTATTGATAAAAATTGACACTAAAATCAAATAATCATTAATCGAAAGTTAATTTATAATACTATTATTATCATTATTTTATTATTATTATTTTTACGACTAAAAATATTAATAATAATAATAATAATTAATCATATTACTTACAATCAACAAGAAAGATTGATAAATCAATAACAAGACTTTTCTCTAATAGGATAATCATACAGATGACACTACAAGGTCCACACTAGGGGTGGCGACTACGACTCGAGGAGGAAAGAAGGAGAGGAAAGATGCTACTCCTTCTCCATGACAATATCAAAAAAATCTAACGGTTAAATGGAGCACACACAACCCTTCCACGCTTATCCACGGGGTCATCGAAGCGAACTAGAGGAAACATCAATCGGTCATTACACAAAAACTAAATGTTTAGGAAGAGAATATTTCCACCGATTAGCTCTCTCATTTTTATGCTCTTCTATCCCATAATCTATAGCATTATGTCCTAATTTGAAACATCTACTACATTTGAAAGGTAGACGCTCATAATCCAGAGGTTGAGTCCAAGTTTTTTTGAACTTCGAGCTCGATGTGAGCAGGTATGTTATTTGAAGTGTCAAACTTAACAAGAATTCTAACATAGGTTGTGTGGGTAAAGTCGAGGGTTTGGGAGTGGATGTTATGAATGTTACCCAAGGCATTTACTATGTAATTTAGACAAGTACAAGTCCCAAAATTGTAGGGGTAAATGAGGCAATCTTATCGAAACTAGTTTGTAAGAAAAATATTCAGTGGTTGGGTTAAATGAGGGGAACCAGGGTTTCATGACAAGGTACCTTATTTGACATGCCCAAAATTTTTTGGATATGGTGTCCTTCTCACATATGGAAGAGAAAACTACAGACCCTTAGTATAGGGATAGAGATATAACCTACATTCCAGAAGAGGGATCCAATGCTTAGTGATCCAAGCGTGAAGTATTGAGAGTATGGGACAAAATCCAATGAATTTGTAGATCAAGGTGTGATCTTGGTAGTAAGACTTGGCTTGAAGCACTTCATCACAAAATGTGATATAGGGATTGTTAATTTTAGGTGACATGGGCTCGATAATGGGCTTCCTCTGCAGACCTCATGGAATGATCTCTTTTGAGCTGCAATTTATGACATTATTAAATTCTTTGTTGAGCCCCAATTTTTTTATAAAAGGAATGAATTTTGTTGTTCCATCGGGTCAAATGCTACATTGAGTTTCTTGTTAGAGGGTTAAATGAGATTGTGTATGGGTGGCACTAAAACATTCCACACAACCACATTTAATTTAATTTAATTTTTAAATATGTAAAATAAAGCGACCATCAACAATATACTCCAAAATGGGTTTGACATTATGATACTAAGTGGGTGCAATAGGATAAGGCATTTGACACAAATAAGCCTCAACGACAAGCCCGATATTGTTGGGAGGATGTCCAAACCTCACAAACTAGGTAAAAAATAATGTTCATTACATTATAGATGTGTGATTATAGGGAGAGATATATTCCCATCCACCAAATGCATTCCAAGAATTTCTCACTCCCACTATTTCAAATATAAAATAAATATTTTAAATTTGTTTGATTAACTCATAATTTTAAATTTTAATATTTAAACTCTCTATTCCCATTATTTTTTGGTTAATATTCTTATACATTTATTAATCATTTATTGCATAATTGACAACTCAAAAAGGGACATGACTAGCCACTTCCACAAAGATCGGTTCCTCCCCTAAACTCAGGCATATGGAACAAAGACTCCATCGATTTAATAATTCATTCTTACAAAATATGTTTGTAAAGGAATTGAAAACCACCTAATGGACTTTAAGTGAGCTTCTCGACAAGGCATGACATATACAGTACTACATCTCCCTACCCTTATAGAAGCATTGTCCTTGATGAAACACAATGCCAAGGTTAACTAGAGGGATAAGAACAAAAAATTCAACAATGACAACTTCTATTTAGGAAAAATGAATCCATTACTAAAATGAAACAACTAGGAAGTCAAAACTTCCTAAATTTATCTTAGTTCCTTAATGTTATGTGAATTTTGCATTAATCCTTATTTTACTGCATAATTAATCTTTTCCTTAATATCTTTTCTTATTTTAATATCTCATAAGACTTCATTTTTAACAATCCAAATCCATAATGGATTTAAATCTAAATTTTGATAAACGTTTTTAAATATGTTCTCCATTGTTTCCTCATAAGGGTATTCACAATTGACTAATTATACCAATTACACCATTTAATTTTTGAAAGTTCACATTGTTATCACTTAAGAATTTCAATTTCAAATTTCAAGAAGGTTTCCCAAAACACTTGATATCACAAAGTGTCACACAAGGTAAAACAACACAACACTAGTAACCCATGAAAAACCTTTTAAACACATTTTCATAATTGTATCACAATAAGACCGCTAACCCAACCATGAGAAGAAACATATAGTCCACACATCATAGAACTCAATACATATGCCCTGGTATATATCAAACACATGCATGTGCATAACATACAATAAGGCATCATAGTAATACATATGCAACAAGTTTCACACATCCCAAGATAACACATCCTCCATATTACCATTCCAGATCTAGATCATTGGACCACTAATACATGCAGGGTAAGGAAATGAAATTCCCATAATATATTTCACTTTTGTAGAAAATAAAGCCAAGACATAGATAAATCTAGGAATTGTAATCATAAGAAACTTTTTATGGAAATTTTGTCCATATTTTTTCATCATAGTGGAGGGAATACAAATATTTTCAGATTCCTTGTTTTTAGTGAATGTGAAATTGGGAAGGCTTCAAACAAGGAGGGATTCATGTTTCAAAGTGCACATTCTCCAAATAGCATGCCATTCTAGTTTAGTCATCTTCACCGGAATCATGGATCAACCCTTTTGATTTGTCACAAGGTATTGATGAAGATGGAAATGGAATCATACATCAGTAATAGACATATTAAAACTAGTAGGGAATTGGGTTGTAGATTAAAAAATTGTAGTTTCGGGATTTACCATTCATTCATTATTTCAATTTTTTAGTTTTGGATGATCAGAAAAGGTAAAAATAGTTTATTATAAATTCACTTATGATTACATGCAAGTGTATTAAACAATTGAGTTTTTAGATGTTCATTCATTTATGCAATTATTAGCAATGTAAATGAAATCAGACAACAAATTGCATAAAACATCCAATTCTCTTCTTCTTACTTTTCCCTTCTTTGTTCTATATGTACCCATTCTTTTGAGCATTGGAGGGAGGTTTATAAATTTTTTATGCAAAGACTATGCCAAATTTTGTACTCCAACACCTATTTGATCCAATAAAAGATTGAATTCCTCTATTTGTAGCTGAATTAAAGTGTGTCACATGAGTTCATTGGTATGATTAAGTGAATGTATTATTTCCTTTGCATGTTTATTAATCTCAACACCTCCATTAACATTTTTGAATATTTCACAAGTCATTCTAAGCATAGGTATAGTTTTTTGATTAATTTAGAAGTGGAAAAGACCTTAGATCTTCCCTCCCATGCTATATTAATAGCTTGTTCATGCCTTTTGTGAAATTCTTGTGTGAAAGTCAATCAAACAACAAATGAAGTGATATTTACAATTCTGAAGGGTCTAATAAATTATCTTATGCAGTAAAAATTATCTCAAACATTAGTGTATCACCTTAATTTACATGATTTTTGTGATTTTATGTTTTTATCTCCTTTATCCCCGATCATAAATTAGTTTATGTGATTGATCCAAGGAACCAACCCTCTTTGGAGGTTATTTTCATCTTGATTTACCCACACTCTAGAAGATCCCATTGTATTAATTGAAATGAAGGAGTAATTGCACTTCACTAGCTCATTGTGCTCTCTAGATTTAATAACAATTTTTGGCATTCCCAATGGTTCCGTATGTTGGTGTTATATTAGTATCGAAATGAAGATATAATTCTATGATGGTTGTTCCAAAGAGTGTAGTTGTTCTTGCCTAAAGAACCTCACTTAATTTTTGTAGCACTAATTAGGACACATGAAGATATAAATGCTTATTTGAGAGTTGAAATTACCCGGGATTCAATCAATGGATACCATCTCTTTAGTGTAGATACCATTTTGAATGAATATTTTGATAGATCATATTTTATCCAATGAAGGTTGGTTTCTCTTAAGAGAAGTTGATGATAGATAAGTTTATATTCCATGCCTAAAGTGACCACAAGGTCATCATCAAGATATTCAATGCGGTATTCCTTTCGAGTTTAGGTTGATCACTCCATCCAGGTGATTGCCAACATGGAAACCTCTAATTTTGTTAGAATGAGAAAGAGTTCCGAATACTCCAAACTACCTTATATTCCAGACCTAACATTTCTAACCACTGCGAGGAGACAGAATTTTTCATTATCAAAACCCCATGGAACAAAGAGAGGTGAGAAATGGGAAGGATGGATAGATGCATCACAGCCCAAGATAGATTTCACATCGTTAAAATGTCCCAAAACCCATTCTACTGTAATTTTATACACAAATACCCGTAATGAAGTGGACAGATGCATCACAAAACACATTTTTATTACTCCGTGTTTACTCATTTCAATAGAAAAGGCCAAAAACGCCATTACAGATTCGAACTCCATTTTTAACCCTAGAGAAGAAAAGAAGGGAGGCAACCACTTGTACTCCTTAAAATTTATAGAAGAATGAGAGAGGTATTCCTACCCCAACCACCTCCAGGACTATTTTTATCTCATTATGTGGTAGGATAAACCCCACCACGCCCATTTTTAAGAATTTTTCTCACCCAATTAAATATATCCTATACTTAATCGAATATGACCTTGTAATCTTTCCGAAAAGTCCAACCTTGCATGAATCTGATCTCCCATGTTTTTTGAATATCTCGTGCGTCACTTCTATCGAAAATGTTGCGCCTCCCGAAGGTGCACCATAGCGCATCCGTTTCATGTCGACATACTTTACAAAGGCAAAAATTCTTACCCTTTTGACATTCCTGCAAATCCTTTAATTCATTGTCGTGAAGTCCTTTACCAGTTCAATGCGCCACTTCTATCCTTTACCACGACATTCATTGTTGTGTGCCATTCCGAATCCTATGCACATTCATTGCCGCCACTTCCGTGCGCCTTAAAGGTCAGATTTGAGCTTCTTTGATTTCTATATTCTCCTGTTCGTACTAATCTACCTTTATATACACCTTATTTATCCACTCTTAATTTTGTTAAAGGAGAATATTTTTCAATAATCCACCTTATATTACACCTAACATTTCGAGTTTATGAAAAACTTTTTCATTTAATCCTATAAATAACCCATTCCGATTTTACGGGTGGTAAGAGGATGACATAAGAAAAAGATTTCCATTTCAATGAGGATAAAACCACCCCATTAGAATATTAGAAATATAAATACCCTATGTTTTTTTTTCAAAATGTCACTAGGAAAATGTTGCTTTGAACTATATTTCAAAGGTCAAACCCTCAAATAATATAGAATTTTTCCTGTAAGATCTATTACCACCTACCCTTTATAAACAATATAGGGATAAAACATATCACTTATCACTTATTGAAAATTTACCACTATTAACAAAGCACCTCGGGAGTTTATGAAAAAATTTACCCTAAGATTACAAGAAGAGGGGTAAGAAAACCACAATCCATTAAACCATCAACTTAACATGCACTTTTGTATTACCTACGAGGCATTAAATAGTGACATTACGATGATACAATCTATGGGTGGTGTCATTCCCTACTTCATTTGATATATAGCAATAAGGTTAAAAATAACCTTATCCAAGTGGGAAAATTAGACCCTAGAGCTTATATGCCCATCTTTCCATATCTAGCTCTTATCTTGCCTCCTTTAAAATTAGCACAACCTTCAAGAGTTTAGTATAATAAAATAGATGAGCTAAAAGGAACTTTGAAAACCATTTAAAATGAGTTAGTGTAATTTAAAATGTAGAACTTACAAGATAATAGACCTTATTAACCCCCCATTAAGTCCATGATGTGTTCTAATACACACCATATAACAATCAAATACCTTCTCCTCAAGGTTCTAAACCTCATTATCAAGCTCCATGAACTATTACAACAACAAATCCACATGTTACTATTGATCCAAATGTTCGCTTCCACCTTTACTGACCATAGTTCCAGATTGCAACCCAAAAATAATATGATGTAAGATGAAAATATTACACATAATTCCCTAAATACCACATTGGAAATGGTGGCAAAAGTTTCTATGTGTCATAAATGAGTAAAGAAAAATAATTTTATCAATCTCAACAAAGTGGATTTCTTGCACCAAAAGGTGATTCAAATTTAGTGCAAGGGAAGAATTGTACAACCATTGCTAATTGGGAGGTTAGTGATCATGTGGTATTCAGGCAAGAGATTGAATCCAAGGGGAAAAATTAATTTATTGTAGATATGAAAAATATCAAAGAAATGGGCTATTAACTACTTACTTGAGTTAGGAAAATAATTTAATTTTCCAAATCTAATGTCTAGAGTACTAATGGTCAATTTACTACTTTTTTAGTTCAAGAAAATAAAATTATCAATACTTTGGAAATAACCCAACTTCATCTCGGACACAAGAACATGTTTCTGCTCCATGAAGTCTAGCTTAAGATAGGGTTTACTCCTTTAGTATTATTTATAATATGAACAAGGTACATGTTAGCATGATTATGTAGTATTTGTTGTCCATTCCGGACAAAAGGATACACTTGCTAAAGATAATTGAGGCATTGAATTATCATCAAAACCAACAAAAGGTGATGTAAGTACAATCGACATGGTTTTAGAAAATATGGATAAGTATGTTAAGTATTCAAACAACTAATAAAAAAGAGGCAAAGGATGAAGTTGGTGAGCTAAAATTAATCAAATCACCTCGCTTTTTATCTCTCCCAGATAAGGAGGAAAATCCCCAACATTTTATCATGAAAAATTGTCACACCTAGGAAAGCATGCGAGGTGAGATTAAAATTTTTAATCACTCATATTATCTTGGCTGGAAATCCATCCAAATACAACACATATTTAAAACTTGGTTCATATGTTAATCATTTTGGGAATCACTATGTTACTTGCCCCACTATCTACCATACTATTATGTACCAAAGAAGTATATTTTTCCTTTTGAGAAAATTTTTCTAACTTCTCTTTCCTCACTTCTACAAATCTAGAATTTACACACCTCACGGGCTGTGTGTATCCCAGATGTGAGGTGAATCTCTAGATTTTTAAGGGTTGGATCCCTTTTGGCATATCCCTAAACTTAGTTTGTGGGTTAAGGGTAAGAAAGTAAACTAAAAATGGTAAAGAGGTGATACACAACTTTTTTTTTGGGGGTTTATGACAAAGAAATATGCTCAATTTGAAAAATAAGTACTAAAGCATGCACGATCTAGTGGGATGCAGTTAAATTTCAAGGAAATTTTGAATTTTCTAAGGGAATAATCACAATAATCATTTATAATGAAGCATGCACACTAAAATTGAATCACAAGCCCTATGTTTTTAGTAGGACAAATAGTTTAAGCATTAAACTTATTAAAATCAGATAAAATAAATCATAATAATGACTACCTTTAATGCACATCACTACAAAATATGTCTCGAAAGGAAAAATATACTTCTTTTCACCAAAGGCCACTTTTCGGAAAAATTCCTCTAACACTTTGTTACATAAAAGCCTCCTCAATACTTTGTAATGCATGGGTTATCTTTTTTGATGAATAAAATAATAATCAAGCCAAAATACATGCTAATCAAAAGAAAAAAAAATCTCATGCCTTCACTCAAACTTTTTTTGACAACCTAATCATAGCCATAATAAGAAGAATGGTCGAGGTACAAACCCCTTTACATATTTTAAGGTATTTATAGCAATATATGTTAAAGTTTTAAACTTCACTCCAAAAGATAAATTTTTCATTATGTAGCTGAGGGGGAAAAGGCTATATATTTGGATTTTTGTATGCATATTCACTTCTTTGTAGTCTATATAATTTAATTCTTGGCTTATGTGCATGTGTGATTGACACAATAATAATAGCCCCCTTATTATCATTTAAATCCTAGGAGCTATAGTTCTTACCCTCACTTTACAAATGAATAATTCAAGAGGCCCCTTTGACCATGCGCAAAAGGGGTAATAATTCCTAACTCCATATAAATTCCTAATGATAAAAAATTGGAACACCCCATGCTACTTTTCTAATCATATGATTAATATAATAAAACTCGCCATGTGGAAATGTGAGACTAATCAAAAGTATACTTAATCAAACTTGGGTTACGGAAAATAAAAATGTTGGTCAAACCCTAATATGATTTCATTTTCACTCTTTCATTTTATCATTTTGATAGATAATTGACAAAAATAAATGGGGAAAACTTTGGTATTTTTATTTATGGTTGTCATTGATATGTACTATAAGCTCTATGTTTCTATTTTCTACCACCGTGAACACTTGTAAATTTTCTTTCTTACTCAAAGACCTCTTGGTTGTTTTCCTTCTTGTGTAATTTAAAGGGGTTTTGAGCTCACTGGTTTATTCATTATGGGAATTTTTCCTTGGAATTTTGGTCCCCATTTGTTTTTTTTTTATATCGTTCATCTTGTGCTTCTTCATGTCATTATTCATGGGTTTGAGCTCATTTTATTTCTTGATATTTTGGTTTGTCTTGTACTAAAGTTTGGTAATTTCTTTTGTGGTTGCACTTGTTGATACATACTACCTTCAACATTTGATGTTATCATGACAGTTTCTTTACTTGCTTACTTGAATGAATGGATCTATCTTATCATCACATGAGCTCGATATTGATGTTCACGAATGGTAAGTCCTCTACTTTTGAAATTTTCCTCTCAAATCTATCTCAATCTCGTGTTTTACCCTTATTTCAAGGTCTCGTTGCTTTTTATTTATAAGTTGGGCTATGTGTGGTTGGTTGCTCTGCTTTTACATTTCTTTTGGTTGCCACACTTTGAAAGGTCAATAGCCTTGCATTTTTGGTGAAGTTGGTTATGATTTCTATTGTGGTTTGAAATTTTGTGCCATTTGTAGTAACCTTGAGGTTAACTCAAATAACATTTTCTTATTTACATTTTGATTTGGGATATGGGTTTTTCGAGTATGGCCACCATTATTTTGTTGTTGGATTTATATGACATTCGTGTATTGATTTTCAATGGTTGGACTGATCTTTACACCCTTCTTCATGGATCGAGATGTTTTTCTAGGAATTCAAGTTTGAACTTGATTTTTCTTTTATCTCGATGGGATCTTGCTTACCTACCTACCAAAAATTAGGGTTGTGCCCTTAACATATAAATATCGAGTTCTATTTTATACAAGTGTTTCACATACTATAGCTAGAATTTTGTTTATTTTCCACTCATATGACTCATTTTGAATTGTCATTCATGGCATGGGAAAACATTTGAATGGACTAGTCTTGTATGATTCATTTGTAACTCTGTTGCAAGTCTTTTTCTT
Organism: Taxus wallichiana var. yunnanensis; assembly: GCA_018340775.1. Classification (NCBI taxonomy): domain Eukaryota; kingdom Viridiplantae; phylum Streptophyta; class Pinopsida; order Cupressales; family Taxaceae; genus Taxus; species Taxus wallichiana. Next base: position 1,037,267,414 of record CM031239.1, on the reverse strand, counting down.
CCCGACCTCGTATTTGAGCTGATCTTCCACTTTGCTTGTGCTTGAAGTTTTAAAAGTTTTTCAAGTAATAAACTAAAGGGTAATCTTGATAATAGTTCACCATGGATTTATTTATGAATTCTGATATTACAAATGACAACATCCCATTACCTAAAATGGATCTTTTTCAATAATTTGTAGACTAGTTGTGTACTACGAGTGAGCTACTTATTGGATTTTAAAAACAAGGGAGTAAATACCCCTAAAAATTTATGAGAATATCTCATGCTCTTACTTGGGGAATTTTAATAAGTTATTCCATATCCAAAATTATCTATGTTCATGCAATTTATATTCATCTAAAAATTTAACTTGAAGCATGCTTTGAAGTTCTCGCATTCTCAAATTTAAAGATATGATTTTTGGATTTGTATTTTCTAGAAACCTAATTCTCTCTTTTAATGGTGATATACTTGACCCTAAACATGTAAATTCATTTTACCTATTCATTCCTATGCATCTATCAAAGATTTAGACCTCTTTAGAGATGAATTTCGGTTGAAATAATATGATGTTTATCTTGGATGCAAAACAAAATAGTCATTTGTTGTGGAATAATGCCTCAACATTTAGTTGCATGGTTTTGATCACTTGTAAACTAAAATATTAATGAAAATACAATATCATTCCTGCAATTTTTAATTTACTGATTTGTATCTTTGATTGATGATTACTTTTACGATCATTTTGTTGTTCCCTGTAAGTTTGCATACTTTAGTTGAAAACTTGCTAGTGATTTTCATATTAAAGATGAATGCTTCGATTATTACACCTTTAGATATCTCAACAATGACCAACACAAACCGTTTTCCGCTTATGTTGGTGCTCAATTTGATCTCACCCCATTTGTCCTTGAAATTATTCAATTTGCAGGGTTTGTGGTGTTTTCTATCTCCCCGTATTGATGTATGAAAACTATGTCCTCCATTTGGTTGCCATGATCAGTCCCTTCCTTTGGTTGAGGATCACTTAAAAGTCCAGAATTTGATTTTTATTCCTCTATCCATGTGAAATATTTTTAACTTGGGCATAAAATCGATTTTTGTTTCCTTCCTTCTTTTCTTCCAATCACGTTTTGTTTTCCCTATCAATTTTGTCCCAATATATGTGGAAAAGTGATTGGATGTGACTCGGAGGATCATATTTGGGCCTTATATCATTTCCAAATTCTCTGTCTTGAAAGTAAGATTCATTTATGGGAGCAAATGGTGATTTTTCTACATTTTACAGTTTGTGGTGTGTTTCCCCATGAAATTTACATCTTAGAATCAGGTGGAAATGTGGCCCCTTTTGGTTGGATGCAGCTTGGTGGGGTACTTTGAAAAATGTGAGGTCCGCTTCAACTTAATGATTTTCCACGTGGAGGGCCGGTGCTCATCTGAAAATTCACCTTTTTGTTTGACCTTGGAATTGCGCCAGGGAAACATGTGGAGGTTTCTGCTACCTTGCCTAGACATAGAGAATTTTTCATGTGGTCAGTGCAGCTTTGGTAGACCATGGACACGTGGAGGGATGGTGCTCATTTGAGGATCCACCTCAGGTCCCACCTTAATAGTTGTGCCAAGGGGACATGTGGAGGCTTATCTTTGTCTTCGTTCTATACTTAAACCTTTTAAAGAAACTTTCTAAAGGCCTGAGACACATGGAGGGACCGCACCTATTTGGGGACTGGACCCTAAATTTTATTTTGAAGAAGTGCCAGGAGGAAATTTGAGGCTTCCACTCACTCTGCCCTTGCTTGGAATTTTCAATGGCTAAGGAAAACTGTCTCGAGACCCTAGACACATGGCGCCTTCCACTATCCTTCAAAAAATTTAACAACTCTGCCAGACTGAGACATTTGGTGAGCCCACACTTGTTTGGGGTCTCCACTTTTGGGGACCATCTCAAAGTGCACCATTGAGACACGTGGAGGCTTCCACTGCTGGCTCCTTTTTACTAAGACTTTTCAAAGGCCAAAAGGCATTTTTCTTGGGCCCAGGGCACATGGAAGGCCCGTGCTTGTTTGGAAACTTTCCCCTGTACTTCTCCTTTGCATTTGTGCCAAGGAAACATGTGGATGACTATAATATAAAGTAGAGAAGGGGCAGAATCAATGGTTGTTATGCATTGCATCTGTTTTCCACCATTTTTGCTCCAAGACTCTTGGAGATGTGAATACGCACTATTTTTCATCATTTTTGATGAAATTCCTTGTCTTTTTTTCTATAAACTTCCATTGAATGGATTTAGAACTTAATTTGTGAGTCTAAGGATTTTTAAGGTCAATATTTTGAAGTTGGAGTTTCTCGGGCACTTATAAAAATGTGAATTACCAAAGAAGCTAGATGTGGAAAAAAATTGCAAAGGAAAGACATGGAAAAAGATGAAATGATGAAGGTTGCAGTGCAAAGCATGAAAAAGGTGTTTCCTCAAGCATGAAAAGGATAACTGTCGATCCAGCTATCTGAAGCCTCCAGAGAATGATTAAAATGGGGATTTCTCACATGATAGAATCATAATGATTAAAAGGACTGTCAAAAAGGTTGTGGCATGACATCCTAGTCATTAGTCGAGGGTGTGAGAAATGTGATAAATTCATAATTGGTCCACTAGAAAATTTCAGATGTGAATTTGTTAAATGTCACTTTTTGAGGAAAATTGGTAACAAGAAAGATCTTGTTATCTCTCGAAAGTGCACCTTGTAGAGAGATGGATGCAGGTTTTCTTATCTTGCAAAATTTTATCTCTCTCTTTAGATACAATGGAAACACCTCAGGTCATGGGTATACCTATTTTGAGGTGAGTCTCCGGTATCAAGGTTGGTTCCTTGTTGATGTATCCTAAATTGATTTTCTAGGGTTAAGGGTAAAAGATGGCTGTAAAATACTAAAACTGAGGTGATACACCAAATTTATATGAGGGATTTGACTGAGTATATGCACAATTGATATGGGAAGGATTCTTGATGCACAAACCAACAATTTTCTACAGAATAATTAAGGGAAAACACTTTGTTGTACTGAGGGAAAATATCACAAAACACTGATAAGTTAACATGCACAAAAAATTTTTTTGCAGAAAATACTGAATTTGTAGCAGGGTAAGATGATTGTTCAGGGAATTTGCATTCACAAGACTAATAGAAACATACACAAGGCTGCAAATAATTGGAAAGGCTGAAAATACTTCACACTCAGAAGGAAAAATGGCAAAAATTGCTTCAGTACTCCTCGTATCCAAAAGTCCTCCTCTGTGCTTTTCTAAGGCACACAATATATAGCAAAATAATTTCACCCCTTTCCTAAAAATAGTATAAGGCTTGTACTTACCCATGCATCCTATTTTTATCATTTATTTAATAATAGATAAAGGAATAAAATAGAACATGTAATTACAAATAGGCATTAATAGCCTTGATTACATTACAGTCAATCAAGTTGACTGTTCTATTTTTAAGAAAATAAGGTGAATAATTTGCTAATAATAAGCTTGCTTGCTAAACAAGTCTCTTTCCTTATGCATGTGAATTTGTCTTCTTGTTTGTTATGTCCTCTTGTGAAGGCATGCAAAAATAAACTCCCTGTGAGTGAACAAAATAATCACAATACTTGTAGTATTTGCAAAATAATTCATCCACTTTGTGGGGACCACTTCCAAGCTTAGGCTCTGATGTTGACATTCCCTTTCTAAGTGGTCACATGAGTGACATTCTGTAGATCATCTTCAACCTCCTTGAAGTGGGGACCACCTTTGCACTCTACTTGTTTGGCCACCTTTGTGGACTTAACAAACTATAAGGTCTATCACCTTGATTAATATACATGCCTTTCCATAGTCTTCACCACCTTTGGATTATATTGCATGGTATATTTTGTCAGCTTTTGCATATTGGAAAATATTTGTTTAAAATTCACCTTTTCGGTGATCATAGTTGGCATGATTTGGTCGGCACTTTGATCTCTGACGCATATAATTTTAAGACCTTAGAAAGGTCAAAAGGAAATGATTCTTTTTTTTTAAATGATTACATGGGTTGGCCCCCTCTCCACGGTGACTCAACCCTTCTGATGCTTGGTTGGCACTATGCACATTTAATTGGTTTAAAGGCTCGGGCCCTTTCCTCCATTGATTTCCTTGGCATTTAAGTTGGGCCCTTGTGGTTTTGTGCATGGATTTTGGTCATTGATTTCACTACACCATCGGTTAGGGTTTCTTTGTGCTTCTGACATATGTATTGTTAACCCTGGTTGGGTTTGGTCCTTGATGAAGACCGTTGATCTTTGTCTTGGTTTGATCTTTGGCATTGATTCATGACCTGTGATTAGGTTTTTAACCCTACAATTAATTCAGTTGGTGGTAAGTGACCATGATGGTTTGCATTGAACATGGAGATCGATCCTCATCCTTTGATCTTTGTACTTGTTGAATTTGGACCATTTGATCACTAACTCCAGGTGAGTTAGGTTAAGTTGTGGTCATTGGGTTAGTTAAAATGTTTGAGCTCCATCATTTTGGTCATTTCTTTTTGCTCAAGCAGAGATAGAGGTGAAGCATTGGAAAATTTTATTTTGATGTCATTGTTTGATCTCTGAAACTTGGTTCTATGTTGTTTCTTTTGATGGACACCATGGTTTGGAAGCTTTGAGCTCTATTTTGTATCATCTTTTGGTCTTTGTGAGATTTTTTCAAAATTTATGCCACTTTAGTGAGTTAGAGCTTGGTCTTGGAGGTTTGTCTGCTGTACATTTGATTGTTTTATGAGCTCTTGTGCGATCTCTTTGAAGGATTCTACCATTTTTTAGTTCAATATTTATGTGGTCATTTTTGTCTTGGACTCGAGCTTGGTTTCTATATCACTTTTATGGCCTCCATTTCTGAATTCGAGCTCTCTCTGTAATTTTGAGGGTTGTCATGAACGCTGGAAAGGGTAAGCTTTCAAACATGAAAATTATCTCATTTTTGTTGTTTCTGCGACCATGCATATACTGATACTTTGCCATGTGGGTACTTTTGAAACATGACCCTTATGTAATTTTGGTTCTTTGAGCTTGATTAGATCTGTATATTTCTCAGATTTGAAGCTTCATCATTCTTTGAGGAATTGACAGTTTGCGTGTTATTTGGTGAGTTTTGTTTCCTACTTTGATTCCTCATTACTCACTAATGAGTCTTCGTTCGTTGGCCAAGATCTGTGATTTTTATATCAATTTCTTCGACTCCATGTAGAAAACATTTGTAAAATTTGAAGTATTGGTTTCATCATGCACTATAATTGCATTATGTAGCTTTCATTTTCCCACGGTGGAGGAGTTGTCTTCATGCATATTATTTGTTGTGGGTTTTCTGCTATTTGTAGATCTGTAACTTCGAGTTTTATTTTCTTCAGTAAAGCTCTACAAATATTCCATTTGCATCCATTTAATTTGATCTATGAATAATTTATGAGGTTTCACCATCTATTGGGTTATCATTCTAAAACTTGAGAGGAATTTCTTGAATTTCTCGAGCTCTGGTTCTGTTGTGAGAATATTCACATATTGCATGAGCTGGGTGTTACTTCAAGTTTGTTCTAAAATCTTTGAGATGTATAGTTTATCAACTATTGTATTGTGAACTCATTGTCATTTTCCTCAGCTTGAAGTTTTAGTCTGTATGAATCTTCCTCTGGGTATTTGGTAGAAATGAAGAGAAAACTTTTGTTGAACCGGATCTATATCTTCTTGTTTACGTTGACGGATTTCTTGGTAGTTTCTCTTAAAATACTTGTCACATTTTGACTTGTTAGCTCTGAAAATATATATGTTTCATTCATAATTGTAAAACTGGGTGCTCAACTTTGTAGGCCATGAAATCATTTTGTGTTTCTGAAAATTGAAAACTCCTTTTTGTCTTGAATATTCAAACCTGAAGTAATTGATGATGTTGTATCATGTTTCTTTACTTGAGGGCTTTAAATGACACAATTGTACTTTGATTCTTACTTGTTCAAAATGGATTATGCTTTGATCTCTTGTAACCTATAGCTATATTTGTACTCTTGGACTCTGTAGTTGATTATGTAACTGAATACTGAATTGGATTTATCAACTGTAATAGAAGTGTATTTTCTGATATTTTTACTTAAGATGCCTTTGTATCTTACAAGTGGCTTTCTAGAAATTGTAAGTAGTTCTTCATCCATGTAATACCATTCTCGGGCATAAGCCTTGATTCAGATGCTTTGTTGAAATACTATAATCTTGTTTCTTTTGTTTAGATGCTTTATTTCTTTGACATTAGTATTTTTGGCCTGCTGGAAAATTTAAAAAGTTGATTTTTCATGGCAAAGCCCTAGAATTTTTTTCCAGAATTCTCTCTTCCTTCCTTTTCGGTGTAGTAGTTGTATTTTCTGATTCAGAATACAGAATATAACACTTTTCTGTTGAAGTTGATTTGGTAGTTGGAAACTGAAACATAATAATTGTTATCTTGATCATGGCATGCTTTTCTACTTTTCTATATCACTTACTTGATTTACATAGTTCTTTTAAAGCATGTAGTAGTTAAAAACTAGCATGATGAAAAATTCGTAAATGTCCATTTTACATTGCGAGAAGCCCTACAAAATTTTCCCATAATTCTTTGACTATTTGTTTCACTTAAATAAATCCTTCCAGTTAGCTTCAACTTGTTGAAATCAGATTTCTTCTTTGGTTGCAAACTGAAAAGTATACTTCTATTTGTCATTATCTTTTGATTTAAATTCCAGATATATGTCTTTGTAACTTATCCCATTTATAGGTTAGTTACTTTGAAATGAGTTACATTCTTCCTTCTTTCCAACATGTACTTATGACTTATCTATTTCTTCTTGGCTACAACCTGCACCTGCACACACTTAAGAAAATAGTTAGAAAATATCTAGGCTTTTTGGCCTCTCTTATGTCCATGGTTTTTTATTTTCTTTTCTTTTTCTTCTTTCTGAGTGAGTAAAGCATGTATGTAGTTGATCTTCAAGTAAACTATATCTCCTGTTGTTAAGAGATTCATATCACATGAATTAGGACAATAAAGAAATATGGATTGATCCCTGAGCTCGTAACTGACAATTCTCTCATTTTCTTCTTTTCAGGTATAGTGACTTTTACAATGAAGATGAAGAAGGATCAAATGGAGATGCTTCAACCAATGAAGAAAACCCCAAGGAATGATGGGTTCACTCATACTCCTTTACTTTCTCTTTCATGCATGTGTACCTCTTATTTTAGTAGTTGTACTTTACTTTTCAGTTACATCCCACGGCTTGTGTGGGAACATTTGAAATTCCTTATGAATAAAACATTGAATTCTGAAAATGAGTTGTATATTTCTTTCTACATTTCAACTTTCTGTATGGATTGTATGATGAACTAAACAACTTAGTAATATAATTGAATGTCTTAATCATGAAGGAAGGAAACTTAAGAAAACCTGTAACATCTAGTAATGAATTCTGATCTCTGCAATCTGTAATTATGTTTGTTGTTCCAAAACTTAGCATTTCACCTATTCTGTAATTGAATGTCTTCATCAAGACAACATAGCTATCTTTCGGGACCTTGTGTTCTTTTTCTGAAGATAGTCATGAAATTGCAAACTATGTGATCTATTACATTTTGTAATAGCACACATAGCTGTAGATTTCATGTAATCATTAACAATTCAACAAGAATAATAATGTCAAAACTCCCTTAGCTTAGGTATACTCTACCAATGTCTTCCATCATAACGAAGTTTAGATTTTTCGATTTTTGCACAAGTGCAAAAATTGTCAACATTTCTGGCGATCCTACGGGGAAAGATGCCTACTAGCTTATAGACCAATTCCTTATTCTTGTCCATTAGGCGTGGATTCCAAACATGTAACAAAAATATGCTTTTCAAGAAGGTCCAACCCTTCCAAAAAAAAACTGGGAAAGGATTTGGCAAACCAGATCACGTGCACGGATGTACGGGAAAAAAATTTAATGTCACATAATGCACTTATTTAAGGGAAATCCTACTCTAAACAAACACTTTGTAGGATTTTTAATAACATTTTTTAGAAACATACCATTTACATGAATTAGAAGTTCCTTTTCACTCAACTTTGAAATCTAAAAAGCATTGTGTTCTTTATAAGCTGAAATCATGTAAGGCCACTCCAGTTGTATCAAACTTTCTATGTCTTCCTAGCTTTGCACATGATTACCTTATGGGTAATAATTAGATGATGAAATTAAGTAAATTCCATGGCTGATAGCCCAATCTATTATCTTCACACCAAGAAATGCTAAAGCATTATCTGATATGATATTTTATTGAAGACCAAATCTGTAAACTATTCCTTCATAAAAGGATAGTATCGAACCTTCATTAGCATATTTCAAGACTATTGCTTTAGTCCATCATGTAAAATAATATGTAGTTTTAAGATCCATTCATGTCCTTGGGATGAAGGTGGGTTTATCATGTTAATAAATTCAAGACCCCAATGCATAAAAGGTTGATCAACTGAAATAGGCTGTAAAGGTAGCGAAACTAAATGTTCTTTTCCAACAAAGAAAGCATATTTTTTACACTTTCTATCCATTCAAAATAGTCCTTGAATATTCTAGGCCAATAGTAACTAGATTTCATGATTTTTAGAGATGTGGTACGTGCTGAGAAATGACCTCCTGCAGGTCCTTCATGGAATTCTAATAGTAATTTCTAAATTTTGTCATAGTCAACACATCGCAACAAGATTCCATTTATATCTCTTTTGAGCAACACACTATCAATAAAGATATAGGGGACAACTTGTAATCTGAAATATATTCATTTATTTTTGTCCATACCTTCCGGATAGGTGTCATGTTATAGATAGTTAACCAAATAAGTCATCCATCTTGATTCCTGAATCTCATGAGCAAGTTCAGGTTGCTGATTTTCTAGTTGAACCATGATGCCTGATTGCTGATACGTAATTTCAGCATGTTGTTTTGAATCTTCGGGTTTTGCAGCTTGTTGTCTTTCCATATCAGCAATTAGGTGTTCACACAAACCTTTACCTCAAACTGTCTTAACAACCGGATATCAACATCATATTCCATAACTTTCATTATCCAACCTACTCTTTTCTCATTCAATTCTTTATTTAACAAGAAATATTTTACACTTGGATGAGAAACAAGATAATGGATTTTATTGTTTGAAAGTATATACTTAAAACTCATTAGTCCTCCGACTACCGATAGTACTTATTTTTCAAGGAATGTGTATCTTGTTTTGTAATCATGCAAGCTTTGTCCAAAGAAAGTAATTGGCTTCTCAATATTTTCATCATTGACCTGAGTTAGTATGGTTGAGATTGTTTCAGCTCCTGCAAGTGCATACATTGTAAAATATTTATCAAAATTTAGATTTACAAGAGTAGGAGCCTAAGAGATCGTTGTTTTGATTTCTTCAAACCCTTCTCTCCCTTTGCTGGTCCAAGAGAACATTTTCTCTTTCTTTAACATAGTTGTCAATGGTTTAACCAATGCTATAAAATATGGAACAAATCTTCTAACAAAGTTGATTTTTCTAAGAAAACTTTGTAATGCCTTCTTATGATGAGGTAATGATAGCTGTGATATGGCTTTGATTTTGAAAGGATCAATTACTAAACCTTTCTTAGAAACAATATGGCCAAGTAATTTACCTTGATGTAATATGGACTTCTTGGGATTCAAAGATATTCCAAACTACCTACACAACTGAAAAGTTTGTCGTAGATGCATCGTGTTCATCAATTTCTTTTAAAATACAACATCATCTAAATAAACAATGCATTTATTTAGCACACCAAAAGATGTTCATTCAAATTCCTTAAAAGGATCATGGAAATGTATCTTAATTCATCCTTTCATCCATAAACATCTGTTAAAAACACCATCTAATGTCTGAAACATGAGCTACATCATAAAATCAATTTGGTAGGGGTAATGTAATGAAGCTTAAGATATCTGAAATCCAAACATAATCTAATTTCTCCAGCTATTGCATTGGAAGAGTGAGGATTAATGTGGAATCTAACTCTAATGGCCTTTGTTTTTGCCTAGCCTGGTTTTGAATTTGGCTACAATTCGATAGTGTCTGTGATAAACTAGTAAAACTTTGGTGCCATAAATTCTTTGCAAAGTAATAAATGCTTTTTTAGAAACAAAGAAGGACCAATCTGAAATTTCTTCAGATAACCTCTATCTTTGTTGTGACATCTTGGTTTTGTATTTTCTCCGATCATCAATGTTTATAATGTGACTACATAAAGCAAAATCTAGTACGGAGGTAAATCTTTACAATAGTAACATCTTTATTAGGTATATAAGGCCTTAAAATTAACTTAATATGAGGCTGAATTTTGTTGTTCTCTATTCCAACACTTCAAAACTAGAACCAACTTTTGAAACATTTGTGAAAGCATGTAATGTTACCTTCCAAATTATGAAACTCTATGTCCTGATTACACCAACTAAATTAGTTTTTGTTCCATCAAAATCATCAAAAATTGTAAAACACTCTTTTACAAATGCATAAAAATTGCTCATACTATACCTTTCCCATTTTTCTATCAATTGCTTTTGGCATAATTGTGCTTCAATTTTGGATTGTTGTCCACCATGCGATTATGAACTAGATGTTCTCCAATAATCATGATAGATAAAATGGTGGTGGCTTCTTCCTATGTCATGAGTGTTTAAGACTTTATGAACCATCCATTTAACCTCTTTTTATGTGGTCTTGTTCAAAGAGTTCCTGTGGAATCTAGGACCATGTTTGTTTTTGAACTTCTTTTAATCTCCCAGTTGTTTTTGAAGAAGTCTAAACTTAGCTAGTTCATGAGAAAGTAAATCTTGTTGTCTGGAATACTTAGAGATCCACATCCACATTGAGATGTTAACATTATGATTTTTCATTACATCAACAATGTTAAAAGAAGCAACAATTTTATAGACATACCGTAGATTCATACAATTACTTTTAGCATAGGCCTTAGCAAAAACTAATTCTACTTGATTGTCTTTCATGAGTGTTTAAGTATAAATCAAACCTCTTCTTGGGTCTTGTTCAAATGTTCCTAGTAGCTATTTTTTCTATCCTTTATCAACTTAGCTAAACACTTTCTTTTTCTAGGAACATCGAGATGTTAACATTATTAGCTGGTTTTTGGGACTATAGATGTTGTCTTACTTCACTTGTGATATCCGTAGGAAGAACATACCTATTTTTTTTTAGGAACATTTGACTTTTTGGGACTATAGATGTTTTTCCTTGACAATAGGCAAAACAAACCTATTTTTTATTTTGTGGTAAACTGCAATGAAATCCTCCTCATTAAAACTAACTAAATTCTTTTCAGGTGCTTTCTAAACATGAGTTTCTTGCTGACCACTCTCCATTTGAGGCATGAATAATGCTTCAGATTGAGGTTGTGCAAAAAGATTCAGATTTGGAAAAGCATTTGGGTATTTGTAGTTGAATGTGGTTGATTGCAGGTTGGCACCAATCTTTTGTAGTCATGTTTACTAGAAATAGAGCATTATATGAACTTGGAGCCTTTTGTCAAATTCCCTTTCTTGATAAGGCTACCTAAAATTTTTATTTTGTTGGTAAGGCTTCCTATTTTGCTGATTTAGTCGATTTTGTTGAAAAGGAGCCCGATAAGGTCCACTAGGTAATATAAAACTATTCTCAATTGAATTCATCTTATTTCCCATAGTATGCAAAGCTTTAAATGTGTCAAATGGGATCATTCTACGATATGACGGATGCTGCTCATATGACCACAAGTTGTATCATGCTTGAAAAGAGTAAAGATGAGTATTGATCAAAGGGTCCCGACTATTTTGCTGGTCCTTATTGTTTTTATTATCGCTTCTTAGGGGCTAAATCTTCCACTCGTTTGTATAGTACGTTTGGGCTTCGAACGTTCTTGGTGTAACTTTTGTGCTTTACTACAGCTTCTCTGCTCCTCTCTCTTATTCCGGCTTTTAGGCCTTCTTTTGTACACAGGGTATAGTCCCTTTCAGGGGTATAGTCCCTTTCCAATATTACCAATATTAAAAGTTCTACGATTGTAATAGGCTATGGGATAGGGGCTAAATATTTCAAAAAGGTTTTGAAGATCCTGGAATTTCCAATCTTGAATAAGATATTTTCAATAGTGATATCATAGGTTGTTGGGAGCATCTCTCCTCCCATAGATTGAATCATTATTGAAATATCACTATTTAGTGCCCTAAGATAATAAAGAAATGTGTGATCAGCTTGAGGCTTGACACTTGCTAGAATTCTTTCCCAAGTTCTGGAAAAATGGATGTTGAAAATTGACATAAATTCATTGGGAGCTCCTTTAATGGTACATAGTTATTTTATAAGAGATAAATGATTTTAATTGTCTTGAAATTATTTCAACAATTTATCACCTAAGTCATCCCAAGTTCTTATGCATCCAATCTCTAGATTTCTATACCATTGCAAGGGCTTTCCTTTAAGAGATGCAACTAAAAGTCTCAAAGCTACATCCTCATGAGTAATATTATGAACTGCACATAAGGTTGTGACATCTTTAATGTGCTCTGTAGGTGTCACCTAATTTTCACCAGTGAATGATGGAAAAATTTTCATGGCAGCATTAGGGATGTCATGGTAAACTAGGATTACTAATGGGCTACCATTAGTAAAGGTCACAAAATTTCTAGGTGGTTGGATTGCCATTGGAAAAAATAGGATGTTAATAGAGAAATTGATTCGTGGTGAAGGAATGTTAGGAGGAGGGTTATCAAAACCAAGTCTATTATAAGGTAAAGTATTACCAACTCTTCTCCTTCTAGCAGAATTCAAAGGTAAAGAAAAAAACTCAGGAGGAATTCCTCTTATCGATGATCTTGTAGTCACTTTAGGCATGGAACATGCTGCAATACTGGTCTGAAAACAACTTTACGGAGTCACCAAAAGATCATAAAATCTTTAGAATAAATTACTATAGCTTGCTCCCGAAAGTAACTTTTGATTTGTTATAAATGTTGTAGATCTAATGTAGAATTTGTAACTTACATGTAGATCTGATTCATTTTCCCACCGGGCGTGCCAAAAACTGTTATCTCTCGAAAGTGCACCCTATTGAGAGATGGTTGTAGATTTTCTAAGCTTGCAAAATTTTATCTCTCTTTTTTGTAGATACAATGCAAACACCTTAGGTCTATGGGTATACCTATTTTGAGGTGAGTCTCCGTATGAAGGTCGGTTCCTTGTTGATGTATCCTAAATTGATTTTCTGGGGTTATGGGTAAAAGATGGCTGTAAAATAATAAAATTGAGGTGATACACCAAATTTATATGAGGGCTTTGAATGAGTATATGCACAATTGATATGGGAAGGATTCTTGATGCACAAACTAACATTTTTACAAAATAATTAAGGGAAAACACTTTTCATACTAAGGTAAAATATCAAACAACACCGATAAGTTAATATGCGCATTAACATTATGTAGAAAATATTGAATTTTACAGCAGGGGTAAGATGATTGTTCATGGAATTGGAATTCATAATACTAATAGAAACATAAATAAGGCTGCAAATAATTGGAAAGGATGAAAATACTTCACACTCGGAAGGAAAATCGGAAAAAATTGCTTCAACTCATGTATCCAAAAATCCTCCTCTCAGTGCTTTTCTAAGGCAAACAATATATAGAAAAATAATTTTCACCCCTTTCCTCAAAAATAGTCTAAGGCTTGTACTCGCCCATGCATCCTAGTTTATCCTTTATTTAATAATAGATGAAGGAATAAAATAACATGCAATTATAAATAGGCATTAATGGTTGTTATCTCTCGAAAGTGCACCCTGTAGAGAGATGGCAACATGTTTTCTAAGCTTGCACATCTGATCTCTCTTTTGTGATACAATGGAAACACCTCGGTCTATGGGTATACCTATTTTGAGGTGAGTCTTCGGTATCAAGGCCAGTTCCTTATTTGGTGTATCCTAAACTGATTTTTGGGAGTTTGAGAGTAAAAGATGACTGTAAAATGATTAAAACTAAGGTGGTACACCAAATTTGTATGAGGGATTTGATTGAGTTTATGCACAACTAATTTGAGAAGGATTCTTGATTTACGAACCAATAGTTTTTCTACATAATGTCTAAAGGAAAAACACTTGATTATACTGAGTGAAGATCACAACAGTACTAATAAGTTAACATGCACATTAAAATTAAGTAGAAAAAATTGAATTTGTAGTAGGGTAAGGTGATTGATCAGGGAATTTACATTCATAAGACTAATAGAAACATACACAAGACTACAAAAATAAATTGGAAAGGTAGAAAATACTTCACACTCAGAGGAAAAAAATAGAAAAAATTTCTTCGGTACTCATATATCCAAAAGTCCTCTCGTCCTCCCCTTGTGCTTTCCAAAGGCACACAATATATACAAAAATAAAATATTTTTCCCTCTCCTAAAAATAGCCTAAGGCTTGTACTTTCCCATGCAATCTATTTTTATCCTTTATTTAATAATAGATAAAGGAAAAATAGAGCATGGAATTACAAATAGGCATTATTAGCCTTACTTACATTATAGTCAAACTAAAGTTGATTGTTCTGTTTTTAAGAAACTAAGGGTGAATAATTTTCTAAAATAAGGTTACTTGCTAGGAAAAGTCTCTTTCCATGAACATGCAACTTTGTCTTCTTCTCTATTTTTTCCTGTTGTGAAGGCATGCAAAAATACAACTCCCTATATGTGAGAAAAATAATTACAATACTTAGCAATATTTGTAAAATAATTCCTCCTGTGGGGACCACCTGCTATGTGCACATGTTCTAATATTGACATCTCCTTTTGAAAATGGTCACATGAGTGACACTCTACAAATCAACCTAGCTCTTTGAAGTGGGGACCACCTGTGGTTGAACTCTTGTCTTCATTGGGTTTGGCCACCTTTTGTGGACTTAGCATATACTATGGTTTTAAAACATGAGGGGAACTTTATAAAAGCCACCCCACAATGCTCGACCACCTTTGATTATTGGAATGACCATACCATATAGTCTGCCACCTTTGATTAGGTCACCTTAGCATATTATAAAATTCACCTTTTTGGTGATCATGATATATGATTTGGTCGCCCCTTTAAAATTATTTGAAGCATGCACTAAGGTTTAGAATTTTGAAAGTTGTTTGCAATGATTTGTTTGGTGGACACGTGGGCTATCCCCTTCTCCATGATGACTCACCCCTTGGTGACTTGGTCGGTGGCATCAACTCTGGTTAGGTTAATTATAACCCTAGTGGTTTATTTTGAATTTGGATGCCTTTTTTGGTCGTTGATCTTTGTACCATATCGATCCCGGACCATCGATTTATGACCTATGGTTAGGGTTCTGCCCGCATTGAATGTTGACGGTGGCATCCTGACCATGGTTACCATTGATAGTTGTGATGATCTAGGAATTTGATCTTGTGTCCTTGTTTTTTTATGTCTTCGATCCTAAATGTGGTGTGTTAGGTTGAGACTCACCTCCCAAGTTTTAATGATAAGGAACAACTTGACCCTCATGTACATTCTTTTGGTTTTTTGGTTCGTGGGTGAAGCCTGGAAAAATTTTCCTCGACGCCATTATTCGTGCATTTGAGCTCAATCTCTTCTACAAAAATGGCTTTTGTGTGACCATGAGAGCTCAAACATTGGTATTTCAATGTCATTTTAAGATCAATCTGGTGTTCGACTTCTTTGAGGGCATCATAAGTTCGACTTCCTCAAGTTTTCATTGTCATGCTTTGTCTTTCTCGAGATTTTCTTGTAATTTGACTCTATTCTCTCAAATTTTGTGATATTTATGAAACCAGCCACCACTTATGTCCATTCTAGCTCAATTTTTAGGTTTTTTTGGATGTATGTTTGATTATTTCCGAACTCTGCGAGTTGTTATTCATTCTCTAGATTCTTGTATTGTCTTTTGGCCTCTAAGAAATATTGATAATCATTCTTTCTTTGTATTTTCTAGGTTGTGTGTATCGGACACATCATTCTCAATCTTTTCTACAATCTAGTTCTCTGTGACTCAAAGGTTTGAGGAAAACACTTGAAACAGGTAATTTCTTCCTCGTTTTTGTTAGCTGTTTGTTGTAACCTTTGACTGAGATTTCTTAGATTTGAATCATCATCATTTTTCCATTTTATTTTTGAGACACTAATAATAAACTCCTAGTTTGTACAATATTTTTCTATGTTTTCTTTCTTTAAATGGGTCTTTGTTAATTTCCTTGATTTGTGCTTTTATGACATGGATAATCGCGTTCTCTCTGTCTTTCTTGTATCTTCACACCTTTGGGCTTGATTTGAGAGTCACCTCAACCCTCATGCACATTATTTTGGTTTTTTAGTTTGTGGGCAAAGCCCTCGGCTAATTTTTTTCCTCGACACCATTATTCTGTTATGTGCATTTGAACTCGATCTCTTCTGTAAAAATGGCTTTCTATGTGTCCATGAGAGCTCAAACGTTGGTATTTCTCTATTGTTTTAAGATCTCGGGGGTGTTCAGCTTATGTGGAGGGGATCATAAGTTCAAATTCCTTGAGTTTTTCATTGTCATGCCTTGGTCATTCTCAAGCTTTTCATGTAACTTGAATCTTTTTCTCTCTCATAATGTTGTGAGATTTAACAAAACAACCACCACTTTTGTCCATTCGAGCTCGGTTTTGAGGTTTATCTGGATGTATGTTTGATTATTTTCAAACTCTTCTAGTTGTTATTCATTATCTCAATTCTTTTATTGTCTTTTAGCCTCCAATAAATATTGATAATCATTATTTCTTTGTATTTTTGGGGTTTTGTGGATCGGACTGATCATTCTTGAGATTTTCTATAATCTAATTCTTCGTGACTCAAAGGTTTGAGAAAAACACTTGAAGCGGTAAGTTCTTGCTCATTTTTGTTGGTTTTCTGTTGTAACATTTGAATAAGCTTTCTTAGATTTGAACCATCATCATTTTCCATTTGATTTTTGAGATAATGATAATAAGCTCTGGTTTGTACAAGATTTGTCCATGTTTTCTTGCTTACCATTAATGGGTCTTCGTTATTTGTCATCATGACAAATTTCTCTATCTTTCTTGTATCTTCACACCTTTGGGCTTGATTTGAGAGTCATTTGTGTGCGATATACACTTGGTGTTCTAAAGATGATGTTGGAACTACTCATGGTGTTCATTTGTGGAAAGCCTTCGAGCTTTAGTTATAATGAAATCCTGCAAGCTTGAAAATGATCAATTAGACATTTGCATGCTTATCATTTGTTCAAATATATACCATGAAGCTTCATAGTATGCTTTCTGGAATTGTTATTTGTATTGCATATATCATTTCTATTTTTACAACTTGATTTCTAGTGCTTCATGCTTTCAAACTATACCTTGAGCTTCACTTGTAACAACTAGCTTTGAAATTTATTCTTTGATGTAGAACTAGCTTTGAAATTTATTCTTTCCTGTAGCAACTAGATTTGAAATTTATTCTTTCCTATAGCAACTAGCTTTGAAATTTATTCTTTCCGTATAACACTAACTTTGAAATTTAATCTTTACCGTAACAATGAAAAAATTTAAAATGTTGATTTTTATGGCAAAGCCGTAGCAATTTTTCCATAATTCCCTTTTCATTCTGTTTCACCACAATTTAATCTAGTTTCGATTGACTTCAGCCTCTAAAATCTTATTCTTTTGCTTCACCTAATAATAAAATTTTAAATGCATGAATTTCTAATGTTAGAAGTATAAGAGTTAAATTAAAGCCTTGAGCTCAATATTGATGATCATTTGCTTCTCCCTTTTTAGGTACCATGATGCAGTTGCAGTGGACAGCTAGAAAAATAGTTCAAAAAGAGAAGAACACTCCTTGAGGTAAAGACGGGTTTCTTTTACCTTTTTACATTTTCAGCTTCATAAATATATGCATTGTTTTTCCCTTCAATTATTTCTCACGGCATTGTGTGAGAAAGATATGTACTATTATTCCTAATGAATAAATGAAAATATTTTTGTGTTATGAGATGTATATTCTTCCTTTCTGTACTTTATTTCATTTGTATGGATAATGAATGAACTTATACAACTCAAAACACTTAAATAATTCACTTAATCATAGAAATAAATAAACAATCAAGTGTACCTTATTATCGCTCACTGAAAATGCAAACTCCTTGTAATACTATAAATTGTCCTTCAAAAATCCCACTTTTCTACATCTTCAGAACATCATGTCTAATACATGCTACCCTCCCTACCATCCTCGGGGCATTGCAGGGTTGTTTATAGTCCATTTCATAGTTCTGATGAGGGTTTCAAATGGAATGTCTACATCTATGAGGCATGGCATTCTTAAACTATACTCAAGTTATAGTTTTGATTCCAAATGACTTACAAGTTTGTCCAGAACCAAACAATTAAAAAATTGTATCTTAATCTGAGGTGGTTGTCCCAAACATAACCAAACTCGTAACTGACCAATCTAAGAAACTTTAAAAGTTTCAAGTTGACCTTTTAGCACGGGGTGTAAAAATTTCAATGTTTCTAGCGATCATGCGGGAAAGATACCTCGATAGCTTGTAGACCAGTGTCTTTCTCTTGTCCATTAGGGCATGGAGCTCGAAGCATGAAACAAAAATCTACCTTTCTAGAAGGTCCAACCCTTACAAAATGAATTAAAGATGGGAAAGGATCTGGTGAACTAGATCACGTGCACAAATGCACTTATTGAATTGAAAACATTGCAATGTGTAGGAAGTGCACTTATTGAAAGGAAATCCTAATCTACCCTAATCTAGCCAGTAGCAACTAAGGCTAAAAAAACCAAACAAATAGGTAGTGAAAAGTATCTCCCTTTTCTCAAAAGTTGAGGCCATGAATTCATATCTAGAAACTAGTAAAGTGTCATAGCTAGGAATGAGATATGTACCTTTATTTCACTCATCAAATCAATCCATGAACTGGGAAGCACATCTATTTGAACTGTAATCTGTTCTGGCATGATTTGAGGCTTTATATTGAGAATAGATGACTCACTTTCGTACTCCAAGGAAAACATGAAATCTAGAAATACCGTAGTTGGGTGAGAATTAGCCAAATACCGAATAGGGCAAGGCCTTTTCATAGTAGAATTGTTGATAGTTTTGATTTGATCTGAATCATGAATATTATTTTCAATAATGATATCTTTTTAAAGTTGTCCTGGAGGTTGTTTTATGTCTTCCAATTGTTGTAACTCATCTTGAAACTGTTTTGAGATATGCTTCTACTCTGTAAGTTGTTCAATTACTATTGTAAGTGAATTTTCAACACTTCTATCAAATGATTATGTATTGTTCAGATCATCCATGCAGTCTAAGAACTGAATATCATCCTCTTCTTCTTCATAGGCACTATCTAGATACATGTTATGGTAAAAAAATTGAAGATCGTCTTCTTCATTTTCGCAGTACATATATGAAGTTATTGTTCGAATAAGCCTATTATGAATTCTAAAACTAGTCTCGAATATACTTCATCTCCTTCAAACTGTTATACATAAATTTATCTTTCCTCTTGATCATTTTTGTTTAATATATAATCCATAAGATCAAAATTGTCTAGTTTTTCTACACAAGATTTAATCTGAGCAACATGTTGTTCTAGACATTCTTCTCCCAAAATGGTTCTTCTAGGAGGGAATAATAAAGACTTGTATTTAAAATCATCACTTCCTCCTTTTCAAGTACAAGAGTGACCTTATCACCGTAGAGGTTCTTTGAATGCTGAAACTACAAAATCAGTTAGCTATGCAGAGGATGTTCTTCACCTATATAGTTTTCCAAGTCCGACAAGAAATCATCAACCTCAAGTCAGTAAATTTGAAACACAATTTTATTTAATTTCTTCCTCCTTTTTATTTGAAATAGATTTATCCTCTTCTAATATGGTTCCAAATGCGTGATTATGGTGCCTTCATATACACTACACTCAAAATATGCAAACTATTAATCATCTTCCAACTTCTCTTGATCTGCTGGAAAAATAGATTGTACCTTTTGTGTGAATCCTTTTTCCAATTCTAGAATAAAATCAAACTAAAACTTTGACTTCCATCCATGCAAGTTATGCAAAAATTCCAGCCTATCATTGTCTTCTAATAGCTTCCCCTCCTACTTGATCTTGTGATTCTCTATTTCCTGAACTAGAAGTATGGGTAAAGAAGGAGTGGGCTTAGTTTCAGATTCAACTGAAAGTTTTGGAGAAGAGGTTGGAATAAGATCTGTATTTGGAATAGCATATAAATGAAAACTTGGACACTTAATTTTGACTTCAATATGTGATGCTGGAGGTAGAAAAAGAAGGAATTACAGAACTTGATATTTAGGAAATTGAGGAATAGGTTGCATTGGTTGGCAAGGAGAATTTATAGGCACTGAATTTTGATTGGGAAGGTAAATACGAACATCCCATTGACATGGTTCCTTTTCCTTTCATACTCAACATAACCCTCTACGTAACTTTGACCTTGAACAACATAACCATCATATGAATAATCATTTTGATATGCGAGGTTTGAGTTATAAGGGTATTCATTCTAATAAGGGTTATAAAACTAATCAAAGGAGAAGATGGATAAAAGGAATATTGGCTTGGGCGATAATATTGTTGAAAGTGAGGATTCATGGTTTTAGGACCTCATAAAATATTGAACTTATTAAAATAGGTTTGTTGTTCACAAAACAAATAATAACAACAAAATAACATATCTGAATTTCTTGAAAAATACTTGAAGACTGTAGCTAAAAATTTTATATTTGTTGAAAAGTGCTATACTGATCTGGAATCAGATTTACGGAGTCACCAGATGAGTTCTGCTTTGGATCTTGAATCTTCAGAATGCATCAATAGTAGTTCTTTCCAAAACTTCTATGCATGGTGTCTGATCCACTTGAATGATGAAACACCTCTTAAAGTGAAAATTTTAGTTGCGTGAGGGTCCCATCGGGCGTGCCAAAAACTGTTATCTCTCGAAAATGCACCCTATAGAGAGATGGCTACAAGTTTTCTTAGGTTGCACAATTGATCTCTCTCTTTCGTAGATATAATGGAAACACCTCATGTTTATGGGTATACCTATTTTGAGGTGAGTCTCCTAGTATCAATCGGTTTATTATTTGGTGTATCCTAAATTGATTTCGGGAGTTTGAGGTAAAAGATGACAATAAAATGATTAAAATTATTTGATACACCAAATTTGTATGAGGGCTTTGACTAAGTATACGCACAACTTATTTAGGAATGATTCTCGATGCACGAACCAATAGTTTTTCTATAGAATGTCAAAGGAAAAACACATGATTGTGTGAGGGAAGATCACAATAGTACTAATAAGTTAACATGCACATTAAAATTAACTAGAAAGACTAAATTTGCAGCAAGGTAAGGTGATTGATCAAGGAATTTTCATTCAAAAGACTAATAGAAACATACCAAAGACTACAAAATAAATTGGGAAGGTAGAAAATACTTCACACTTAGAGGAAAAAACTGCAAAAAATTGTTCAATAATCATATATCCAAAAGTCCTCTCTCCTCCGCCTATGCTTTGCAAAGGCACACAATATATAGCAAAAAAATAATTTTCCCTCTACGTAAAAATATCCTAAGGCTTGTACTCACCCATGCATTCTATTTTTATCCTTTATTTAATAATAGATAAAGGAAAAATAGAGCATGTAATCACAAATAGGCATTTTTAGCCTTACTTACATTATAGTCAAACTGAATTTAACTGTTCTATTTTTAAGAAAATAAGGGTGAATAATTTTCTAAAAATAAGGTTACTTGCTAGGCAAGTCTCTTTCCATGAACACGCAACTCTATCTTCTTCTCCATTTTGTCCTGTTGTGAAGGCATGCAAAAATACAACTCCCTATGTGTGAGAAAAAGAATTACAATACTTAGCAATATTTACAAAATAATTCCTCTTACGGGGACCACCTACTATGTGCACATGTTCTAATATTGACATCTCCTTTTGAAAAATGGTCATGAGTGACTCTACAAATCAACTTAGCTCTTTGAAGTGAGACAACCCGTGGTTAAACTCTTGTCTTTATTGGGTTTGGCCACTTTTTGTGGACTTAGCATATACTATGGTTTTAAAACATGAGGGACACTTTATAAAAGCCACCCCACAATGCTCGACCACCTTTGATTATTGGAATGACCATAACATATGATCTACCACCTTTGATTATGTTGGCCTTGGCATATTATAATATTCACCTTTTCGAGTGATCATGATATATGACTTAGTCATCCCTTTAAAATTATTCGGAGCATGCACTAAGGTTTAGACTTTTGAAAGTCGTTTGCAATAATTTATTTGGTGGGTAGCTTGGTTTTCCCCTTCTCCACGATGATTCACCCTTGGTGACTTAGTTGGTGGCATCAACTCTGGTAAGGTTAATTATAACCCTCGTGGTTTATTTTCAATTTGGATGCCTTTTTCTAGTCATTGATCTTTGTACCCTGTCTAATCCCAGACCATCGATTTATGACCTATGGTTAGGGTTCTTGCCGCATTGAATGTTGGTAGTGGCATCTGTAACCGTGTTTATCATTTCTATTTATGATGATCTTAGGAAGTTTATCTTGTGCCCCTTTTTTTATGTCGTTGATCCTGAATGTGGTTGTGTTAGGTTGAAACTCACCTCCCGAGTTTTTATGATAAGGAACAACTCGACCCTCATGCACATTCATTTGGTTTTTTGATTTGTGGAAGAAGCCCTCACAAATTTTTTTCCTTGACGCCATTATTTTATGCATTTTATTTTAGTCTCTTCTTCAAAAATGGCTTTCGTGTGGCCATGAGAACTCAAACGTTGGTATTTCTCTTTCGTTTTAAGATCTGGGTGTTCATCTTCTCTGCGGAGGGGAATCATAAATTCGAATTCCTCAAGTTTTCGTGGTCATGCCTTGGTATTCTCAAGATTTTCCTTTAATTTGAATCTCTATCTTTAGAACGTTGTGAGATTTAGCAAAATAGCCACCACTTTTATCCATTCGAGCTCATTTTTGAGGTTTGTCTTGCTATATGTTTGATTATTTCCAAACTCTACAAGTAGTTTTATTCATTCTCTAGATTCTTGTATTGTCTTTTGGCCTCCAAGAAATATTGATAATCATTATTTCTTTATATGTTCTAGGTTTTATGGATCGGACCTTATCATTCTCAATCTTTCTACAATCTTATTCTCTATGACTCAAAGGTTTGAGGAAAACACTTGAAGCAGTAAGTTCTTACTCATTTTTGTTGGTTGTCTCTTGTAATCTTTGACTTAGCTTTCTTAGATCTGAATCATCATCGTTTTTACATTTGATTTTGAGACACCGATAATAAGATTTTGTTTTGTATAATATTTGTCCATGTTTTCTTGTTACCATTAATGGGTCTTCATTAATTGCCCCGATTTGTTCTTTTATGGCACACGAGTAATCAACTTTCTCTTTCTTTCTTGTATCTTCATGCCTTTGGGATTTATTTGAGAGTCAGTTGTGTGTGATATTCACTTGGTATTCTTACAAGATGATGCTAGAACTACTCATGGTGTTCATTTGTGGAGAGCCATCAAGATTTAGTTATAATGAAAGCATATAGCTTGAAAATGATCAATTAGACACTTGCATGCTTATCATTTGTTCAACTGTAAATCATGAAGCTTCATAGTATGCTTTCCTAGAATTTTTATTTGTATTGCATATATCATTTCTATTGTTGTAGCTTGATTTCTAGTGCTTCATGCTTTCAAACTATACCTTAAGCTTCACCGTAACTATTTGAAATTTATTATTTCCTGTAGTGAATTAGCTTTGAAATTTATTCTTTCCTCGTAAGAACTAGCTTTGAAATGTATTCTTTCCTATAAAGAACTAGCTTTGAAATTTTTTCTTTCCCATAGCAACTAGCTTTGAAATTTATTCTTTCCGTAAGCAACTGAAAAATTTAAAATGTTCATTTTTATGGCGAAAGCCTGCAAAATTTTTCCGCAATTCCCTTTTCATTTTGTTTCAGCTGCAATTTAATCTCATTTCAGTTGACTTTAGCCTCTAAAATCTGATTCTTCTGCTTCACCTAATAATACACTTTTGAATGCATGAATTTCTGAAACTTAGAAGTATAAGGAGTTAAATTATAACCCTAAGCTCAGTATTGATGATCATTTTCTTCTCCCTTTGGTACCATGATGCATTTATAGTGGATAGCTGGAAAATTAGTTCAAGAAGAGAAGAACACTCACTTGAGGCAATGACCGGTTTCTTTTACCTTTTTACATTTTCAACTTCATAAATATATGCATTGTTTTTCCCTTCAATTATTTATCATGGATTGTGTGAGAAAGATATGTACTATTATTCCTAATGAGTAAATGAAAATATTATCATGTTATGAGATGTATGTCCTTCCTTTCTATACTTTCTTTCATTTGTATGGATAATGAATGAACTTATACAACTTAAAACACTTAACTAATTCACTTAATCATTGATGTAGACACATGTAGTTTGATCAATACACTATTAGTTATAATGGTGTACTAACGCTTCTTCCTTTTGCAAATTGACAGCACACCACCAGTTAGGCCTATCTAACTCCCTTCCTACGACACCCTTTTGGTTGTTTTTCCTCTTATAAACCATTTAAATAGGCAGTTATAGCCTCGTTCTAACTACATTAGCTTCTTATTCTCTTCTATCTTGCTTCTATTAGCTCCCCGGAAGATCAATCCACTTCGTTGGATTGATTAAGCCCTCCATAACCCTTCCAAAACCCTAATTACTCTCTAAGAGAGATTAATTAGTCTAACCTAGGTTAATTACCCTCTAACATAGTCAAATCACACTTTGACTTGCTAAAGTGCTTTTTGGACTTTAGCCTTTGTCCCACATGCACCCAAATCTCCCTTTTCTTCCAAACCAAAAACTATAAATAGGGCTATACCCCTCCCTCATTTTTTAAGAATTATCTCTTCTTCCTAGAACAAATTATAGCAATTTGATTAGGCTTTAGTTTGTATTTCATCTTCTTTCATTTGAGCTAAAGCATTTAATCTTATATTTCATAGCATTAACATAGAGTAAATGGGAAGATCCATTGGCCTCGAAGCCATGAATGGGGAGATCTCTTTCTCTTAACACATAAACTGAATGCTTAGATCCTCTTAGGTTTATTATTTCAATCTTTTAAAGAATAGAGATTAACTTCATTTTATTAGTTTGCATGTTTATTTCAAATTAATGTATGCAAAGAAGGGAACCTTGCTCATTTCTTATCACATGGTCCATTGATCATATTATTAAAAGACTTTGGGGTTTCTTTTAGAGATTCTTACCTCAAATCCATGGCTTTTGAAACTTTTCATTGGACACATTTGGCATGCCCGGTGGGACACTTATGTCCACCCTCCATTAATGGAGGACTTTTAGGTTTTCCAAAGCTTGTTCTCAAGTTTTTTGTCCAAATCACTTGTTATTTCCTCATTTTTATTTCTAACCCTAGGTAAATGACCTTCATTTATATGCATTTTGTGGGTTTGATATAGAAATAGGACACTTTGACTAACAACTAACCTATTTTCTCTTGAAAATTTGAAAATTAATGTTTTTTTGCACATTTTCACAAAGGGTGCACGTAGGTATCCAAGTAAGGGGAGCATACATGCTCGTAACCCCAGCGTACTCGTCATATCGGGTGCATGTACTATCGAAGGTCCCCATCATTTGTAAACTAAAACTCTATAAGGACGTGAATGCGTCTCTCGTCACTGGGGCATGTATGTGTCTCTCTGGAGGCGCAGGTGTAAAGGTCGTGATTGAGTAAAAATTAGAAATAACCTATACGAGGATGCGCATGTCTCTCATCATCCATAGCACATAGCCATCTCTCTGTCCACGTAGGTGTAAAGATCCGATTGTGTAAAAAAATTTTTACGCTTCTCTATTTAGGCTTAAGTGCATACACGTCGTAACCTGAGTGTCCATGTCAATATAGGTACATCTCTGTCATATTGTGAGCATCTGTGTTTACTTCATTGAGTTTTATTAATTTTTTTAGGAATACCCGTCGGGTGGGGCACGTATCCTTTGGTTGGGAGCACTGGTGTCGATATAGGCATGCAGTGTTTGTGTTGAAAATTGAATTTTTATTTTTTTATAGTCTCAAAAAAAAAAAATTTCTTCTAATCCATCACTACAGGTTTTTAGGACTAATAATTGGAAAAACAAGGTTCTTTCTTAAACGTTTCAGTTTGCATAGATTAAAAGTGTTTTTTGTTTTTGACTTAGAAGTATTTTTGTAGAAGTGTGTATGCTCTCTCCTCGCATCTTCCAAGATGATCTTGGAGATCAAAAACACCAATCAAAAACACATATAAATTGTGTAAAAACCTATTTCATAAAAAGTTGGAGTAAAACTTTCATGTGATTTTAGTGGATTTTTTTCACATTGTGTATGCTCTTCCTTCGCACCTTTTTAGTGATCTTAGGAATCAAAAGCAAAGTGAAAAACTATCTTTCTTAAAACATCAACCTACGAATTAGAAAAGTACTAAAACTTGTTGTCTAGAGGACCTAACGATTGTCAAAGAAAGGAGGAGCTAAGGTAAAACACAAAACCTTCTAATACACGTATTCTTGAAGGTTGCCAAATGGTGTGCTACTTAAAACCACATTAAGCTAAGGAAGATAAAAAACACACCATATTAAAAACATTTATATTATAGGTTTCAGAAAAGGGTACGTCCCTATCCGCTCAACTGGAACATAACCTCTTTGGCATAATGCCTTAAGCTACAACAATGGGGGTGGTTCTAGGAACCCTAAAGTAGTCCACCGTTGTGTAACCTCATGGATGAAACAGAAACACTCCACTTACCCACTTGACTAGTATGCCTTGTGAGTTAGAGTTACAAGTTTTCCATATCATGACCTTAGTAGAAGTACACAATGGATGCATTCATTGCCCACTGTACTTGAAAGGGGATAAAGCTGAGATACTCCCAAACTATTCATTGTGAATTTTTGGGTAAATCACACCTCACTCTTAGACAATATTGTAACACCTAGTTGAGAGAACTTGTTAGGAAAGCCATTTTTTCAAGGAGCCCACTTTACTAGTCCTTGTTACGTCAAGCCATCAAAAAGTGACGGCTCATTTGGAATCTAAACCTTGTTTGTAAAAATAAGGCAAAGAACCCTTGTGAGTTTGAACTGAGTGTCTTTTCATCATGGACCTAAGCTATGTCCCACTTTTTCTTAGTTTTTTTCTTGTCTTTAGATGAGGTGAAGCTCTACCTAAGTGGTTGCTTAGCTTGTGTCTATCTTTTGATCAGTACCCTTGCATTCTCATCACCCATTATTCGGGGTGAGAAGGGTGCATACATCACACATTTTTATCAGAGATAGTGCTCGTCACTTTTTTGTCCATTTATGCCCATCCATGTTTGCGGCTGGGTTGTTAAACATCTAAAGTGCGTGGGTACACTTTTCACATCTTTGATAAAAGTCCTTCCATCTTGATTTCAAGATCATCTTCACCATTGTGTATTCGGTTCATCTTTTGTCTCTTCTTGAGTTAATAGTCTTGTTCGCATCTTAGACATACAATCTCGGTACTTACATCATATTCTCATTTTTGTGAGGGAACAGTATAAGTCCCCTTATTGTGTGGTTATGCTACTCACACGATTAAAAAACTCCTTGTTATACTTATTACTTGGTTTCACTCTCGACGTCATCTTAGTCTTCTTGAAGAGTGTTGATAACACTTTACATATATCATAATAAAGTTACCATGGTACTAACACCTTGCTTGCTCGGTTAATGTATCACGGTGATGTTATTATGCTATATCTATTCGTGACTTCCATTTTTCAGAAGGTTTGGCTTTCATCGGTATTCAAACTAGTTTTAAATATACCTTGTCAAGGGACTACGTGACAACATCACATCAGTGCTTAGACCTTGTTGGGGTTCTAACTTGGCTTACATATTGGTACATCTTTGTCACTATCTTAGGGTATAGGCTTGGAAATAACAAATTGAGTGAATCATAACATAAGATGTGCATATGAATGTTTCTTGGTAAAAATGATTGCATAAAATTACATCTACGATACACTTTGTGATATAATTCCAACATCCCCTTAAAAGGCTTGTAGAAAACCATACACTTAGGGGTGATGCTAGCTACATAAAGATGTATGCTAGCTACATAAAGATGTCTGCTAGTGATGCTAAAATCATAAAAATGGCAGCCAAATCAAATGAGAAACACATGGGAGAAAACCCTTTCGACACATTCCCATTCAGTGGTCATAATTTAGGACCGCTCTTCTCTCAAGTCAAAGATATGGAGACGTTAATCGATCATAGTGGAGAAGATTCAGACTCTTTGGGAGAACAACAAAGGTTAGACCTAAACAGATTTGATGAGATCTTATATTATAACAAAGATCAAGTAATCACGAGAGTCTTGGATTTAGGAGCTAAACTTATGCATGAGTGCGAAGAAGAAACAAAGGTCATGTTGACCCTAACTTAGGAAAATAGATATTATTCTTAGACATAGATAATCCTTTCAATGTGGGATATACATCCACTTCTGGGAAACATAAGGCCATTGTCGAAGGTGAAACATCACGTAAACCTCACTTTAAGGCTTCGCGTAAGGTAAAAAATGAGTGGAAGGCCTCCCCTCCTCTAAAATTTGATGAAGAAGAGGATCCCCTGGTTGAGGAGGAAATCCTCCAAAAAAAGATCTTGAAGTTGAGTTAGAAATTAGTGAACCTAGGCACTTCAAAAGAAACATAGGTAAAGACAAAGAAAAAAACAAATTTAACGAGTTTTAATTTGATCTGCATACTGGACTATACCTTTAAGGCAACTTAGGCTCAAAGGTCAATATCACCTACTAAAGAGCAACTCATTTAGGATGAATTAAAATCTATGAAAGATACACTCATGACATTACAACAGGGAAATGTAGGCCAAAATAGAAAATATTCATATGAAGAATTATGTCCTTACCCCTTCGATAAGGACATGCTACAACAACCTTTCCCAAAACATTTCACTTTGTCCCCAAGTTTGATAAGTATAAGTGCAAAAGTGATCCTCACGATCATATAAAATACTTTTACATGGCTTGCCAAGAGGTTGCGTATAGCGATAATTTCCTTGATACGACTTTTTCCTCACAGCCTAGGAGCCATGGGATTGGAATGGTTTTATAGCATACCTAAGGGCTCCATTACAACATGGCCCATGCTAGCAGAGAAATTTGTAAGACATTACTCCTATAATATGGAGAGTGACATCATGATGAACGATCTATGTAACACAAAATAAAAACCCAATGAGACATTTGTAGGATTTTACAATGATGGCATGGGTTAGCTAGTTGTTTTCCTTGTGCCTTACCTGAAAAATAGTTAGTGAGTATATTCATTCCTAACTTGAACCCAAAAATAGCCTTTCACTTGCAAATGCATTGTGGCTCAAACTTTGAAGAAGTCATAGAGAAAGGTAGTCAAATTGAGAAAGCACTCATTGCCAAGGGCATGCTTAAACCGGTTATTAAAAACAAACATGAAGCCAAATCCATAGAAAAACCTAAATTCTTCAATAAGAATAAACATGTTGTTGGTGATGGCATTACAGACTCCAAGAGAGTCCAGCCATCTGAATAGGTCCACTCTTAAAACTTTCACAAGGGCCTCATCCCAAAGCACCTACAAAACGTACGTTCACATCTTTGACAGAATCCTTATCTACCATCCTAAAGTAGTTAGATGGTGCAAAGATGGTAGAATATCCAATGGAAACAATGCCCTACCCAAAAGACACTCCAAAACTAGTTTGGTTCAAAGACAATGAATATTGTGACTTCCACCATGTCAAAGGACACAAGATGGATAGATGTTTGAGATTACGCCATTATATCCAAGACCTCATAGAGGAAGGGAAGATTGTTGTAGAGTCCCCTGAGACTAATAGAATTTCAAATGAAAAAAATGGGTATTTACAAGGAACCTTTTCCTGACCATGCGGATAAAAAGAAAAAGAAAACAGATCAAGGGCAAACTTCTAATGACTATAGGACTACTACCTATGTGTACCCTACAAATGATAGTCCTTATGATTCCCTCATTAGATGTATTAACTCATCTAATGAACAAATTAACACCATTCAGATCTTAGAAAAGAGCTATGCACGGGATGGACAAGACGTGCCCGCTTAATCATACCAGATCATGTACCTACCCCTGAGGAAAGTCAATATAACTTGATAGAGCAATTAGAAAAAACATCTCTACTAAGATATCTATCCTCGATCTCCTAAAGATCTCCAATGCCCATAAAAACATATTGTTCAAAACTTTGCAAAATTTAGGGGTTTCCACATAAATAGATCCCACAAACCTTCAAGCCATGATTACACACTTAGACACCAATGATCAGATTACTTTTGATCATACTACAATCCCGCATAATAACCCAGAGCATAACTTACCATTATATCTCAAAGTGGTGGTTACCCGTCACAAGATCAAAAGAGTACTTGTAGATGGGGGATCTGGTCTGAATATTTGCACCTTGAAGCTGGTAAAGCAGCTGGGCCGGTTAGAAATAGAGTTGGGTGCTAAAACTATCACAATCACAACATATGACAATGAAGAAAGAGAGTCAGCAGGGACTATAGTGGTCCCCATGGAGGTAGGGCCAACATGTCATGATACAACATTCCATGTCCTTGACTTGGACCTTCCGTACAACATGCTCTTGGGATGCCCATGGATCCATGCCATGTGAGCTATTCCATCAACGTTTCATCAGTGCATCAAGTTATATCATGAAGGGCAGGTAGTTACCATTTTGGGCACCCAGAACCTTTCACACATTGTAGGGCTTTGCATAGTTTTTCTTGTGCAACTTATGAATGTCCTTTTGTGGATATTGTTGTCCCTTTACAAATAGAAGCCATGAAGACCCAGTAGATTCAGAATCTCTCATGCCTTTCAATCAAGATTTTCCCTCACTAGTCAATCCATTTGCTTCATGGGAGGCCACATCAGCAAAATATGGCCCAAGTAGGCCATTCACTCTTGAGTAGGCTCTATTGATATCAGACCTATCAGGTATCCCCCAGGACAAGAGGTAAGCCTTACTTTTAGTTCAAAATCACCTACAAGCAATGTCCTAAGCCTTTGGAGAAGTTTGTCCATGGTGGCCTCTTCTCTAAGGAGAGAATGTTAGAAGACCCTACCAGTAGAGTACCAGAGGGAACAATGGCTTCATGCAATCAAGTGCCTCAGTATGTCAAAGGTCCTTGCATGATGTTTGTCATGGGCTATGATGGGTTTAGATGTGGCGTTAATGCACAAGGTCGGTTGGAGCCTATCCCTATCCCTCATTTCAAAACTAATAAACATGGCCTTGGAATAAGGCCCCATGATGCTCTACCTTCTGAGAACAATGCCACTTCTTCTGAAAGTGAGGATGTTTCACCTCATTCCGATAGTGATGCAGATTCCCAATGTAGCCTTTACGAAGATCTTGCCTCTACGAACCTATTCCTAGATTCATCGGTCCTTACCTTATCCAAATCCATCCCCCTAGATAAATATCCAATAGCCCTTATATATCCTAAGCTTATAGATTGGGATCAACAACTTCATGTGCCATTGGATTTCTTTGAAAATGATGAGGCATTCATAGAGTTCATGGGACTCAAGGACTCTATTCCGGTTGGGACCACAAGAAAGGGTTTAAGATTCAACTAGATGTTTGTGCCTATTTTGGGGAGGAATCAGAGATGTGTGGATGGTTGAATAAAAATGTTGTCACTAAAGGTATACCTACCTCTGAGAAACTGAGAAAGAAGGCTCAACAAAAATCCCATAGTGACAAACTCTTTGGTGAGCTCATAGACAAAAAAAATGAAGAGTCTAAAGACGAAGTGATTTATCCATTCAAAGATGATCATGAACTACCACAGGAGGTTGATCTTACTCTTCCCCTTGATCCTACATAGATGGAAGATGCTTCTAAAATGCTTATTGAGGAAACAATCAACGTCAACATTGGCTCAGAGGGGCAACCTAGAATAGTCAAGTTGGGAGCTTCACTCTCAGCTCAGGAACAAAAGACCTTTGCAGAACTCTTAAAAGAATACGTGGACATATTCACATGGACATAT
This sequence comes from Taxus wallichiana var. yunnanensis, assembly GCA_018340775.1. NCBI lineage: Eukaryota > Viridiplantae > Streptophyta > Pinopsida > Cupressales > Taxaceae > Taxus > Taxus wallichiana. Next base: position 1,037,235,088 of record CM031239.1, on the reverse strand, counting down.
GCAGATATGCCGGGTTTAGACCCTGAGCTAGTTGTGCACAACCTCATTGTGCACCTAGAGGCCAAACCAATCAAACAAAAGTTAAGAAAGATGCATCCTAAAGTGGCGCTCTTGGTCAAAGAAGAATTCAAGAAGTTGTTAGTTTTTGATTTCATAAAACCTATTGACTATTCAGAATGGATCTCTAACATAGTCCCAGTACAAAAGAAACCTATTGGAATAAGGATCTACATGGATTTCCATGACATCAACAAAGCATGTCCTAAAGATGATTTCCCCTACCAAACATCGACATGATATTCGATTCAACAACTGGATATGAAATGTTATCCTTGATGGATGGTTTTTCAAGTTATAACCAGATACAAATTGTGGAGGAAGATCAGCATAAGACAACATTCATCACCCCTTGGGGAACATTCTACTACAAAGTCATGCCCTTCAGGCTTAAAAATGTTGGGGCTACTTATCAGTGGGCCATGATAGTTATCTTCCATGATATGATAAGTGACATCATGGAGGATTATGTTGATGATATCCTAGAAAAATCCAAGAGTAGAAAAGAACACCTTGAAGTGTTGAGGCATATCTTTCAATGCCTAAGAGACTATAAGGTTCACTTGAACCCTAAGAAATGTGTCTTCGGTGTCTTGTCAAGAAAACTCCTAGGGTTCATTGTCTCACAAAGAGGGATTAAAGTGGATCTTGCAAAGGTTACAACTATCACAGAAATGCCACCACCTACCACTCTCAAGTAGCTAAGGAGTCTATAAGGAAAGATTCAGGAAATCCATCGCTTTATCTCACAACTTGTGGATAAGTGCCACCCCTTTACTCATTTTCTCAAGAAAGATGTCACATTCAATTGGGCATATGATTGTAAAAGCCTTTGCACTACTCAAACAAGACTTGTCCAACCCACTGTATGTACGAATGCCACCTACCCTTGGTGTACCTCTCCTCTTATACATTTCCATTACCCAGCTTTTCCATTGGTGCATTACTTGCCCAATATGACTTAGCCCATAAAGAGAGAGCAATTTACTATCTTAGCCGCACCTTGATCACATACGAACTGAATTATCCCCAAATAGAAAAGGCCTACTTGGTGGTTGTATTCACATTTCAAAAGCTTCACCATTATCTCCTAAATAATAAGACCAAGCTCATATCCAAATTTGACCCTCTCAAGTACCTTTTATCCAAACCCGCCCTCATAGGCTGAATGGCTAATTGGATCATTCTCTTGAGTGAGTTTGACATTGAGTTTGTAAATCAGAAGTCTTTAAAAGGATAGGTATTGGCCAATCAATTGGTAGAAGCTCCTCTCCTAGGAATGGAACCCTTGTGCTTAGATTTACCAGATGCATCCATCATGTATATTGAAGAGTCCATAGAGTGGCAGTTCACTTTGATGGGTCTTTTACCTTCCATGGATCTAGAGCAGGAGTGGTCCTCATCACTCTAAATGGTGATGTCATACCATGAGCATTCTAGTTGGGGTTCCCATGTACAAATAACATTACAGAGTATGAATCACTCATCATCAGCCTTAGGCTAGCTATTACATGGAATATCGGGAAATTGTGAGTCATTGGGGACTCTCAACTTATCATAAAATAGATTAATGATGAGTATAAGGTTAAATATGAGAAACTTATTCCATATAAGAAAAAGGTTGAAAATTTGAAGGAATATTTCACGAAGTCATATTTGAACAAAAACCAAGGTCGCATAATAGATCCTTAGATGCTATGGCTACTATTGGGTCTCTCTTGCGCATAGCACCTGAAGAGAGAAAGATGCCTTTCTTCATGGAACATCTACAGGTGCTTGCATATGATATGCCATAGTCATGTTTGGCATGTGAAGTTGTTGGTCCTTTATCCCCTTGGTACAACCATATAATCAATACCTATAAGACTGCACACACCCTTCCCCTAACATCACCCATTCTGAAAAGAAATCCCTTATTCACCGCATAGCCCGTTATACCCTCCTAGGAGGCACCCTTTATCATCGTGGCTATGACGGGAATCTACTTCACTATTTGGATGTTGTTGATTCTATCCACGCAATTAAGGAAGTACATAGTGGTATTTGTGGAGCACATACTAGTGGCATGGTCTTAGCTAAGAAGCTATTGAGAGTAGGCTATTATTGGCCTACCATGGAATCCGATTGTTGCAACTTCATAAAGAAGTGTGAACTATGCCAGAAATATGGGAATTTAATACATGCGTCTGGTGCAAGCCTTACAACCTATTGCAATGCCTTGGCCATTCTCTAAATGGGGCCTGGATCTCATAGGGAAGCTCCATCCTTCCTCATCAGATGGTGACACCCATATCATCACCACCACCGAATACTTTACCAAATGGGTAGAGGTTGTTCCTCTTACCTATGTCACCGGTGTGTAGATTTCAAAATTCATCATGAACTATCTCATATGCCATTACGGGATCCCTTGGCCATTATCACCGATAATGGTAAATCCTTCAAAAATAAAATAGTTAAAACATTATGTCAACACTTCCATATCCAACTTAAGTGTTCTACCCCTTATTACCCTCAAGGTAATGGATAGGTAGAAGCCACCAATAAAACCCTTGTGTGGATTATGGAGAAAATGGTCACTAAAACCGACCATAATTGGCATCTATAGATACACCCCGCCCTCTGGGCCTATCGTACTTCCATCTACACTCCTACCGGCGTGACCCCTCTTCACTTGTTATGGCACTAAAGCTATCATACCTATGGAAGTGGAGCTTCCCTCCCGAGAATATCTCTCCGAGACTATGTTGACAAAGATGAAGACTACGAGTTTTCTCGCTAGTGGAATTAGAACTATTAGATGAAAAGCATATCACAATGCTCAATCACCTAAAATTTTATCAAACAGAGTGTTTAGAGGATATAAAAATGCATCATTCATCGGAATTTGATGTAGGGATCTAGTTCTCAAAGAAAATCAGAAGAACACCATCAAATATAGAGAAAAGAAAGGAAAGTTTGAGGCTAACTGGTTAGGTCCTTATGTTGTAATTGTAAAATATGGATCAGGGGCCTACAAACTTGCATATTCAAATGGTGAAGAGCTTTCCAACCTATGAATGCCATGCACTTAAATCACTTCTATGCTTAGGCATGACGGGAATATCAAATAAAAACTAAAAATTGGAAAACAAAGGAAAAAAAAGCAAAAAAATGGAAAAATGAGAAAATAGTAAAGAAAAAGCAGGTCGTCCTCGTGTGAAAACCACACAATTGTGGCATAGGGGGCAGGTCTTTGAGTGAAAACCAATTTTTGGCACTCAAGGAGTATTCACGGACACAAGTTACTCTTACAAAAGGATGGGTAATCGATACCACTTTTTAGGTACGACTTTTCTCTCGCTAGGTTTAAGAACCCTACTAGGATCACCTTTGCCTTGCCATGATCTGGTTTGTTTGCTCTTATATCTGCATGAAGGACATTACCTTTGTATAAGCCCATCTAATGTTGAGCATGAAAATCTTGTTGCCATCTTCCTACACATACACATGTGGCATTCTGCCCTTTGTATATTCCCACATCACGCTGGGGGCATCCACGCTTCATTGTTCTTGTACATTGCTTTCAAAACATGACCTTGGAAAATACAAAAACATGTGGAAAACAATACACAAAAATCTAAACATTTAGAAAAATCCCTTTTCGGGATAAGGCTACTTTCATTTCACATGCTATCTTTGGGAAACCTAGACAAAATAGTGACAAACGTAGCCACAAAACTTATCTTCTTAGATAAACCCAAAAACATTAGAAAATATGTCAATGTTGTCCCGCAAACACAAAGTAGTGCTTTAATTACTTTTAGTTGTTGGTTTGTATAGTTTTGGTGTACTTAATCATGTTAAATTGTTAGTTCTTTAAAATGGATCATTTGCTTATCAAAAATTGAATCTTGTTTGATTTAAGTTGAGCATTGCATTACATACATTTGAAGACTATCATGCTTGTAAACAATTGTTGTAGGTTTCTTTGTTTGTTAGTGTGCTTCCTTTTAGGGTTCATTTTTGCTTGCTTAGATTAGATCTCATTTTATCTCTTGTTAGAGGTTTGTGCATGTGTTTGTTTAGTAGTAGTATGTGTATATTTGTTTAGTTTTGTTAACTTTTTCTTGTGTGTTCTTGCACAATTGTTTGTTATCACATCTATCATCTATCATCTCATCACATTTATAACATCATCCACTACATCATATATATACAAAAATGCTAAGTATTACATCATGCATGTATGCTAAGCTAATCATCAAATATTGTATCATCAATGGGGGCAAGAGGGGTTGCACATAATCACTAATCTATCCCCCCGCCCAATATTATCTAGTATCATCCCAAGTGCTAGCATAAAAACTCATAACTAAAATCATAAATCTAAAATCATGTGGTGCCATCTGCAGATACATCATCAAATATGAAATTAGAAAGTATACACATTTCTGAATCCAAGATATACCACATACATGAAAGGAAAGAACAAACATACATCATGAATCCATCAGATAAATGATACATAAAAATTTCCATATACACATGGATAATCGTCTGAGTCGGTGATCAAAATAATACATCATCGATAAAATATGCCATTAAAAAGGGGCATGCATCAAAAATAATCGGGCCTTCATCACGAGGCATCATCAAAATAATAATATACAACACTATACATGAAATCAGCCTTCATCAGAGGCATGTATAAAGAATATTTGTACAACAAAAGAAGAAGGTGGAGCTCAACCACAGCTCTCGCCCTCACCAAGGCTCCCAGGTCTGTCACCTAGTCGATGAAACAATGGTGGCTGAGGAGGACCTACACTAGATGGACCACCAGGCTGACTAGATGGTCCCTGTCCAGCCGGCTACTCTAGCATGGGCTGCCTAACTGATCTTGATGAGTGGCCTGATCTATGTGACCTGGACCCTATCGTGCTCATCCCTGACTGTCGAGGGAGTACCACTCGTTGCTCTGGGGGAACTACCTGAAGTAGGTAGTCCTGTAGAATAACGCCTCACCACCAAGCCTCGTGGCATCACGGATCAAGTCGGCATCTCCTGAAGTGAGGGCTTCCTGAAGGGCAACATCTCGCTCACCTATCACTCTTCTAAATCAGCCTCGGCCTATCTCGAAGAGGCAACCTCTCGATCCCACTCTGTAGTAATAGTCTGCACCTGTGCTCGGGCCTCATCCCTCTATGCTAGGAGACCCTGTGACCATCTATATACATGGTCCCTCTGGGCCACAACCATCCATACCTGAGTCTAGGACTGGTGTAGGAGGCTCAATATCTGAGCCCCCTGTGTGGGGCCATCTCTCTCACACCGACTCTATAGTTCAACACTATCGCCTCCTGAGTGGCCTATGCCCGGCTTGATCTCTCTCTGCTATCAAAATCTATATCTGTGCCCGAGCCTAGTCTTACTCTAATGTGAGGGCCTATACTTGGGTCCTCATTGTATCTCTCTCCCGACCACCTATAACTAAATAGTGATGGCTTCTAGTAACTACTACTAAAGTGCAACTTACCGCCCACCTGTATTGCTACTACTCTCTAAGGTATCAAAAGGTGGCCCCTATGCTAGTAATACCTACTAAAGAGGGGTATAAATCCCTACTGGAATGCCCACTGGGGTAACTCTATGTCCATGACCCTGTATATCTATCTCATCCTAGACCTGGGGCCCTGTCTCTATGGCTGCTTTGTGGAATGGGACCATGTCCCCTATCTCTGACCTACTAAGGCGCATCGGGCCCATCCTCATCATCATCATCATCATCATTGTCATCTCCACCCTCACTCGCCCGCTAGGAGGCCCCACTTTGGAGGAGGCCTCAAGCCGGCATCATATGTTGCTTTAGGAATGCTCAAATGGTGCGGGAGCACACCATGGTACCATGGCCCATACTCTAATGTAGTGCCTGGATCTCTGATTTGTCTAAGTGGCACCCAAATAGTAGGTGCCACCTATCAAAAGCTAGCCAGTGCTCTGTCAGCGGAAATCTGTGGACCCATATCAAAGTGCTCTCTGGCTCTGCGAGCGTACCATCTATCTGGCCCAGGAACATCCTAGGTAAGGCTGAACTACCGCTGACATCGATCCACTCTATATAACTCCCACATATAGCTATGGCTACCCAAGATAAAATGCTCAACAGTGGTAGTGCTAAGCTCTAGACCATCCTCTAGCCACTGAAAATGTCTATAAGGTCTCTAGGAAATGGAAGCCTAGAGCAGCTCATCTAGCTCATGCCTATAATGGTATGTAACCCCCATGAAGGGTCACACATCGTCCCCTGTCGGGACCCAACCCATAGTAGAAGGCTCGTCGGGAGCCCAACCTCTCAGCACACCTAGGGGGCGACCAATAGCAATGTGGTCCCATGCCCAAATCTGTAATAAATGAGTAGGTCCTACCATCTTCTGACGGTAGTAGGTGATCAGATGGAGATCCCAATACAAATGTGCTAATATGCACTGACCCCAATAGTAGGTCTATCCCTCCACCAAGCCCAGAATCACTCCTAGGAGTCCCAATGGAAATGAAGCACCAGTCTTGTCAGGGAGTAGAACTCCACTGACAAGAGCCATCATGTAGACCACTACGTAGTCTAACTTTGGATCCTCTATGCATCTGGATAGTCTGATAGACATCCCACATTGTGGTATGGTGGGAACACCAAACAAATGTGTGATGTGACACTGAATGTCACTCCATGGCTCATCATCTCAATAAGCTATCCCTGGATCAGGACCCGCATGATGCACCATACATCCTCTAATGTAATGGTCATCTCCCGGTCGGGAGGTGAAAGCACTAGCTCTCGTTGTGCCACCGCTCTGCTATGGCCATCAAGAGGCATGATCTAAAGTGATCTAGGGCATCTCGGCCACATAAGATAGTCCCATCATGTGCAAAAGGCTCGCCAAGGTCACTCTATCCTCATCATCAAACTACGCCTCTATCATAGCCAAGCGGTTGTAGTGCTCGCGAGTCTGAAGAACATGTAACATATGCTTTGTAAAATCAACGCAAGTGTTAGATGTCTAACATTTCTATAATATTTTTCTAAGGAAAAATAAAGCTTTTAACACATCTAATTTACTAACTATTCTTTTCTTCTAAATAATCTCACCTTTTTCTTCTATAAACTTGGCTATTTTCTAGCCAGTTGTCTTTTTCTCGCATGCTTCTAGCACATACGCACCTCCTTTGCACCTGCGCACCCTAACCAATGCGTATATGCCCTGGGGATGCATACATGTGCTAACTCTCTCTCCTCCTTTTTGGCACTGGCCATATAGGACACATACACGCCCTCCATGACGCCTATGCACCTGTTTTGATGCACACGCATGCGCATGTCCGTACTAACCCCAACCGATGCTTATGTGCCCCTTTTTTTTTTCTACAGGTACACATGTGTGCACCACCTATCTTTCCAATGATATACGCATGTGTGTACCTACTTCTACCGAATAGGTATGCGTACACGTCCCTGTCCCTCACAAATGGATGCACATGCATGTCCGTGTCAGTTTTGATGCACGTGCAAGTGCATACCCATCAATTCTGACACATACACCTACACGCATATGTCAAAATTCCTCCTACCTACTCTAGAAAAGCCATAAAATGCATAATTAATGCATAATTAATGGAGGAGTTTAGGGCACTCACGAATGGTCCATCCGTCGGGTCCCGCATGTACTCCCATATGTGATCCGCGCACCTCATCCTCCTTGGTATCCTTTCCATCTCACTCTAGGCTATGATTTTCTCTCGTGGTAAAATTTTTTAGAGGCTTTGGTCAAAATGAGTTGGTCGTGATTGTTTTACCAACCCCAGTGAGTACATTAACCCATCGTGATCCCCCAGGGGCATTTTTTCTCCATCGTGATCATTCTAACCTTCTTATTTCCACTATGAGTTATTTTGGGTATTAAAATGATTATTTTTACTAATTTCCATATGGTGGGGCACTTCGTGTCCATCCGATGGTCACTTCTTCGTCACACCGAGGTAATTTACGATCCATTTAGGCACCTTCTCCCACCTTTTCCTATATTCTTTTCATCTATTTTCTCCCATCATGATAATTTTTACCAATTTATTTTAAATAAATTATTTTCGATCATCCTTCTTCTTGTGGGTGTACATTCTAAGCTTTTGACAAGATTTTCCTTCCCATTACCGCCTCTGCGCATATTTTTAGAAGATCTTGGATCTTTTGAAATTCTTCTGACTGGTCAAAAACCAAAACAATATATATATATATATATATATATATTTAAATAGCTTAAAATTGATTGAACCAATCATCTACGGCTAAAATCTATGTCTATTGCATGACACTCATCCTAGATCTTGCTGACATTCTCAAATCATTTGAAACAATGACTCACGCATCACCAAAATCTTCAATCACCTAAACAAGCTATGTTGCTTACTTTGTCTATACACTGGGGCACTATCAATTTCCTAGTACTATTTTCATTGTGCACATTACTTTTTCATAGGATGGAAGTGTCCTCCATCTTCCCCCTTGCATAATACACCTTGCTTGGGGCATCATTCTTCACCCTATTCATTTATCAGAACATTTGGGACTTCATCTCGATAACAAAATATTTGTGCAACTATCTTAAACGTTGTTGGTTTAAGTGTGTGTGATTGTACTTATTTCCCTGTCAGGTGATTCGGTTTATTTCTCGTATTGCATTACATTCGTGTATGTTACATGGATTTGGCTATTTTGGCAGAGGACGGTTATTTGTATCTTGGCTTTTAATGTCATTTTATGCTTCCGTCGCATGCTCACATTTTAATAAGGACCCATGAGGAGGATTCTAAGCATTATGATGATTAAAATATTGTTAGCAATTGATTTGTGGATAGCTCAATATCCCTTTTCTTCTAGTTTCTCGTCTTCTCTAAACACTTTTCTCTCTATTTGTTTCTTTTTCGATCGTTGATTGAGTTTCTTCGTCACCCCATCGACACTCGAGGGGGCATTCGTCATCCTTCACCCTATTAATTTTTCTTCTACCCCTTCAAAATTTTCTACTTGCTTGTGTTTGTCTACTTTCTTTGAAGTGACGTCACTTACATCACCTCAAAGAGGGACAAATGTAGACACATGTAGTTTGATCAATACACTATTAGTTCTAATGGTGCACTAACACTTCTTCCTTTTGCAAATTGACGACACACCACCAATTAGGCCTATCTAAATCCCTTCCTACAACACCCTTTTGATTGTTTTTCCTCTTATAAACCATTTAAATAGGAAGTTATAGCCTCGTTCTAACTACATTAGCTTCTTATTCTCTTCTAGATTGCTTCTATTAGCTCCTGGAAGATCAATCCACTTCATTGGATTGATTAAGCCCTTCAGAACCCTTCCAGAACCCTAATTACTCTCTAAGAGAGATTAATTAGTCTAACCTAGGTTAATTACCCTCTAACATAGTCAAATCACACTTTGACTTGCTAAAGTGCTTTTTGGACTTTAGCCTTTGTCCCACATGCACCCAAATCTCCCTTTTCTTCCAAACCAAAAACTATAAATAGGGCTATACCCCCTCCCTCATTTCCTAAGAATTCTCTCTTCTTCCTAGCACAAATTATAGCAATTTGATTAGGCTTTAGTTTGTATTTCATCTTCTTTCATTTGAGCTAAAAGCATTTAATCTTGTATTTCATAGCATTAACATAGAGTAAAAGGGAAGATCCATTGGCCTTGAAGCCATTAATGGGGAGATCTCTTTCTCTTAACACATAAACTGAATGCTTAGATCCTCTTAGGTTCATTATTTCAAGCTTTCAAAGAATAGAGATTAACTTCATTTTCTTAGTTTTCATGTTTGTTTCAAATTAATGTATGCAAAGAAGGGAACCTTGCTCATTTCTTATCACATGGTCCTTAAATAGATTGTTAAAAGCATTGTTTGGGGTTTCTTTTAGAGATTCTTACCTCAAATCCATGGCTTTTGCAACTTATCATTGAACACAATAGAAATAAATAAACAATCAAGTGTACCTTATTGTCGCTCATTGAAAATGCAAACACCTTATAAGATCTGTAATTGTCCTTCAAAACTGCCACCTATCTGCAGCTTCAGAACATCATGTCTGATACATGTTGCCCTTCCTACCTTCCTCAGGGCCCTACAATGGTTGTTTACAGCTATTGCATAGTTCTGACGAGGGTTTCAAATGGAATGGCTACATCTATGAGGCATGGCGTTCTTAAATTATACTCAAGTTGTAGTTTTGATTCCAAATGACTTCCAAGTCTATCCAGAACCAAACAATTAAAAACTATATCTTAATCCGAGGTGGTTGTCCCAAACATAACCAAACTCGTAATTGACCAATCTAAGAAACTATAAAGTTTTGAGTTGACCTTTTAGACGGGTGCAAAATTGTCAAAGTTTCGCGATCATGCGGGAAAGCTTCCTACTAGCTTGTAGACTAGTGCCTTGCTCTTGTCCATTGGGCATGGAGTCAAGCATGTAACCAAAATATGCCTTTCCAGAAGGTCCAACCCTTGTAAAATGAACTAAAGCTGGGAAAGGATCCGTGAACTGATCATGTGCATGAATGCACTTATTGAATTGAAAACATTGCAATGTGTAGGAGCTACACTTATTAAAAGGAAATATTAATCCACCCTACTCTAACTAGTAGCAATTGAGACTTAAACAAAACCTAAAATAGGTAGTGAAAAGTAGCTCCCTTTTCTCCAAAGCTGAGGCCATGAATTCATATCTAGAAACCAAAAAGTGACATAGCTAGGAATGAGATATGTACCTTTATTTCACTCATCAGATTAGTCCATGAACCGGAAGCACCACTATCTAATATGTAATCTGTTTTGCCATGATTTGAGGCTTTATATTGAGAACAAATAACTCACTTTATTACTCCAAGGAAAACATGAAATCTAGCAATACCGTAGTTGGGTGAGAGTTTGCCAAATACCGAATAGGGCAAGGCCTTTTTGTAGAAGACTTGTTGACAATTTTGATTTGATTTGAATCATGAATATTATTTTCAACAATGATATCTTTCTTAAGTTGTCCTGAAGGTTGTTTTGTGTCTTCCAATTGCTATAACTCATCTTGAAACTATTGTTGAGATACATTTCGCTTTATAATTTGTTCAATTACTATTGTAAGTGAATTTTCAACACTTCTATCAAATGATTTTGTATTGTTCAGATCATCCATGCAGTCTAATAACTTAATATCATCCTCTTCTTCTTCATAGGTATTGTCCAGATACATGGTACAAGTAAAAAAACAAGATCATCTTCTTCATTTTTGTAGGTACTTATATGAAGTTGTTGTTCAATCATCCTATTGAGAATTCTAAAACTAATCTGAACATACTTCAGCTCCTTCAAACTATTGTACCAAAACTGATCTTTCATCTTGATCATTTTTTTGACATATAATCCGTAAGATCAAAATTGTTTGGTTTTTCTGCACAAGATTTGATCTAAGCAACATGTTGTTCTAAGACATTCTTCTCCCAAAATGGTTCTTCCATGAGGGAATAATAAAGATCTATATTTAAAAGCATCTCTTCCTCCTTTTCAATTATAAGAGTGACCTTATCCACCGAGAGTTCTTTGAATGTTGAAACTAAAAATCAATTAGCTCTATAGGATGTTCTTCACCTATGCATTTTCCAAATTTAACAAAAAATCATCAACCTCAAGTCAAATTTGAAAAAAAATTTTCTTTAATTTCTTCCACCTTTTTATTCGAAATTGATTTATCCTCTTCTGATATGGCTGCAAGCTACATGATTATGGTTCCTTCATGCACACTACACTCAGAATATGTAGATTATTGATCATCTTCCAACTTCTCTTGATCTGCTGGAAAAATAGATTGTACCTTTTGCGTGGTTCCTTTTTCCAATTCTAGAATAAAATCAAACTAAAACTTTGACGTCCATCCATGCAAGTTCTGCAAAAATTCTAGCCTATCATTGTCTTTTGATAGCTTCCCCTCCTACTTGATCTTTTGATTCTCTATTTCCTGAACTGGAAGTATGGGTAAAGAAGGAGTGGGCTTAGTTTCAGATTCAACTAGAAAATTTTGGACAAGAGGTTGGGGAATAAGATCTGTATTTGGAACAACATCTGAACACCAACTTGGAAACTTAATTTTGACTTCAGTATGTGATGGTGAGGTAGAAAAAGTAGGAATTACAACAACTTGATATTTAGGAAATTGAGGAATAGGCTGCATTGGCTGGAAAGGAGAATTTATAGGCACTAAATTTTGATAGGGAAGGTAAATAGGAACATCCCATTGACAGGGTTCCTTATCCTGACACCTATAATTCTTCATTGCTTTTGATTTCTCAATTTGTTCCTTGATGGCTAAATATTGCTGCTTCAAACTATTAAACTCAATTCTAATATTTCTTTACCTTTCATACTCAACATAACTCTCTGCATAACTTTGACCTTGAACAACATAACCCTCATATGAATAATCATTTTTGATAAATAGGGTTTCGGTTATAAGGGTATTCATTCTATAAGGGTTATAAAACTTATCTAGAGGAGAAGATGGATAAAAGGACTGCTTGGTTTGGCTGATAATATTGTTGAAAGTGAGGATTCATGGTTGTAGGACCTCATAAAATATTGAACTTATGAAAATATGTCATTGTTCACAAAACAACTAATAATAACAAAATAACATATCTAAATTTCTTGAAAAATACCTGAAGACTACAGCTAAAAATTTTAATACTTGTTGAAAAGTGCTATACTAATCTGGAATCAGATTTACGAAGTTACCAGATGAGTTCTTCTTCGATCTTGAATCTTTAGAATGCATCAATAGTAGTTCTTTCCAAAATTTCTATGCATGGTGTTTGATCTACTTGAATGATGAAACACCTCTGAAAGTGAAACTTTTAGTTGTGTGAGGGTCCCACGGGCATGCCAAAAACTATTATCTCTCAAATGTGCACCCTGTAGAGAGATGGCTACAGGTTTTCTAAGATTGCACAATTGATCTCTCTCTTTCGTAGATACAATGGAAACACCTTAGGTCTGTGGGTATACCTATTTTGAGGTGAGTCTTCGGTATCAAGGCCAGTTCCTTATTTGTGTATCCTAAACTGATTTTTGGGAGTTTGAGAGTAAAATATGACTGTAAAATGATTAAAACTAAGGTGATACACCAAATTTGTATGAGGGCTTTGACTAAGTATATGCACAAAATGATTTGAGAAGGATTCTTGATTTACGAACAAATAGTTTTTCTGCAGAATGTCTAAAGGAAAAACACTTGATTATACTGAGGAAGATCACAAAAGTACTAATAAGTTAACATGCACATTAAAATTAAGTAAAAAGATTTAATTTGTAGCAGGGTAAGGTGATTGATCAAGAATTTTCATTCACAAGACTAATAAAAACATACAAAAGAGTGCAAAATAAATTGGAAAGGTAGAAATACTTCACACTCATAGGGCAAAACTGGCAAAAATTTGCTTCAATACTCATATATCAAAAATTCCTCTCGTGCTCCCCATGTGCTTTGCAAAGGCACACAATATATAGCAAAAAAATAATTTTCACTTTCCTAAAAATAGTCTAAGGCTTGTACTCTCCCATGCATTCTATTTTTATCCTTTATTTAATAATAGATAAAGAAAAAATAGAGCATGAAATTACAAATAGGCATTATTAGCCTTTTTACTTACATTATAGTCAAACTGAAGTTGACTATTCTATTTTAAAGAAAGAAGGGTGAATAATTTTCTAAAAATAAGGTTACTTCTTTAGGAAAGTCTCTTTCCATGAACATGCAACTCTATCTTCTTCTCTATTTTGTTTTGTTGGCATGCAAAATAAATCCCCGTACAAAATAATTACAATACTTAGCAATATTTGCAAAAATAATTCCTCCTATGGGGACCACTTGCTATGTGCACATGTTCTAATATTGACATCTCCTTTTGAAAAATGGTCACATGAGTGACACTCTACAAATCAACCTAGCTCTTTGAAGTGGGGACCACCTGTGGTTGAACTCTTGTCTTTATTGGGTTTGGCCACCTTTTGTGGACTTAGCATATACTATGGTTTTAAAACATGAGGGGCACTTTATAAAATCCACCCCGTAATGCTCGACCACCTTTGATTATTTGAATGACCATAACATATGATCTGCCACCTTTGATTATGTCGACCTTGGCATATTATAATATTCACCTTTTCGGTGATCATGATATATGACTTGGTCGTCCCTTTAAAATTATTCGGAGCATGCACTAAGGTTTAGAATTTTGAAATTTGTTTGCAATTATTTATTTGGTAGACACATGGGTTGCCCCCTTCTCCATAGTTACTCACCCCTTAGTGACTTTTTCAGTGGCATCTACTCTGGTCAAGTTAATTATAAACCCGTGGTTTATTTTGAATTTGTGTGCCTTTTTCTTGTTGTTGATCTTTGTAGCCTGTCTGATCACAAACCATCGATTTATGACATGTGGTTAGGGTTATGGCCCGCATTGAATGTTGATGGTGGCATCCTAACTGTGGTTAGCATTGATAGTTAAGATGATGATCTGAGGATGTTGATCTTGTGTCCTTGTTTTTTATGTTGTCAATCCTGATCACCGTGGTTGAGTTAGGTTAAAACTCACCTCCTAAGTTTGTATGATAAGAAACAACTCGACCCTCATTCACATTCATTTGGTTTTTTGGTTCTGGGCAAAGCCCTAACAAATTTTTTTCCTCGACGCCATTATTCTATGCATTTGAGCTTGGTCTCTTCTACAAAAATGGCTTTCTATGTGGCCATGAGAGCTCAAACATTTGTATTTCTCTGTCATTTTAAGATCTGGGTGTTCAACTTCTACGGAGGGGATCATAAGTTTGACTTCCTCGAGTTTTCATGGTCGTGCCTTGGTCATTCTCGAGCTTTTCTTGTAATTTGACTCTTTGCTCTTGAATGTTGTGAGATTTATCAAAAAAATGACCACTTATATCCATTCGAACTTATTTTTGAGGTTTGTCTAGTTGTATGTTTGATTATTTCCAAAACTCTACTAATTTTATTCATTCTCGGATTCTTGTATTTTCTTTTGGTCTCTAAGAAATATTGAATGTAATTATTTCTTTGTATTTTCTCGGTTTTTGGATCGGACTTGATCATTCTTGAGATTTTCTATAATCTGATTCTCTTTGAATCAAAGGTTTGAGGAAAACACTTCAAAGTGGTAAGTTCTTGCTCGTTTTTATTGTCTGCCGGTTGTAACATTTTCTAAGCTTTCTTAGATCTAAATAATATTCATTTTTCCATTTGATTTTTGAGACACTGATAATAAGCTCCTGGTTTGTACAAGATTTATCTACGTGTTTTCTTGCTTCCATTAATGGGTCTTCGTTAATCGCCCTTATTTGTTCTTTTATGACATGGGTAATCATATTTCTCTGTCATTCTTGTATCTTCACGCCTTTGGGCTTAATTTGAGAGTCAATTGTGTGTGATAATCACTTGGTATTCTATAGATGATGTTGGAACTACTCATGGTGTTAATTTGTGGAGAACCTTCGAGATTTAGTTATAATGAAAGCTTGTAGCTTGAAAATGATCAATTAGACACTTGCATGCTTATCATTTGTTCAACTATAAATCATGAAGCTTCATAGTATGCTTTCCTAGAATTGTTATTTGTATTGCATATATCATTTCTATTGCTGCAACTTGATTTCTAGTGCTTCATGCTTTCAAACTATACCTTGAGCTTCACATGTAAATAACTAGCTTTGAAATTTATTCTTTCCTCTAAGTAACTAGCTTTGAAATTTATTCTTTCATATTAGACTAGCTTTGAAATTTATTATTTCCCATAGCAACTAGCTTTGAAATTTATTCTTTCCCATAGCAACTAGCTTTGAAATTTATTCTTTCCCATAGCAATTGAAAAATTAAAATGTTGATTTTTATGGCGAAGCCCTAACAATTTTTTTCCAGAATCTCCGTTTTATTCTATTTCAGCTGCAATTTAATCTTGTTTCAGTTGACTTCAACCTCTAAAATCTGATTCTTCTGTTTCACTTGATAATACACTTTTGAATGCATGAATTTCTGAAGTTGGAAGTATAAGGAGTTAAATTAAAACCCTGATCTCAATATTGATGATCATTTTCTTCTCCCTTTTTCGGTACCATGATGCACTTGCAAAGGACAACTAGAAAAATAGTTCGAAAAGAGAAGAACACTCCCTTGAGGCAATGATGGGTTTCTTTTACCTTTTACATTTTCAGCTTCATAAATATATGTGTTTTTTTTCCCTTCAATTATTTCTCATGGCTTGTGTGATAAAGATATGTACTATTATTCCTAATGAATAAATGAAAATATTTTCATGTTATGAGATGTATGTCCTTCCTTTCTGTACTTTCTTTCATTTGTATGGATAATGAATGAAATTATACAACTCAAAACACTTAAATAATTCACTTAATCATAGAAATAAATAAAAATCAAGTGTACCTTATTGTTGCTCATTGAAAATGCAAACTCTTTGAAAGATTATAAATTGTCCTTCAAAACTCCCACCTATCTGCAGCTTCAGAACATCATGTCTGATACATGTTGCCTTTCCTACCTTCCTTAGGGCCTGCAATGGTTGTTTATAGTTGTTACATAGTTCTGAAGAGGGTTTCAAATGGAATGGCTGCATCTATGAGGCATGGCATTCTTAAACTGTACTCAAGTTGTAGTTTTGATTCCAAATGACTTCCAAGTCTTTCTAGAACCAAAAACAATTAAAAAATTGTATCTTAATCTAAGGTGGTTGTCTCAAACATAAGAAAACTCGAATTAACCAATCTAAGAAACTTTAAAAGTTTCAAGTTGACCTTTAACAATGGGGTGAAAAATGTCAACAATAGCCTTGATTACATTACATTCAATATGAAGTTGACTAGTCCATTTTTAAGAAAATAAGGTGAATAATTTGCTAATAATAAGCTTGATTGCTAAACAAGTCTCATTCCTTATGTATGTGAATTCATCTTCTTGTTTTTATGTCCTCTTATGAAGGCAT
Source organism: Taxus wallichiana var. yunnanensis (assembly GCA_018340775.1). Taxonomy (NCBI): domain Eukaryota; kingdom Viridiplantae; phylum Streptophyta; class Pinopsida; order Cupressales; family Taxaceae; genus Taxus; species Taxus wallichiana. The sequence goes on along the minus strand of CM031239.1, from coordinate 1,037,217,943 downwards.
GCTAAAATAAACTCCTTGTTAGTGAACAAAATAATCACAATAATTCATCCACTATAGGGACCACTTCCAATATTAGGCTCTTATGTTGACATTCCCCTTCTAAGTGGTCACATGAGTGATATTCTGCGATCATCTTCAACCTCCTTAAGTGGGGACCACCTTTACACTCTACTTGTTTGGCTACTTGTGTGGACTTAACAAACTATAAGGTTTATCACCTTGACTAATATACGTGCCTTTCCATAGTCTTCGCCACCTTTGGATTATATTACACAAGATATTTTTCAGCTTTTTCATATTGAAAAATATTTGTTTAAAATTCACCTTTTCAGTGATCATAATTGGAATGATTTGGTCGGCACTTTGATCTCTAATATATATAATTTTAAGACCTTAGAATGGTCAAGGCAATGATGATTCTTTTTTAAATGATTATGTGGGCTAGTCCCCTCTCAACAAAGATGACTCAACCCTTCCGATCCTTAGTTGGCATTGTGCACATTTAATTGGTTTAAAGGCCCATGACCTTTCTTCCATTAATTTCCTTGGCATTTATGTTAGGGCCCTTGTGATTATTTGCATGGATTTCAGCCATTGATTTCACTACGCCCTCGATTAGGTTTCTCTATGCTTCGACATGTGTATGTATTGTTAACCCCGGTAGGATTTTTCCTTGATGAAGACCATCGATCTCTATCTTTGTTTTATCTTGGCATCAATTCATGACCTATGATTAGGTTTTTAACCCTATAATTAATTCAATCGGTGGTAAGTGACCATGATGGTTTGCATTGAACGTGGAGATCGATCCTCATCCTTTGATATTTTTACTTGTTGAATTCAGACCATTTGATCACTAACTCTAGGTGAGTTAGGTTAAGCTATGGTGATTGGGTTAGTTAAAACCTTCACACACCATCATTTTCATCATTTTTTTTTACTCGTAGAGAGTGAAGCCCTGGAAAATTTTGTTTTTGAACGGCATTGTTTTATCTCTTAATCTTAGTTTTGTGTTGTTTATTTTGATGGATGCCATGGTTTGGAAGCTTTGAGCTCCATTTTGTATCATCTTTTGGTCTCTGTGAGATTTCTTTAAAACGGCCGCCACTTCAATGAGTTAAAGCTTGGTCTTTGAGGTTTGTTTGGATGTACATTTAATCGTTCTCCGAGATCTTGTGCGATCTCTTTGGAGGATTTTTCCATTTTTGAGTTCGAGCTTTGTGTGGTCATTTGTGTCTTGGATTTGAGATTGGTTTTTGTGCCACTTTTATGGCTGCCATTTCTGAGTTCGAGCTCTCTCTATAATTTTGAGGGTTGTCATGAATGCTGGAAAGGGTAAGCTTTCACACATGAAAATTATCTCATTTTTTTGTTTCGTGATCATGCATATATTGATAATTTACCATGGGTATAATTTTGAAATATGACCCTTCTAGAATTTTGGTTCTTTGAGATCGATTATATCTACATCTTTCTCATATTTGAAGCTTTGTCGTTCTTTGAGGAATTAACGGATCTATGTTTATTGGTGATTTCTATTTCCTACTCGATTCCTCATTACTCAATAATGTGTCTTCATTCATTGGCAAGATCTGTGATTTTTATATCAATTTCATTTACTCTGTGTAGAAAAATATCTAAAAGTTGAAGTATTGGTTTCATCATGCACTATAATTGCATTTTGTAGCTTTCATTGTTCCCACGATGGAGGAGTTGTCCTCATGCATATTATTTGTTGTGGGTTTTCTGTTATTTGTAGATATGTAACTTCGAGTTTTATTTTCTTCGATAAGGCTTTGAAAATATTCCATTTGTGTCCATTTAATTTGATCTCGTGAATAATTTATGAGGCTTCAAAGTTTGTTTGGTTATCATTATAAAATTTGAGAGGAATTTCTTGAATTTCTCGAGCTCTAGTTATGTTGTGAGAATATTCACATATTGCATGAGCTAGGTGTTATTTAAAGTTTATTCTGAAATCTTTGAGCTGTATAGTTGATCAACTTTGCATTGTGAACTTGTTTCCATTTTCCTCAACTCGAAGTTGTAGTCTATATAAACATCCTCTGGGTATTTTGTAGAAATGAAGGGAAAAAATTTTGTTGAACCGGATCTATATATTCTTGTTTATGTTGACGGATTTCTTGGTAGTTTCTCTTAAAATACTTGTCACATTTTAACTTGTCAACTCTAAAAATATATATGTTTCATTCATAATTGTAAAAGTGGGTACTCAACTTATAGGCCATGAAATCATTTTATGTTTACGAAAACTAAAAACTCCTTCTGTCTTGAATATTCAAACCTAAAGTAATTGATGATGTCAGTATCATTCTTCTTTACTTGAGGGATTCAAATGACATAGATGTATTTTGATTATTACTTTGTCAAAATGGATTATGCTTTGATCTCTTGTAACCTATAGCTACATTTGTACTCTTGGACTCTGAAGTTGATTCTCAGAATCTGAATTTTGAATTGGATTTATCAACTGTAATAGAAGTGTATTTTCTGATATTTTGTACTTAAGATGCCTTTGTACCTTACAAGTGGATTTCTTGAAATTGTAAGTAGTTCTTCATCCATGTAATACCATTCTCAGGCATAAGCCTTGATTCAGATGCTTTGTTGAAATATTGTAATCTTGTTTCTTTTATTTAGATGCTTTATTTCTTTGATAGTAGTATTTCTGGCATGCTAGAAAATTTAAAATGTTGATTTTTCATGGCAAAGCCTTAGAATTTTTTCCATAATTCTCTCTTCCTTCCCTTTTTAGCTATAGTAGTTGTATTTTCTGATTCAGAATACAAAATATAACACTTTTCTGTTGAAGTCTACTTTGTAGTTAGGAAATGAAACATAATAATTGTTATCTTGATCATGACATGCTTTTCTGATTTTCTATATCACTTATTTGATTTACATAGTTCTTTTAGAGCATGTAGTAGTTAAAGAAAAAAATGATGAAAAAGTCATAAATGTCCATTTTACATGGCGAAGCCCTGTCAAAATTTTCCTAGAATTCTTTGACTATCTGTTTCAGCTGTAATAAATCCTTCCAGTTAGCTTCAGCTTGTTGAAATCTGATTTCTTCTTTGGTTGCAAACTGAAAAGTATACTTCTATTTTCCAGTCTCTTTTGATTTAAATTCCAGATCCGTACTGTAACTTCTCCCATTTGTAGGTCAGTTACTGAAACATGAGTTACATTCTTCCTTCTTTCTAGCATGTACTTATGACTTATCTATTTCTTCTTGGCTGCAACCTGCACCTGCACACTTAAGAAAATAGTTAGAAAATATCTAGGCTTTTTGGCCTCTCTTATGTCCATGGTTTTTCTTTTTTTTTTCTTTTTCTTCTTTCTGAGTGAGTAAAGCATGTATGCAGCTGATCTTCAAGTAAACTATATCTCATGTTGTTAAGAGATTCATATGCATGAATTAGGACAATAAAGAAATATGGATTGATCCCTAAGCTCATAACTGACAATTCTCTCTTTTTTTCTTCTTTTCAAGTACAATGACTTTTACAACGAAGATGAAGAAGGAACAAAAGCTGGAAATGGAGATGCTTCGACCAATGAAGAAAACCCCCAAGGCAATGATGGGTTCACTCATACTCCTTTACTTTCTCTTTCATGCATGTGTACCTCTTATTTCAATAGTTGTACTTTAATTTTCAGTTACATCCCATGGCTTGTGTGGGAACATTTGAAATTCCTTATGAATAAAAAATTGAATTCTAAAAATGAGTTGTATATTTCTTTCTGCATTTCAGCTTTCTATATGGATTATATGATGAACTAAACAACTTAGTAATATAATTTAATGTCTTAATCATGAAGGAAGGAAACTTAAGAAAACCTGTAACATCCAATAATGAATTCTAATTTCTGCAATCTAAAATTATGTTTTTGTTCCAAAACTTAGCATTTCACTTGTTCTCAGAATTGAATGTCTTCATCAAGACAACACAACTATCCTTCTTCGGACCTTATGTTCTTTTCTAAAGATAGTCATGAAGTTGCAGACTATGTGATCTCACAGTTACATTTTGTAATAAAGACACATAGCTGCAAATTTCATTTAATTGTTAACTAATTCAGCAAGTTAAAATAATGTCAAATATCCCTTATCTTAGGTATACTTCACAATTTCCTTCCATCGTAATTTAAGTTTCGAGTTGCCCAATTTTGCACAAGTGTAAAAATTATCAACAGGTCCCTCGAATATTCCTCTTTTTGGGGGAAATTTGGGATGAGTGAGCAAGTGAAATGTATAAATGCAATGAGAATACTCTTGCAAAGGGTTAGGGGTTGAACTCATAAGAGAAAATTCAATAAGAGCCTTCATCTTGTGATGAGATACACAAATTTAAAATCACTTCACTTTCATTTGCTTTGATAAAGATTATCTGTAATCCTTCGAGGTTATCTTAGGCATGAGGAACCAAGGGTATTTAATGTTTTATTGAGTCTTTAGCTCAAGCTTTAATGTTAAATTCTTGGAGATTGTGTGAAACCGTGTTGTTCGAACCTCCATTGAAGCACACCTTCTATTTGAAGGAATATCTTAGTTTTTCAAGCTTTCTATCATTTATCTTTCCATTAATACTTAGAGCTCATCCTCATGCCTTTAAGTAGGCATGACTAGTTTTTTCTTCTCCCTTGGCTCCAATGAAGCCAAGTACCTAATTGGGAAAGGTATGGTCTTTTGAATTGATCCATAGCTCTAAACTTCCACTCCAAGAATGGAGTCTTCTTACTGACCTTATTAGGGAGGATGGTGTGGAAGAGATAATGTCATCCACTTTCTCCTTCCCTTCCTTCTCCTGTGAAGAACATGGAATATTCATATCCTCTAGCCTTGGTTCTGCAGAGGGTTGTTGTGGGATGCAGGATGCTATCCTTGAATTTCCTCCTTCATGGAAATAGGCTCATGTGCTTGGAAGGTGGATGATAGAGGAGAAAATGATATGATTTCTATGGGCTCCTTTCCATCAAAGTAATTTTTAAGTCGACCTCCTTGACAAACTACCTCCTCCATGGTGTCCTCTTGATCTATAAATAGCTCACCATGGTTTCCTTCATTCTCAAATATGAAGTTTGAAAGATCAAACTCATTTTCAAAATTGAATCTTGAAGGGGATGAAGTGGGAGGAAATAGTTAAGGTTATTCCGTGGCCTACTCCACACTTGGAGCCTTTGAAACTATATGGTCCTCCTCTAACATGAGTTCATCAATCAAATCAAGCCCTTGAAATGAAAGCAATAAATCTTCAATGATGCCTTCTTCATTAAATGGCCTCAACTCTAATTTTACATCTCCCATCTACTCCTCTTCAATGGGTCTTAGATCTGGTTATTATTCCTTCTTAAATGGTTGTACAACTTGGATGAGATCAACATCTTCTTCAGAAAAAATGCCATAAACACATTGCTGATTTTCTTCTTATTGTTTTTCTCTTCTTCTACCACAAACACATCCTTAGCCACCACTAGCTCTTCAACTCTTGCCTCCTCTATTGGCTTAACCATCAAGGGTATCTTTCCTCAGTAAAGTCAAATATGGCACCCCAACTCTTCAAATTTTCTGTCATTTATTCTCTGTTGGGCCCCCTTCTTGTTGTTGTTCTCCTTGACTCAATTCTTATATATATATTCCCAACATGGACTTGGAAAATCAAGAGGAGTGGCAGCCAGGGTTGAGTAGCTTGGGGTTCAACCAGCCACTTATTGTTTTTGGTGGAGAGGGAGTGGGGCTTCTTTTTTGTTTGGAGGGAAAGACTACTTGGAAGGGAAAAGGAGAGAAAAATTGAAATGAGATGGAAGACTAGGAGATGAAGAAGAGAAATCAATACTTGGGGAAACAAGTGATGGGCTTGACTCTTGATCATGCTGAAATGATAAATTTTGAGAAAGATAAAATGAAGCAAAAGGAGTTGGTGATTTACTTACCCATTGAAAAGGTTATCTCCCACTTTCCTCATATGCCTCAATATCATCAATCCATTGTGTAAGATGAGGCAACACTTCAACCATGAAGTCAAGCTTCTCTTGAGGGTTGTAATATCTTGGAAAAGGGCCTCCCCATGGACAAGGTGCCCTAAAACCAATCCTGAATGCCTTCATCTATGCTTTTCCCAATACTTTCCTTCACCATGCTAGCCTCCATTCTTTGGATTTTCTCCAAAAAAGCAATATGTTCCCGCAACAACATTATCCATGTAAATGTCACCATTGTATGCATCCCCTTTGTTCTTGATAAGTTCCATGGAAAATTAGTTTTGACCCTACTTTGAATTTTAATTTTTAATTCAATATGGGTAAGCATAATGGTTTTGGATCTGAACATAATGCTGATCTAGAGGAGTTGGGAAATACATTGGAGGCACTTAGCACTACCTCAAGTTGCACGAGAAGCAAGTGTGAGTTCCAAGAAGGGAATGAAGTCATGATTACACAACTTCATGAATGGAAGAATATGAAAGATGTGGAAAGAAAGATGAATGAAGATGGGTGGAAATGGATGAAAAAGGTCTGAAACTTAGGAAATGGGTTGTTGACTAGATTGAGTCACCAAATGTGCTTGAAAGTGCCTCAAAAAAGTTTGAATCTTAATAGAACATGCCAACCTACTAAGATGAAGTGGTAAAGTGATTCAGACCTATCCCATCGGACATGCCAAAACTGTTAGTGTGGTCCCATGATGGCTTAAGATTTGTTGTTTGTAATGAGACACCTTGGAAAGATGAGAGAATCTAACCTTAGTCTCCCACCGGGTGTGCCAAAACTATTAGTACGAAGAATCACAACACCCCCGAATGTCCTGAGTTTGAAGTGGAGCATTCAATGTGATTACACAACATTGGACCATCTCTCAAGCTTTGTGACTTGTAAAACCTAAGATGGAACTCCGATGAGAAGGTTGGTTCCTTCTTCCTAAACTACCTTCCACAAGCTACTACAGCAGGGAAAAACTAATCTATCCTAGTCTAACCATTCCAAGGAGACACAGGAGAGAGAGGGAAATAAATCCTACACTAAGTGGTGATACACCAGAAAAGGAAGTGAAGTGGCTGATCAAGGATCCAATCACTTGAAGTGGAGAGAGGTGAGAAATGGAGAGGGTGGAAATGGTGCACCATGCGACCGTAGATTGATTTCACATGGAACATCAATTCAGGATCCATTAAACATAGCTCCCCAAACCTGTAATAGACAATAAATATGCACGATATACACTGCAATGATGAGAGGTGAGAAGAGACAACAAAATAAGTAAAGGATGGACAAACTCATTACAAAAATAGATTTTTATTTCTTCGTAAGCCATATAGTACATCATCAATGGGAAAGAGGCAAGAAGGTTCCATTAGAGAGCCATGAGAAGAGGCTTAGGTTCCACATCTACCCTAAGGAAGAAAGAGAAGGGGGAAGGAGAGAAATAATGACCAACCACTAGAAAATACCCCTCTTTTATAATATATAGAAGAATGAGAGAGAAATGGAGAGGGAAAATTCAAACTCGCTCCAACCACTCCTCGGAGAACATTGAATCCACCTGAAGGCTCAACCTCTAACCATAAATTCCCCTTGTAAATCCACCCATAATCTATCAATCTTCGTTCCCCATGTCTGTTGGCATGTTAAAAAGGAAGAATGACAGATCAAATCAAATCTCATTTGGTTGTTGGATCAATCAGATCACATATTAATGTCTTGAAAGAATTTTTCCTATTTTTTACCCACCAAATACTTTTAAAATAGTATTTTATGCTTCCATGGCATAGAGGAGGTTGAGATATTTCCAATGTGTTTTTCCCACTCAAAATAAAGCTTCTAGTCAAAAGATATGGCCATCTGAAGATTAGGATCACGGCTGCACAATATTTAAAAGAGTTTGTCCATATAGGGTCCACATGATAGCCTTGCACATCTTGAAGATTCAACATCTATCTTTATCTTCTTAAATTGCACCGAATTGACACGTGAGAACTTCTACAGGCTCCTCTATGTTCTTGAAATCTCGAGTTCCTCTTGTTAGCAGAGACATTGTGCCTAACTTGAGACACGTGGAGGCTTTGCACTCATTTTGAAATTGTCCCCAGATTTTACTTTTGAATTTGCGCATATGAGACACATTACACCTCCATAGGATCGTAGAATTTTCAATGGTCAACCTTACCTTTTTGACCTTAACCACGTGGTGGGTTGGCACTCATTTGGGGACTTCTGCTCGGGTGCTTAAAGTGCGTGCCTTTGAAATTGTGCCGTTAAAACATGTGGTGCCTTCCACTTGCTCTTCATACTTAGCCAATTCAGATTCGCATGTCGATGCCTTTCTTAGACCCCGGGATACGTGGAGGCTTAGTGCTTATTTGAGTTTCCACATTGGGTTCTATTTTTAAAGTTATGTCAGCCGACATGTGGCACCTTCGTGGCTCTGCTCTATACTTAGCTAATTTGGCCCCGCCTCCATGTCTCCTATTTGACTTCTCTCTGGACATGTGGAAGTTAGGCACTCATTTGGAGATCCACTCTTTGACCCAACCCGGGTGTTGCACCCAATTAGACATGTGGAGCCTTCCGCGTGTCTATGACTTTTCAATGGCGAGATGGGTCCCCACAGCTCAACCTTAAAGGATGGGCTCGTGCTTGAAAATTGTGTCATTTACGAAAAGTGTAAAGGTTTAAAAGTCTCTGCAGACTTGCTTTAGTAAAAATTCATCCTCAAGCCCACCAGCCCGCATTTTCGGGCCCCACTGCCCACATTTTCCATTGCAAAAAATCTTCATCGAGGCCCGCCCACCCGCTTTTGGCAAAAAATCCCACCAAGGTCCGCTACCCATAACTTGCAAAATATGAGGAGTTAGGAGGACTTCTTTATATCTCTTGATAGGAACAAAAATTTCCTATCTGATGGAAATGCCTTCAGGGGGCCTTAAGTTCTTAAAATATGTAAAATTTGAATTGAATCACAAAATGTGAAAAAATGGTGTCAATTGACCCAAAATAAGTGTGAGCTTATTTTGGTCAATAGATATAGTGGATACAACCAAATATATTTCAAGGAGGAATACCTACACAAAACAAAATTCACAACTAAGTGAGACACTTATACATACATGAATATGCCATTGGGGTTATGCAATGCAGGAGAAATGTTCCAAAGAGCCATGGAAATGGAATTTTAAGTTATTACCAATAATTTGTTCTTGTTTATTTGGACAAAATTAATTTCTTTTCCAAAATATAAAGTTATCATTTCTCACATCTCAAAGAGGTATTTATAAGATGTACAGAGTGTTGCATGTCACTTAACCCCAGGAAGTATGTTATTTTAGTACATGAAGGTAGTTTTCTTAGTAATGTTATCTCAAAGCATGGTATGAGTATTGATCCTAAAGGATGATTTCCATTATTTCACTATACTTTCCAAAACATAAAAAAGCATTGTAAATATTTCTTGGGAAGATTAACTTCATAAGGAGGTATATTTCTGATTTTTCCTCATTGTCAAGGCCACTAACCAATATGCTGAAGAAAAATCAGGCTTTTACATGGACTAAAGGAGTAAGAAACTTTAAAGCTATGAATCAAACCATAGCTTCAACTCCTACTCTTACTAATCTTTATTTTGTAAAGGATTTTATGCTACATGCTTATGCTAACATTGATACAATATCAGGAATGTTGAATCAACACAACCAAGATATTTGGGAGCATCAATTATATTTTTGAGTCGGATCATACTAAAATATGATACAAGGTATTCATTCATTGAAAAGCATGCCCTTTCTTTTATTATATCGCTTAATTTTTTTAGAAATTTACTTTGTAACAACAATATTTACCTAATGGTTTCCCACCCTAACATTAAGGAATTTTTAAAAGGATATAAGTGAAAAGATTACAAGATGGATAACAAGATTCATGGAGTATGGAATTAAGATATAAGTTATTATTTTGAGAAGAGGAAAGGGTTTGTGTGAATATTTGGCTCAAGATTTGTAAGAGAACAAAGAGGATGTCCTATTTATGCAACTTGAACCAAATGAAGATGAAAACTAGGCTTCTTAAATTTTTCTCCAAGACATAACAATGTATCTTCAGCATGTTTTGTATCCCCCTAATTTTAACATCTCTAAAAGAAGGTATTTCATAATGAAATCAATTCCCTTTTAGTTGGTTAACAATGTCTTGATAAGACAATATCTTAATCTTGTACTCTTTAGATGCATTGCTCTAAGCCAAGTTGGAAAATAATTGAATAATTTCATGATAGACAAGGTGGAGGATATTATTATACAATAAAAGCATCCCTTAATATTATGAGGGGTGGATACTATTGGCAAAATATCTTCAAATATTGCCATGCATGGGTAAGGAAATGTCAAAAATGTGCATTTTTATAGGGACAAATAAACTTGTTGCCTTACCTCTTTAACAAATTTCACTTGACCAACCCTTTGTCCAATGGGATTGGAATTCATAGGCCTCATTGACTAATGTTAAATATTGGGTCATGAATGGATCCTTAGTACAAAAAAATACATTACATGATGGATTGAAGTGGTGACCTTGAAGGAAGAAAATGAGTCAAGTGTTTTAGATTTCTATGAAGGTTTGTTAACAAGATTTTGTGTTCCCTCAACCATTATTTTAGATAATGCTAAAGATTTTATTTGCACAAATATTTCTGCATGGAATGTAAAGAATGGCTATTTTATCATATCTTTCTCTAATTACAATCCATAAAGCAATGGAATTTATAATTCCACTAATTATAATATCTTGCAGATTATTAGGACTATTGATGAGAAAAAATGAGCATGGCATAACAAATAAAAAGTAGCACTATGTGCTAATAGGATAACATATAAAATTTATATTTCCAACTCTCCATTCAAGCTTGTGTATGGCCTTGAAGCCAAGATCCTATTTCATTTGATATTTAAAATTTGGAATTAATTCACTAATTGGAGTTAATGTATAATTATCCTATGGTGGTGAGGTATGATAAGCTTGGAGCTTGAAGAAGTGAGAAATTGGGAAATAATATCCATGTGAGATGAACCAAGAACAAGTAAAAATGAATTTTAATAGGAAGACGACTTCAAGGATCTTTAATGAAGGTGATCTAGTGCTCAAATGGGATGAGGATAGAGAAAAACTAAGAGGTCACGTAGTATTAACTCTTTATGGAGTGAATCCTATAAGAATGTTAGTTAGAATACTCATAATGCCTTCCAACTTACTAGGATGAATGGTGAAAGATCCCATTTCCATTCAATGGGTTCCATTTGAATCATTACTTATAGAGATATTTGATCTTGTATATATATTTTTATGCTTTCCTTTAAGTCTTTTCAACACATATTTTTGGTTTGTTTTCAATAAATTGTTAAGTTCTTTTTGCTAGCCTTAGTAAGAATTTTGATTAACTAAAATTAAATAAAACAATAATATTAATCTAATATATGAAAAGTTGTAATAAACTAAATAAATGTACTAAATAAATGTAAAGATGATATAAGTGACAAAGAATAAGGAAATTCTCACCCTAATATAAAATAGGGAAGAGGAAAGAACCCAGGTGAACAACAAATGCATGTTAGACAATATCACAAAGGTGGCTATAAATATCAAAAGAAGGAATGACTATAGAGAAGTCATGAAAAGTATGGAGCTAGAGGATCTAGCTAGACTAGAGTGCTTAGAGAGGGATTGGCTGCTACACACACTTTGGTATGCAATATGGAACCCCGGTCTATGAATAATATATGAATCTTATATCCATTGAGATGAGAGATGATCTTGATTTTTTTCTATGTTTCACATTAAATTCACTATCATGTGTTGTATGTATCCAATAACTCGAGATGAAGGAAATGCCTACAAGACCCCAAAACAAGCACCAAACCCTGAAAAACAAAAATTCATGTGAATGGGTCATATAGACCTCAGCTACCACAAAGGTGGACTTAATAACTAAGCATTATAATACATCTTAGACCTGATATAGTTCTATGTGCAAGTGTGTGTGAACATTCCCTAGGTTGTTATTGTGCTAGTCGTACTTTGTGAAGTAGTGAGAAATATCAATGTGTAGAAAATGTAATACAATGTGTGCATGGAACTTAATAGAATCCCTACCCCTATGAAGTGTGATGCAGATTTCCTAGCCTTGTTACTTGATGATGAATCTATATGGATGCAAGTGATCTCCAATGTAATAGATGGATGCAACTATAGATGGAGTGATAGTAATAAGTGATTTCGGGTACCTCATTATAGTCTCATAAATTTATATTTATAGGGTTCTCTTGATCTAATTTTGTAATTTACCATGAAATGGCTAACCATAAGAAATATAAAGACCTCAAACAAATATAAAGAGCCCAAAAATTGATAGGAAAGTGCAAAAGGACCGGGCACCCCTAATGGAAAAAGAGTGCCCACAGGTGCCCCAATTGAGAATAAAATTATGTAGCATGACAAAAGATGACTGCATATGTGTGCAACAATTCGGTAATGATGAAATAACATTAAAAATGACCAAAATATGTGGATTAAATAGTACCTTCTTTACTTAAGAACTTTCCAAATAGTAATATGAAACCACGAATAAATAATGTCTAAAGTGCATATATTTTATGTCTACATTTTCTCCCAATTTATGTTGGTGAGTGGAAATCTATGTAACATAAAGTAGGTAGAGATGCATACATGATGTGCATGAAGAGTGTAGTATAAACATGCTGAAATACTAGACAAATTGTGGAATAAAAAAATATGGAGTGTAAAAACTAAAGATGAAAAATATGAAAAAAAAATGATGAGAGTGAACCTAGGGTGGAATGCGTGTGTAGCTACCGCAGCATGTAGTGTACCTTCATGGTTAGTAAAGTGTGTGTGATGTCATAGAGTGTTGTTGATGAATTTTTGTTATTATTTCCCCACTTGATTGTTTTTTTCTCATATGGCCGATTTGAAAGGAGAAAAAAATCAAGTAGTTAAATATGTATGTATGTGTAGACACAAAATGTAAAATATGCATATATATATGTATGTAAATTTAAATTACACAAATGAAAAAATTTAAATTAAAAATATAAATGGAATGTGTCCACCTCATCCATGTTAAGAGAATAGTTTAGAAGGATATCCCGTGTCATCTTTGCACATTTTTTTGGCGATCTCACGCCATAGGATGAAGAAGTTTAGAGAATAAATGCTCTATGTCCTCCAAGCTCTAAAGAATTCATTGAATATGTGTGTAGAGATCTATGTATCATCTTGGTTTTTGGGTAATCGAAGGCTCTACCCGAAGTAGTGTAGAGAGGACACCCATTGTAACCTCAAAGCTTGTAACTACTTCCCAAAATGTTAAGGACACCATGTCCTATCAAATCCACAATGTATTGGGTTCGTAGACTTTTCTCAACCCACTTTCTTGATACAATTAAACTAAACTGGTATAGAATCTCTTTTTAGTGTTTAAAACTACGCAAATGATGTCCCCCTATTTTTCAGTGCATGCTGATTTTTCATTGTATTCTCCAATCCTTTAACCAAAAGATTCTTCTACTAATGTCATTATAAAATCAAGGATTTGTGCCATAGGATGTATTCAATGAAGCCTTATGCAATTCAGTTGTTTAGTAGTTCCTTTTGGGGATTTGGTTGAAATTTTCCACCTTGTCTCTTGCTAATCTACAAAAATGTAATGCTAAACTACTGAAACAATGCAAGTGTAATAAAATGTGTTTAAAGGAAATTATTTAACTAGAATTGAAATCCACACACCGAATTAAGATAACAAAATTCAAAGAACACACACATACTAAATTGAAATAGTATAATTCAAATAACATTAAGGAAATATACCAAAGAAAGGAAATAAGCAATTGCATTAAAGTAAGCAATCAAATATAAACTTATTAGAAAACCACGATCATGAATGAAATGTAAATCTTCTAATCACCTAGGTTGAGTCGGCCATTTCTCTTGCTTAGAATGGAGGTACTCTCACAACTAGACTATATCCAAAACATAATCAACTATATTAATTTGAGTAAGTTCTAAGACATGCTCAATATAATATTGAAAATGAAATACTAACTCGGTAGATCACTATACTATAAATTGTTATATCCAATAACTAACTCAATGTTCTTAATAAGATGTCTATATATATATATATATATATATATATATATATATATATATATATATATACATAGTGCCATAACTATAAGCACTAAATTCATCCTGTTGGGATGGGTCTATGCGGAAACATTTGGAACTATAGAATATTAGATACAAAACATACAAATATGGATCTAACAATTCCCACAAAATCTATAGTAGTGGAAGTATAAACAAGAATAATCAAAATCACATAAAAGTACACACACATAACAAAAAATTATCATGGTTCACCCAATGTGGGCTATGTCCACCAAAGATAGAGATCTCATATATATAATAAAAAGAGATTATAAACAAAATATTCTCACAAGATTACATGCATCTCTACAAGAGTATCTCCTCCTCCCAGATCTCCAACTAGATCTACATGAGTACACTAAACCCTGTCTCCATACCACCACCCATGTTTTCTCAATATATCTAACAATATCTACGTGATTTCACTACAACCGTGCCTCTAAAACACCACCAAATCTAACATACCTGATTCTACCCTACATCCGCCACTATGCAACCAATCTCTCACTCAGTACTTTGAATCTGCAAACAAGATCTCAAGAAGGGTATACCAAAGTGCAAATGTAATCATGCACCAAGAAGTAAGTATCTCCTCCATGACCACATCAACCTCTACAATCATGAAGAAAATTACTCTACAATATTAGATTCCTATGGATCAACAATACATCATGATCTCATGGATCTGTAATATAAGATCTCACTACATGTGGATGTACAAGAATGTGCACCTACAAGATCTCACAAAACCTATGGATCTTACAAGAAGAAACACAAAGTGCTTTGTATACTATGCAGCCATTACATTTGAATAAACAATACAAGGAAATACAAAGAGAAGATCATACCATATTCTCATCAACAATGTACTTGCACTTTCCTTCTATTAACCTTATCTCTATGAATGTTGTTATCTTCATGCAATCTACTTTTTCTTCTTCATTTTCTACTTCATCATCCTTTCAACCAATGATAGATCAATTCCTATCTTTCCTTATTCACACCTCTCTAACCCTATTTTTCTAGCTTATATAATCCTAGACACACTTAGGCACAATAGCCATCCAATCAAATCCTTTAGATTTGATTTTTTAAAAATCTATACATGATTTCCGTGAGTTAAATATAAACTTTCATGCATAAGTAACTATATGTACCCAAAAATGTAGGTACTGTATGTCGCAGAAAGAGGTTATGGAAACCCCAATGATGATTTAGGTCTCTTCGCAATGGCGTTCAAAATCCAAAAAGGCTTTCCAAGTGTATGTTTGCATCCCAAATGATTTATCCAAGCTCCGTGTGCTTTGTTCTATCCTCTGCCCCCTTTTTCTTTGCATTTTGGTCTTAAGTGACAAATGCCAAGAATTCTCCCACAAGATTCACATGCCACCACAATCTCTCAGAATTCACAAGCAACCCCATGGCCTTTCTCCACGTGGGGTCTAGATTTGATAGGGAAATTCTCTCCTCATCAAAAATGGCCATAATTTTATAATTACGGCCACAAAATATTTTACCAAATGGGTAGAGGCCATGCCTCTCACCACCATACCAGGTTCGGTAATCGCCAAGTTCATTCTGAACCAAATCATTTGTAGGTACAATGTCCCACGAGTCATTATCTAAGATAATGGCACATCCTTTAAGAATTATGAGGTCCATGAGTTATGTAGAAAATTCAAAATAAACCATCATACAACCTCTCTTTACTACCCTCAAGTCAATGGACAAATAGAAGCAACGAACAAAACATTAAAAGCTATTCTCCTAAAAATAGTTAAGGAGAAAAAATGAGATTGGCATTTAAAATTATATCCGGCCTTGTGGGCCCATAGAACCTCAATAAGAACACCAATAGGAGCAACCCCCTTCTCATTAGTATTTGGGGCAGAAGCAGTTCTCCCACTTGAGGTCGAAATACCTAGTCTCCGCATCTCATTACAAGGGATTCTGGGAGAAGATGCCTATAGAGAGGCATGCCTCTCTCAACTAGAAAGCCTTGATGAGGCCAAGCTAAATGCCGAACAATGACATAGAGCCTATGCTGACCGGATGTGTCAGCAATATAACAAAAAATTCTACGAGCGAGAAATATATGAGGGAGATCTAGTTCTAAGACTAGATATCCGGATTGATAAGAAAACCGACAAAGGAAGGAAATTCCAGCCCAAGTGGTTGGGCCCATACCGAGTCATGAAAGACTATGGAAATGGTGCATATCTCTTGTGTACATTAGAAGGTGAGGAGTTCAATGAAATAGTCAATTCCTTACATCTTAAACGGTTTTACGCATGAGACATCAACGTCACGATTTGTATATTATATCTACCTAGATTGCATCACTCACTTAGTTGCTTCATTTTGTCCACTCGTTTCATATAAATTTTAGTCAAGGAACTTACTCTTAAGAAATCTATTATAAATTTCTGAAAATATTGGCAAAAGCATTCAAATCACATCAATTCAAACATCATCAAGTAGTTTCAAAATATTTTCATCAAGTTTGACAAACAAATGTTGACGAAAACCATACCAAGGCCTGCATACTTGGTTTTTCTCTTTCTTTCTACTAGGTGAAGTTGTTCTTAACTACGATCTGTTCTATAAGATTCTTGATGTCACATCTATCCCTCTTATGTCTCTTTGAAAAAGGATATCCCAAAATCACATATCAAGCGTAGTGTAAAAAAATAGAATAAAAATACCAAGCAAATAGAATATTTTATTTTACACACTTCTTTGTCCAACCAACCTTAAGTGATAATCCCGCATCACTTACTAGTTTTTTGATGTTGGGAAAGGAAAGAAGTGCCCTTACTCGCATATATCTTTCCTTTTGTGACAAAACCATGCTTCTTACTAGTGGCGTGCGGCAAGGTGTGGGGGTCCATTCACAAAATTAACAAATCTTGGTATTTTAGAAGTACAAATCAAATTATATTAAGTGAAAATAAGTGTCCAAATTCTAAAAGATCAAATCCACAAAACCATATTTTGTCAACCAGTTTCCATTTATGATCTAAGTCTAGATAAACTGAAAGTAAGTGACCTTCCGAGCTTGGTGGTAGTTTTGCGTAGGGTAAGTGTGTAGGTCTAAGTTTGGTTATCTCACTAGTTTGTCTATCTCTCATCATTCCATTTAGTGAAACTCATACAATTTGTGCCCTTCCCAACTCTTGGTCTTGAGCCCTCACATATTACTAGTTACATAGAGTTAGGATTGGGGCAAGTTCATCTCTTTATGACTATACATTCATCACGCTTTGCCAACATAAAAAGAAAAAATAGACATTTTCCAAAGAGGCCAAAATTTCAAGTACTACAATATGTTTCACATCATAACGTACTCAAAGATTACAAAAGAAAATAAAATTAAAATATTCTGTTTAGTATTTGTTATCATTTGTCATCCATCGTATACATTTTGAAAATCATATAAGCAAAATACTCTAAACATATCTAGTGTACACATGGGAAGTGAATCACTAAAATTATGACACAAGAAGATCTAGATCCAAAATATATATATATATATATATATATATATATATATATATATATATATGGTGTTTAATGTTCAATGCCATCATGCACTAAGGCATGGTAAAAACGCTCAATGAGCACAAAAATACAAAAATACTCGTATAAATATCCAACCAAAGATCACTACAAAAAGGAACCATGATCCCTCAATCCCTATGAGATCCCTCAGAAGGTGCATGACCTCGTCTAGGACTCCTATTGCGATGACACTCTGAATGAACTGAGGGCTCACGATCATGACCAAGAGTTGTGGTCTCACTATGAGAGCGACTCCTCCTCATCAAGCGCTCAACTAATCTATATCCAACCATCTCGGTGTGAAGGGAGGTCATGCTATCTTCTTCCTTCGAGACAGGGGCAAAGACATCGCAGATGTCACCACAGTGGCCGAGGGCTCTCCAACATCCTCAATTAGACTCGACTCAGTACCCTCCGAAGGGAGTAGTAGAGTGTCCGCGCACACCTGGCAAATCAAATCTCACCATCCCTTAGTAGTCGCTGCAAATAAAAAAGGAGAAACAAAACAAGTTAGAAAGTTGTCCAAAATAAGACCAAAAATAAACAAAACAACAAAAGGGAAACATCAACTAAACAATTCTAACTAAAACAAAATCGAGAAAAGAGTAGTAACTCACTTGGATCTTCAGCCTCCAGGTGGGATCTCTAGGATTTGTGCCTACTACTGACACTTCCGCTGACTGTCCGTGTCTCTCCCACATCAGAACAAAGTGATGGCTTGCCACGGACTCATCATCTCCCCCTAAATCCTGAGAAGGAAACTCCTCTAAAATTAAGGTTACCTTCTCTACACTCTCCTCCGCTCTCTCTCGGCTTGCAAGATATCCTAAGTTTCATGCAACTCAAAATTACAAATCACCCTCTTCACTTATATCCCTCCAGCTCTGGGTCTCACCCTCCTCCGTCTCCTCCTCTGTCTCCCCAGTGAACTCCTCAGACTCAAAGTCCACATCAATGGGCTCATCTCCACTATGAGCAGGACTGGTGCCAATCTGAAGTAAAGGTGCTCAAGGAGCACTAGCTACCCCTCGGGCATGAACCACCCTCCTAGCTGCAATGGGAACGCCAAGAGTGATCATAGTCCAACCTCAGCCTCTAGGACCTCCCCGGCCTCGTGAACAGATCTATATACTAGCCCCACTAGAGGAAACATATCAATATAAGGGAGGCCAAACTGCTGTGGTACTCTATCAAAGGGGTGGATCTCCAACTTCCCGTCCTGTCTATCAACTGGCTAGTAGTGTGGCAAGTAATCAATGTAAGTGTCTCCTCTCCCCATAACCCTGCCATAGCCTGATAAGGAGTAGCCTCCATGTCTGCAATAGTCAAAGAAGCCACTGGATGGTGTGGTGCCCTAAGAATGGTCATCCCTGTCCACCTTGTTGTCTTGACAGCCTCGGGATCCTCTATCTGTACACCTCTCCCATAGGGAATAATGTGCTCATACACCCAACTCATGACTAGAGTAGGGTGACTTAATGACTACCACTGTAATCTAACCACCCTATAAAAATCATGATAGGGGTCCCAGAATGTCTTCTACCCAAGCGTAAATGTGGCCATGTGCCTCAATCTATGTGATAATAGGATCCCAACAGTATAAAAGAGTATCCCCTCCCTTGTCCCTAATCAACCGCGAGGCAAGGATGCCCATAATAGCCTTGCAGAGAACAGGAATATCTTACTCAACAATAGAGTGAACCTTAACCCCCTTCTTTGACCCCATGGAAACAAGGGCATCTCCCATATATGTGGCCCACTGGACCATCTGAGATTCTGATATTGCTATCTTAAGAGATAGTCACCTCCCAAGAATCGGGACCCCCAATATGCGGTAGACATCCTCAAGTGTGATAGTCCACTCACCCCAGCACCTACTAACTAGAAGGTATTCCGATCGGCATCCCAATATGAGAATAAGTCACATAGTATGTAATTAGAAGGAGTAATGTGAGGAACGCGAGAGATCCGTAAGATGCCACCGCTATAAAGTGTCACTTTCAGGACTAGGTCAATACATCCAACACTACTGTCAGAGCCAATCACACTCCCTCTCTCTTGCTCCATTCGATATACTCTCCAATCTTCCGAATCCACCCAAAAAAAAAAAAGGAGTAAGTTAGTAACACAATCCAACTAGGAAAATCATCAGAACATACAAAAATGCTAAAAATGCAAAAACAATCAAGTAATATATCTCTTTTGCATTCTGTTTCAAACCGCCACCCTATGTAGAGTGGCGGTCCTCAGTAACCACTGCCTTATAGTAGCGGTAGTCTTGTATCCACCACCTTCATAGGGCAACGGACCCATGATCACCACCTGTGCATAGCGGCGGACCCATGTCCCACCGTGTGCGGCGGCCCCAAATCGCCGAACGGATCAAAGCCCTAAAAACAATTAAAAATTTAAGTGTCTTCATTCACACAAATTAACAAATCTTGGTATTTTATAAGTACAAATCAAATTATGTTAAGTGAAAAGAAGTGTCCAAATTCAAAAGAGATCAAATCCTCAAAACTAGATTTTGTCAACCAATTTCCATTCATAGATCTAAGTCTAGATAAATTGGAAAGTAAGTGACCTTCTCGAGCTTGGTGGTAGTTCTAAGTAGGGTAAGTGTGTAGGTATAAGTTTGTTTTTTGTCATTGGTTTGTCTATCTCTCATCATTCCATTAAGTCAAACTCATACAATTTGTGCCCTTCCCAACTCTTGGTGTTGAGCCCTCACATCTTACTAGTTGCGTGGAGTTAGGAGTGGGGCAAGTTCATCTCTTTATCACTATACATTCATCACGTTTTGCCAACATAAGAAGAAACAACAGACATTTCCCAAAGAGGCCAAAATTTCAGTACTACAATATGTTTCACATCATCACGTACCAACATTACAAAAGAAAATAAAAGTAAAGCATTCTGTTCAGTATTTGTTATTCATTTGTCATCCATTGCATACATTCTGAAAAGCATATAAGCAAAATACTCTAAAAACATCTAGTGTACACATGAGAAGCGAATCACAAAATTCTAGACACAAGAAGATCTAGATCCAAAAGATATACATATATATAATATATATATGTGGTGTTTAATGTACAACGCCATCATGTACTAAGGCATGGTAAAATGCTCAATGAGCCCGAAAATACAAAAATACTTGTATAAATATCCGACCAAAGATCACTACAAAAGGGACCATGATCCCTCAATCCTTGTGAGATCACTAAGAAGGTGCACAACCTCATCTAGGACTCCTGTTGCGATGACGCACTAAATGAACCGAGGGCTCACTATCATGACCACCAGTTGCTCTCACCGTGAGAGCAACTCCACCTCATCAAGTGCTCAATAATCCTATATCCATGCAGCTCGGTGCAAAGGGAGGTCATGATCTTTGCCACCTTCCAGATAGGGGCAAAGACATCAGTATGTCGGCCATTCCGAGGATCTCCAACGTCCTCGGTCCAGCTCAGCCCAAGTACCTCCGAAGGGAGTAGTAGAGTGTCCGGCACACTGCGAATAAAATCTTGCCATCCCTCGGCAAAGATTTGTCAAAATAAAAAAGGATAAACAAACAAATTAGAAAGTTTTCTAAAATAAGACAAAAAATAAATGAAACAACAAAAGGGAAACATCAACTAAATAATTTATCTAAAACAAAATCAAGAAAAGAGTAGTAACTCATGCGGATCTCTAGGCCTCTAGGTGGGATCTCTAAGATCTTTGTGCATGCCACCTAACACTTCCACCAACTATCATGTCTCTCCCACATCGGAACAAAGTGATGGTCTGCCATGGACTCATCATCTCCCACTAACTCCCGAGAAGGCAACTCCTCTAAAATCGGGTCACCTTCTCTGTGCTCTACTCTAACCACTCGGCCTTTTGTAAGATATCTTAAGTGTCATGCCACCGAGAATCGTTGTCATCCTCCTCGCGCTTGTCATGCCGCTCCGGTCTCACCTCCTCCATCTCCTCCTCTATCTCCCCCATTTAACTCCTTAGGCTCTTGAGTCCACGTTAATGGGCCTCTCCACTATGAGATGGACCGGCACCAATCTGAAGTAAAGGTGCTTGAGGAGCACTAGCTAACCCTTGGGCACAAACCACCCTCCTAGCTGCAATGGGAATGCCAAGAGTGATCGTAGTCCAACCTCAGCCTCTAGGAACTCCCTTATCCTCACGAAAAATCTATATACTAACCTCACTTTGGAGAAAACATATCAATATAAGGGAGGAAAAACATTATGTGTACTCTATCAAAGGGGTGGATATCCAACTTCCCCGTCCTATCTAACAACTGACTGGTAGTGTGGCAAGCAATCAATGTAAGTGTCTCCTCTCCCCATAACCCTACCATAGCCTGATAAGGAGTAGCCTCCATTTCTGCAGAGTAGTAAAGAATCCACTGGTTGGTGTGGCACCCTAAGAACGGTCATCCTATCCACCTCGCTAACCTAACATCCCCGGATCCTCTGCCTCGTACACCTCTCCCATAGGGAATAATGTGCTCATACACCCAACTCATGACTAGAGTAGGGTGACTCAATGATTGCCCCTGTAATCTAACCACCCTATACTAATCATGATAGGTGGTCCCAATAAAGTCTCGCTCCCCAGCGTAACGTGGCCATGTGCCTCAATCTATGTGATAGTATGAGTACAACAAAGATAAAAGAGAGTATCCCTCCATTGTCCCTAATAAACGCTGAGGCAAGGATGCCCATAATAGCCTTATGGAGCAGGGAATATTTGACTCAACAATAGAGCAAACCTTCACCCCCTTCTTCGACCCCATGGAAACAATGACATCTCCCATATATGTGGCCCACTCGACCATCTTAGATCTGGATACTATTGTCTTAAGAGACAACCACCTCCCAAGAATCGAGACCCCAAATATGCAGTAGACATCCTCAAGGGTGATAGTCCACTCACCCCTAGCACCTGGTAACCTGAAGGTATTTTTTTCGGCATCCCAATATGAGAATAATTCACATAGTATGTGACTGTGAAGGGAGCAACATGAGGAACCCGAGAGATTCGCACAAGATGTCATCCCACCGCAAAGTGTCTCTCTCACCGTGGTCAATGCATCCAACACTACCAGGAGCCAATCACACTCCCTCTCTCTTGCTCCATCTGATATACTCTTCCTTCTTCTCCATCCACCTAAAACACAAAAAAGGAGTAAGTTAGTAACACAATCCAACTCAAAAATCATCAGAACATATAAAAATGCTAAAAATGCAAAAACAATCAAGTAATACATCTCTTTTTGTATTCCATTCAAACCACCGCCCTATGCGGAGCGGTGGTTTCGTAGCCTCCGCTTTATGTGGCGTCGGTCCTATAACCACTTCCTTATAGGGCGGCGGTCTTGAATCCGCCACCTTCATAGGGTGGCGGTCCCATGACCGCCACACTATGCCGGTGGCGGTCCTGTTTCTAAATCGCCAAACGGCTCAAAAGCCCTAAAAACACTTTTAAAAATGTAAGTGTCTCCATTCACACAAATTAACAAATCTTGCTATTTTAGAAGTACAAATCAAATTATATTAAGTGAAAATAAGTGTCCAAATTTCAAAGAGATCAAATCCTCAAAACCATATTTTGTCAACCAGGGTTGCCATTTATAGATCTAAGTCTCGATAAATTGGAAAGTAAGTGGCCTTCTAAGCTTGGTGGTAGTTTTGAGTATGGTTAGTGTGTAGGTCTAAGTTTGATTTCTATCATTTGCTTTGTCTAATTCTCATCGTTCCATTCTCACAAACTCTTGGTGTTGAGCCATCACATTTACTAGTTGTGTGGAGTTAGGAGTGGGGCAAGTTCATCTCTTTATCACTATACATTCATCACATTTTGTGAACATAAGAAGAAACAACAAACATTTCCCAAAGAGGCCAAAAGTTTAGTACTACAATATGTTTCACATCATCACGTACTCAGCATTACAAAAGAAAATAAAAGTAAAGAATTATGTTCAAAAGATTTTTTTATCATTTGTCATCCATCGTGCATACATTTTGAAAAGCATATAAGAAAAATACTCTAAAAATATCTAGTGTGCACATGGGAAGCAAATCACAAAATTCTAGACATAAGAAGATCTAGATATATATATATATATGGTGTTTTATGTACAATGCCATCATGCACTAAGGCATGGTCAAAACGCTCAATGAGCATGGAAAATTAAAAATACTCGTATAAATATCCGGCCAAAGATCACTACAAAAAGGGACCATGATCCTCAATCCCTGTGAGATCCCTCAGAAGGTGCACGACCTCATCTAGGAATCCTACTATGATGACGTTCGAATGAACTGAGGGCTCACGATCACGGCCAGTAGATGTGGTCTCACTATGAGAGTGACTCCTCCTCATCAAGTGCTCAACATTCCTATATCCAGCTAGCTCGGTGCGAAGGGAGGTCATGATATTTTCCACCTTCCAAATAGGGGAAAAGACATGAATATGTCGGCCTAGCTCGAGGGCTCTCCAACGTCCTTAGTCAACTCGCCCGAGTACCCTCCAAGGGAGCAAGTAGAGTGTCTCGCACACACCCAATCAATCAAATCCCGCCATCCCTCAAAGACAGTCTACTATAAATAAAAAGAGAGAAGCAAACAAGTTAGAAAGCTATCCAAAATAAGACCAAAATAAACGAAACAACAAAAGGGAAACATCAACTAAACAATTCTAACTAAAACAAAATCAAGAAAAGAGTAGTAACTCACTCGGATCTCTAGGACTCCATGTGGGATCTCTAGGATCTCCCATAGCACTGCTCATCAAGACACCGCAGCCTAATTTTCGTGCCTCTCCCACATCCGGAACAAAGTGACAACCACCCCACGCCGCACTCGTCATCTCCCCTAAATCTTGAGAAGGCAACTCCTCCGAAATCAAATCCATGGTCACCTTCTCTATGCTCTCCTTCTCCATCTAGGCCTTAAGAAAATTTGAGTGTCATGCCACTTAGAATCACCTAAAAATGTCATCCTCCTCACTTGTTCCGCCACCTCCGGTCTCACCCTCTTCCGTCTCCTCCTCTATCTTCCCCATGTGGAACACCTTAGACTTAGAGTCCACATTAATGGGCTCATCTCCAATATGAGAAGGACTAGCGCCTATCTGAATTAAGGGTGCTTGAGGAGCACTAGCTACCCTCGGGCACACACCACCCTCCTAGCTGCAATGAGGAACGCTAGAGTGATCATAGTCAAACCTCTTCCTCTAGGACCTCCTTTGGCCTCACGAATAGATCTATATATTGGCCCCGTGGAGGAAACATATCAATAGAAGGGAGGCCAAATTACTATGGTACTCTATCAAAGGGGTGGATCTCCAACTTCCCATCCTCATCTATCAATTTACTAGTAGTGTGAAAAGCAATCAATGTAAGTGTATCCTCTCCCCAAAACCATGTCATAGCTTGATAAGGAGTAGCCTCCATGTCTCATAGCAGTAGTCAAAGAAGCCACCGGGGTGGTGTGGCGCCCTAAGAACGGTCATCCCTATCTACCTTGCTGCCTTGAAAGCCTCGATCCTCTTCCCTGTACACCTCTCCCATAGGAATAATGTGCTCATACACCTAACTCATGACTAGAGTAGGGTGACTTAATGACCTTTATCGCCTTTATAATATGACTACCTTATACAAATCATGATAGGTGGTCCCGATAATGTCTACTCCCAAGTGTAAATGTAACCATGTGCCTCTATATGTGCAATAATAGGAGCCCAACAATATAAAAGAGTATCGCCTCCCTTGTCCCCAATCAACGCAAGGCAAGGATGCCCATAATAGCCTTACTGAGACGCAAGAATATTTGACTCAACAATAGAGCGTGACCTTCAACCCCTTCTTTGAGGCCATGGAAACAATGACATCTCCCATATATCTTTCGGCCCACTGGACCATCTCGAGATATGGATACTCATTGTCTTAAGAGATAGCCACCTCCCAAGAATCGGGACCACCGGCATAGAAAATGTGGTAGACATGCTCAAGGGTGAAATTCCACTCACCCCTAGCACTTGTAACCAAAAGGTATTCCATAATGGCATCCCAATATGAAAATAAGTCACATAGTATGTGACTGGAAGGAGTAACGTGAGGAACTCGAGAGATCTGCAAGATGTCAGCCCACTGCAAAGTGTCTCTCTCAGCCTAGGTCAATGCATCCAACACTTTCAGAGCCAATCACACTCCCTCTCTCTACTCCATTCTGATATACTCTTCTTCTTCTACATCCATCCAAAACATAAAAAAGGAGTAAGTTAGTAACATAATCCAACTGGAAAAATCATCAGGAACATATAAAAATGCTAAAAATGCAAAAACAATCAAGTAATACATCTCTTTTTGCATTCCACTTGAAATCACCTCCCCAGAATATGCAGCGGAGCGGTGGTTTCATAACCACTACTTT
The DNA here is from genome assembly GCA_018340775.1 of Taxus wallichiana var. yunnanensis. Lineage (NCBI taxonomy): Eukaryota > Viridiplantae > Streptophyta > Pinopsida > Cupressales > Taxaceae > Taxus > Taxus wallichiana. Next base: position 1,037,191,712 of record CM031239.1, on the reverse strand, counting down.
ATGTGGTGGTGGTCCTATAATCGCCACCTTATAGGGCTAGTCCTGTCCCGAAATCACCAAACGGCTCAATCCCTAAAAACGCTTTAAAAATGCAAAAATACATCATTTTAGATGAAATAAGGACCTACCCTATGGGCCCCCCCAGAGACTCTTTTAAGACTAGCATTTTCAAAAATAATCCCCCAAGACAAATATTTCTACATTTCTATATTTTAGGTTTAAAAATGATAAATTGAGAAGAACTAACCTGAGACTTTGTGGGCCGATGTCCTGCTCTTAGAGGCATGATCACAATCTCAGAAAATGACGTTTTGACTATAATCTCATTGAAAAATGATCACCTGGGTCCTATAGCTCAAAACCACCAAATCAACACATGTAAATGAATAATAAAATTAACTCATTATATATATATATATATATATATATATATTATTTTCTAATTTGGTTTTGAATGTTTTTCATAGGGTTGAAGTGTCGAGGAGGTAAGTTCTAATCCTCACACAGATGGTAAGTCCTCATTTCATATTAATTTGGTTTTATTTCTCAATTTATTTTATCTATCCGCACTTGAGTCCTCTTTTCATTTTGCAGGTAGTGGGAATTTTGATGGCGACATTTCGACACACTGGGCGTGTCAAGTATAACTTCTACCTCCCCATTTTGGGACCAGCATACTGACCCACCATTTTATGCCTCTCCATGGCTAAAACGTTTCTCTAAGTGGGCAATATGTACGTGACAAAAAATGTAGGTAATGTACTATCAAGACAAAAGAGGTTATGGAAAGCCCAATGATGATTCTAAATTTGTGTTTAGCGGTCTCTTTACAAGGTGCTTAGAATCCGTAAAAGGCTCTCCAAGTGTATGTTTGCATCCAAAATGCTTTATCCAAGCTCCGTGTGCTTTGTTTTTCTCATATGTCCTATGTCCCCCTTTTCTTGGAATTTTTGTCTTAAGTGATAGGACCGCCACCCAGGATAGGGCGACGGTCCTATAACCACCACCTTGTGCAGGGCGGCGGTCCTATGCAAGTTTTCTAGAATGCTCCGACGAATGCGTCAAACGTAAAAATTCAACTTTCACCCACATTCTTCAACCACTTTGGCTTGCATTTATGTTTTGGCCACCAAGTAAATAGTGTTTTCCCTTTCTTTATAGTAAAAGAGATCAATTGGGAATTACCCTCTGGTAAATGCAATTGCTATAAATAGCCAACTTGTTTTCAAACAAATGGCCCCTTTCCTTCTCTATTTAATTATTCAGTTTATTTGAAGTTCTTTCTTAGAGTTCTAATAGTTTCATGTTTTGCATTATTTATTAGCCTTCCCTTGTTGTTTAGAGATCATTTGATCTTCTTGTTTCCATCTTACTTCATTGTTGTCCCTAGAATCAACTTAGAATAAGGTAATTTCATTTTAAATTAGAATCCATTTAGAGTTGCAGTTTTGTTTTGTCACAAAGGATAGTTTCAAATCTCGGGTATTTGTGTTGTATTCCTATGATAAAACCCGCTAGGAATCACATAGTCAAGTTCTTTTCACTTGAACTATCCCTCTCTTACTTATTGTATTCGGTCTATATCCAAAGTTGCCATTGTTTGAGTATCTTCTTCTTTGACGCTATCATATATATACTTTTCTAGATTCACAAGAACATGAAGGAATGAGGAGATCACACTAAGGGGACAAAGCCACACCACTAGATTTACCACTTTTCTATAAACTCCAGGTTTGAGCTATCAAAGTTCTAGTTACAATATATCAAATAGAGTAGTAAATGATTTCATTTCAGTTAAAGATCACTCTCAATATATCCATGGAAGTTGTGAGGAATGATAGTTTCGAGAAATAATGATTCATTCCTCACTTCTGAGGTAGGATTGAGAGTCTTTCGATTAAAATTAGTTAGTTATTTAGAGATTTAGGATAAATTCACAACTGCACAAGTAAATAGCTACACCAGGCTACTTTGCTTGTTTAGGTTTTGTTACTAGATCAATTGTCCATTTACTAAATATATTAGAATAACTCTTCTTTTAATTTCGTTAAAATAATTCATCAAAAATACAAAAATAAAAGAATATATGCATAGTGTAGATACATCTTTCATAATTAGCTTATTCATTTCAATTAAAATTGAATCATCTTTGCATGACAATCACGGACCTAGAGAACTCAAGGAATATGTATTTAAATCGATAGTGCCTCAACCAAATGTCCCCACCACACTAACTGATATAGATCAAGACCTTAGGATTCATATTTTTGAACAACAAGAAACCTACGAGCAAAGTAGTGAGAAATTGAGAGAGTTAAATATTTAAGACAACAAGGCATATGCATTTTAGTCAAATCACCCTAACTATAGACTACTTTGATAGGATATTTGCATGAATGTACAAGGACTCAAAAGAGAACAAATATTTGGTTACGATCCTTTAGTTCCACAACCCAACACAAGAGACCTCCTCATCGACATAAATATTGGCTTACATATTCAAGTTGTAGAACACTCGTAAGGTATTCTGAGAAAATTACACAACTTCTAGTTCTAAAATAGAGGCTGAAAATCTTATGACTATCGGATAGTCGGGAGAAGATATTGACTCCTCATATGACCATAGGAGGTCCGCCACAACCACGAACTTACGGTTGTGATCCACAGGTCCCACAACCCAACGGGCCTACTAATCAATTAGGAATTGACGTTGGTTTATGCACACTAATATTTAGATCCTCACCACTTCCACTAGACATCATTACACAATTCTCCGTATTAAACGTAGTAGCCAATCAAGCTAAGATTTCTAGACTAGACTAGAGAATCGTCCATAAAACTCTGGAGGATCCACTACACCTCTCATCACCATTTTTCATGACCTTGTTTGGAAATATACACGAAGTACCTACAGGTCACTTTCCACATATCCAACAGTCAATAAATTGGATCTCAGTAGAGCTCAACATTGATTAGAGCCTCCGAGTAGCTATTATATCCGAATGATCCATTACACCAATTCAGGTTAGGAGGGCCTTCTTTTCCTTAGATTCATATATTCCATTATTACGTATTGAGGATATAAGATTTCCCAACTAGTTTTTCTGTATCCGTATATATTCCATTTCCATCGATTGTTTCTCGGCACGACCTCGGGAGGTCGGGTATGAAGAAGAGTTGCTTGTAGATTCTCATGCTCGCATGTCACTTTTCTCACGTAAAGTAACCGGTGCCAATCACTTCTGACCAAAGTGCCATTTTTTTGACCGGTTCCATTTACCTCGAATGGTGTCGACTCACTTCTTAACCGATGCTAGTCACTATCAAAACTAGCAAGGTGTAAATCATGTTATCTATGAAGAAATTCATCTCCACAATCCTAACACATCCACTAAATACCTTATTAATGTTTCATTGAAATCCTACAATAATGCCAAAAATATGATTCATGTCTATAGGATTATTTTTGAAAACATCCTCCATGATGGCATGATGGCTACAAATTGACCTCCTTGATTACAAATTCTAGAATTAGAAGTAAATACTCACTATTATCTTGTACATGTCACACCATTTACTCACAAATATCATTAGTGTAGGTTCTACGGTGAACAATTTGCTTGAAATAAGAATAAGAAGAAATGCATTATCCTTACTAAGGATATATTTCTATAAACACTCCATGCACTAATTAACATGTTTTAAGAAAAAATAATAGCCTCATAGATGATATAATAAGCCAAATAATTCCCTCATCATCTCCCCTACAGATTACCTTTTACATGTCCCTATGCCAACTTATCTCTATCCCGCTCTCTCGCTAGTTTTTATGCCATGTCATATTCTTCAAACTGATCTACATATTGCTTTCAAGTCCCTTTACATCCTTGAGAATTTGAAATAACCTATACCCATGTTGCAAATCTATCATATAATTAGGAATAATTATTCTTCCAGTGGTCATGAGACTCAAAAGAAGAGGTGGTATTAGATGTATTCCAATCCACTCATCACTATACCATTTTTCATTCTTCTCGATAACTCGCGAATGATTTCAATAAGTGCATCCTCTCCTCATACTCCAACTTATATTTTTGGGGAGAACACTTCCCTTCTTTTCGACATAAGATTCAATGTACCCTATCTTTTATCACAAGCTTCAATTCCTCACCAAAATGATGTTGATCAGTACATTTCAAAATATTACACACACTACATAAGAGTTTTCAGTATTTTCTCTAATTCCAACTTGATAATAAAGAGATCTGAAATATTTCTTCATGGACACAACATTGTGATGGGTAGGCATAATGTAGAAACCTATGGTTCGTGATGTCCTATCAACATATCTATTTTTTCATTCCATATAATTTGGTTTCTAAGCAATGATTGAAAATCCTTCAACTTGAAATCCCCCACAAATAAATTAATAAGGAAATCAGGAACATTGGTGACTAGCATATTGTGAAAGTAAAATTCACATAATAGATGTTGGATATCAAGTGTACAATTTTTATAAATTCACAAGAAATTTTAGTATATCAAAGTCGTCAGACTATGTTTTAGGAATAATTATTGTGAATTTGTCATCCTTTAATTCCTCAAAGATGGTGGTTGAATTACCAACCTAATCTCTCTCTCCAAAATAGGAGTAGAATACTCATGAAACATTTATGGTGGGGAAACTTCTAGCCTTTGTAAGGTACAAGACCTTCTTGGTCACAATTTCATAGCAAAATGGTCTGGAAGGGTATTTTTACCTTTGGAATATTGTGGCATAGAGGTCAGGTTATCCTTATTAGAAAATTTCTCCGTAATTCCTTTTGAAGGGGAGGATTGGAATCGATCTTAGGCTGAAAATTGGGAGATGGTTCCTTCTTAATTGTATTTTAATTTTAACTCTCCCCTGCACCGATTCTTTCACCCTTCCACTCTAGACAATAGAAATCTTGATGAACAAATTAATTGATAAGTCTTGGGTGCTTCAATGCAGCCTTACCACCTCCATTTTTGTACTTTTGTCCCACTTTGATGACCACATCAACGAGATATTCTAGTAAATTAACCTTGAGATAAGGGCTTTTTGGCCCCTCTCTAGATGAGTCAAAAATTTAAAGAATCTATTCAAGTACGGATAGATGTCCATCACTAAGAAAATATTTGTTGACCCACTTGGCTACCTCCTTTGAAATACCAAGAAAACTCACCCATCGAATAGATTTTTGAGTACCGATGGAAGTAAGAATAACTTCAAGAGGAGCTTATCCTTCTTCATGGAATAGTGGTATTAAATCCTTAAGTGGGGCATTGGTCACAACTTTGAGACAAAAATCACGCAAGCCAAATAATTCGAAGAATAATTTGAGTATTTATCTCAATTATGTTTCCCTAATTCATGAATAGGTTTCCTCAAATTTTATCAAGAACTCATCACCCAAATACTCTCAAAAAACCTCAAATATTTTGATAAACTCTTACCACCCTACATCATGAAATACATGAGAAATAGAAAAATTTCACAATTACGACTATGGATTTTCTTGTTCGTATATCTTTTTCTAGCCCATAACGTGAATTTCGATGTTTTATGTAGGAAATGGTGGAAGTTTTGTACTAAAAATCACAGAGCACCAACATGAAGTATTGGCAATGACAATTTAAATATAATTTAATCTTTTAGATGTTTTGAGTCGGTGCAAGTTTAGCATCGAAATTTTTTGACAAGAGCTATTTCACATGGAAAGATTTAATGCACGGTACGGTTCCATCCTATCATCATGAATAACAATTCCACTTGTACCTTTCATAGATCCACACATCCTTTTCATAGAAATGTGACACGTGTGATATATTTACTCATTACACCCAACTTTGTGAGATGAGATTTTAATTTATATTCCCAATAAATTCATTCAAAATTGTGTTTGATTTAATCATGTTAAATAAATGTGACGTGGAATGATTTAAAAGCTAATATCCATAGAAAATCAAAATACACTTACCCCTTCCAAATTTCACTCCCGATATCCATAGAATTCCATGTCTTGCACTCATAGAATAAGGATGATTATTGTACATCTTAACAACTAGCATTTCTAACATTTATTGAAAGCATAAATAGAAACAACTACAATCTAAGTGGAATAATATTGAAATCAGAATAATATATCCCTTTATTTAAATTCAAAATAACTACTCTAGGTGGGAAGAGCCAAGCTCCTCCACTGAATCCATTCCTTTGCATAACAACATATATTTGCTGAAGGTTTATTTATCCAATGATCGATGATACATTCTTAATCTATGTCCATTTACTAGAAGATTTATTTGTCCCCATCAATAGGTAGTATTCCCACAAAACCATCATCATAAATGTTTTTGATCTGGTAGGGTCCCAACCATCTTGACCTTAGCTTTCCTTTGAACTATTGGTGCTTTGATTCAAATAGTAAGACCCGATCTCCTTCATTAAACTTAATTTTCTTGATACGACCATCATGCCAATATTTCCTTAGGTGTTATAGAAGTTGAATCTTTTCCCCGTGCCTTGATCTCATTTCATCCAGTTTGTTAATTTGTATTACTCTTTCACATTGAGCTTTGTTCATATCAATTCCATGTTTTATTGTTTACCTCTAAGTCTATAATTCAAACTCAACTAAAACGTGGCTTCTTGCCATACACCATTTCATAAGGAAGAAACTAGTAGTAGTCTTCCGTGTTGTGTTGTAAGCCCAAATTTCTTCTAGGAGATTTGGTACTCGCTTGTTTCTGTCTGCATTGACATTTTTTTAAATTTTCTCCAACACTTAGTTGTTGACTTCCATCTACCCATTAGATTGGGTGTGGTATGGTGAGGATTTATGATGCTTGTTTTAGTAGATTTCTAGGAATTCCTCAATCATGTTTGAGATTAATGAGGTCCATGGTTAGATACAATGGCTCTAGGGAATAAAATCTTAGCATAATCTTTTGTACAAAAATTTATCTACAAAATCCTCAATGGTAGATGGCAAATGCTTGAACCTTGGACCATTTAGTGACATAATCAATATGGACTAAAAGATAATCTTTCCCATGGTATGGGGATAAAGAGGTCCAACAAAATAAATTCCCCACTTCTCAAATGGTCCTAAGACCAACTGAGGATTGAGGGACATCTCAATAGACAACATAGGCTTCCCCATTCTCTAACATGCATCACACTTCCACACGTACTTCTTGACATATTTGTGAAGAGAGGGCCAATAGTACCCATCTCCAAGGACCTTGTTAACTATCCTATTTACTAATTAATTTCCTCCTCCGGGATCATCATGAAAAGTTCTCAATATATCATATACTTTTCCTCTAGAACACACTGCGCAAAGAACCATATCAGGATAACATTTAAATAGAATTCCATTACACCATTTGTATGTTGAAATGTTTTTAACTAATATCCTTCATTCCTTATCAGTAAAGTAGATGAAAAATTTTCTATAGTTAATTAATTTTTTAGATTAACAAACCATGGAGGATGAGTCGATACTTAAAATAAGTGCTTATCCGGAAAGTGGTCTTGACTACTTCTTATCTTGAAACATTCAATATCAAAAGGAAATAAGAAACAACATTATTCTTACCAAGCTTACCAATAATAGTCAAGTTAAATTCTTGCAACAAGAGTAACCATCTAATAATTTTCTATCCCCCACTACTAGTTTATTCATCAAATATCTTATGGTTGAATGGTCATTGTACACAAAGTTTTTATATCTAGTAATATAATGTCTGAATTTGTTTAGAGAGTAAAGAAAAGATAAAAACTCTTTTTCCATAGTGGTATAATTCATCTCTGTTGGGGTTATATTTTTTCGATGTAATAGATGGCATACATCTAGTCTTTTCATCTTATTTCCAAGAAAAATCCCATTGTTGAGTTAGAAGAACTAGTGTGAATATGGAAAGGATTTCCATATTGGGTCCTCTCAAAACTACATCAAAGTGGTTAACATCTCTTTAATAACTTAAAAATCCTCAATGCTAACATTGAGGATACCATTCAAAGACACGTTCTTTGGTCAACAATGAAAACATGGGAGCAACAATTTTACTAAAATATTTTATAAACTACTTATAGTATCCTATATGTCCAAGAAAAATCTTTATATCATCGATTCATTTGTGTAGGAAGTTTATTAATTACATCTATCTTTTTAAGATCAACATGTATACATTGAGTAGAAATATGATGGCCCAAGACAATTCCTTGATGAACCATTATCAAATATTTTTCATGACTCAAGGAAATTTGTTTCTTCTCACATCTAGTTTATACCTTTTCAAGATTGCTCATAGATTCATCAAACTTTTAACCATGGATAGTAAAGTCATCCACGTAAACATCAACATATTCATTTGTAAGATGTGCAAAAAATGCTCTCTAGAAGGTACTAGGTGCATTACAAAGCCCAAATGGTAGAAATCTATATGCTAATGTAACCAAGGGAGAAGTGAATGTGGTTTTATCCTTATCAGCAGTGGCTATACTAATTTAGTTATACCCACTAAACCCATCCAAGAAGGACAAATATTTATTTCTTTCCAAACATTCCAAAACTTGATCAATTAAGGGCAAGGGAAAGTAATCCTTCTTGATGGCCTTATTTGGTTCCCTATAGTCTATGTAAATTCTCCACTTACCATTTTTATTGGGAACTATTTCTAATGGTGATAGTCATTGACTATCAGATATAGGATATATGAATCTTACATTCAACAATTTTTCTATCTCATTCTTGAGAATGTCCCTAAGTGCTAGATTAATTCTTATTTGTATATGTCGAACAGGTTTAACATCCTCAATATTAATATGGTGAGTGTAGATGCTTGTATGAATCCATTTCATATTAGTATAATCCCAAGTAAAATCTTTGGAATGCTTCCATAGGATTTCTACGACCCTGTCTCTTGAATGGCTTCAAAATTCTTCCCAATGGTTAGTTTTTTTCCTATGTCAATAGTTAGTTGTTCAGTATCTTCTAGAATAGAAATATCTACATCAATAATTAAAGAATTCAAGGGAAAAACAAGAGGCTGTAGTATGTGCAAAATAATCCTCTTTTCAAGGGACAAAACCTTGGATAAAGGACATTAGAAATTAGTGATTGTATATTCTTCATGATAAGCATAGATTTCTTCACAATTTGTAATAGAAATGTCACTTACATTGGTAATATTATCCATTGGACCTGAAATAGTTGTTTCCATAGCCTTAGTTTAGATAAAAGGAGCCACAGTTTTGGCTTCCATAGTTGTGGTATCCTCATTATTAGACACTTTGTATAACTCAACAATTTCTTCCATGTGTTTTTTTACTACAATAGTGTCCAAATAAGAACTCATATTGTTCGTTTCTAAAAAATCAACCCATACACAAATCACATACATCCATATATGGTTGGGCAGGAGCATAAAATGAAATTTTATTTTCTCTTTTCCATTTAAAATAGCCATTTTTCCTAACCTGTAATCAATGTATGCAGCAATAGTAGCTAACTAGGGCCTTCTTAAGATGACTAGGTAACCCAACTTATGAGCTTTAGGCTATAAGATGATAAAATCAATAGGATACTCCCAAGATTCAACCATGACCATAACATCCTCAATCACTCCATGTGTTACAACAATAGATTGATGTGCTAATTTAAGAACAATATTGGTTGATTGTATTCATGTTAAAGACAATAGATTGAACATATCTATTGTTATAACATTGATAAAAAATCCAAGATCTACAAATACATTGGATATTGAATGACCATTTATAAAAATAGTAATAACCGGACTCCTAAGATCCCCATATTTTGGTGAAAGAAGCATTCCAACCACAAGATAAACTAGATTTCCCTCCACTTTGACCTGTCTTTTGGGTACTTCCTCCTCCTTCATGAATTTTTCATGCAATATCCTTTAATGGTTTTATTTAACTTGGGAATGTCTTGTATTGATCTCAAAAGTGGGACTTCAATGTTCATCCTTTTCAACTCCTGGACTAGTGTTGTTTCTTCCTCATTATGTGTTTCTCTCAATCGCTTATGGAAAGGAGCTTCATCCATATTTTTGTTTATAGTGGTTTGTGTCTATGAAACATGTTTGAATTCCTTATTCTCCTCAGATATATCCTCTTTTTCCTTTGTTATCTGCTCATTTTCCTCGAGTAACGTAGTGCTAATAATATGAGGATTTTTTATCATCCTTCCAAACCATAGGTGCACATTATTAATGGCATTCATTTACATCGTTTCACCATGTCTGGCATCATTAATTGAAGATGGTTGTTTATTTTTGGGGTTTACAATGGGCTGATCTGAAAGTTGAGTTTATGCTACTTTCCCTTACTGATAATTATTTTGTGGTGGGGGAATTAAATCTTGTTTTTTTATACAAACCTCCTTGGTTGATTAACATTTTGTTGAGGTGCCCATTATTGGTTTTGTCATGGTGGTATATTAGTTGGAGGTGCACAACCTTTCTAATTATATGGGGTTACCCATGGAGATGGTTGTGGATAGGCTACCCAATTTGGTGATGCCTATTTAGGATGTCCCCAAGTTGGTCGAGGAGCATGATTGGGCCATGACATCATCCATGGGTTCTGAGAAGGTCGAGGGGCATAGCCAAATTTATTATTTCATCATTGCATAAAGTTTACTTGTAATTTTATTGAGCTATAACATTTAATCACTATTTCAATTGAGGTAGGAGATTACAATAGTTGGTATCATGATTAGAGACATCACAAATCAAGCACATGTCTATGTTTCCAATGGTAATTCTCTCAAAGGATGTCTCTTTTATGCATTTAGGAAAATATATATCTAGAGGTTACCTTGCAACATTGTTCTTGGCTTTCATCCCATCTACGGTTAATGTCAATTGTGACACGATGTTTATTTTCATGTTAGCCATTTCCTCCAGAAGTTATAAGGTAGATAGGTCATTCTTTGATGATTTTCTTCTCCGTATACCCCCTCTTATTCTAGAGTAACTCCTACATAACTCAGTTTTTTGTGCCATGGTGAGTTTGTGTACATCACCTCCTCCCATAAGATGGAGGGAGTATTTGGTTTCCTCTTCAAGTCCCTTAAGGAAAATGGTCTTAGTGATTTTTGCATTTAACTCATAACCACTACTTTTATGGAGAAAGAGAAACCTATCCAGATAATCTTCCAAAATTTCATCTTCTTTTTTCTTTATCTGGAAGAACTCTTCTCTCCTATCTCTTCCCTTGCAGTAGTCTTCGTATTTGTCCAAAAAGGATGTCTCCATGTCCTCCCATGAATTTATGGAGTTAGAGGAAAATCCCATGAACCACTTCATAGTAAAGTATTTAAGAGTGAAATTGAAATGTTCTAGTTTCTGGTTATTTGTTTTATAATCATATGTCTAAAAAATAACTTTAAATTCAAATAAGAATTGGTTTGGGTATTCTCTAGACATTCCTTGAGGATAAGGAGGATAAATGGATAAATGTTCTTCATGGGTGCATCTTCATCTTCATTGAGGACAATTGGATAAGTAAAGTTTCTACCCAATGGTTGGTCATCATCATTCATGTTGTCTCCCATCTCATAATGTTGTTCTGGTTCTAGATAAGATGATGCAAATTATTAAGAACATATTTTAGGAATTGTATTAGATTCAATGTCACTTCCAAATTTCTGTACTTGTGCTCTGTTTGGATATATTATTTGGATATTACGAGATATAAATATTCTTTGAACGTTCCTTGTCCTATGCATAAAGGTTGGTTTTGTAAACAAGGTCTAGGTATTCGAATAGTTACATAGATTAATTTCATTAACACCCATAGCATATAAGGTTAATAATGTGTCATGTTATTCTTATGGTGTCTTTATGCAAACAATGCCAAAATTCATGGTTCATTGTATTCTCTAATAATTAAACCAACAAATTCTTTTGTTAGTGTCATTATAAAAGAAGGGCTTTGTGTCCTAGGTTGTATGTAATGAAGCCTTATACAACTCATTTTTTTGTGGTTCCTTTTTGGTTGTTTGGTTGATGTGTTTCAACTTTTCTCTTATAATCTACTTAAAATGTAATGATAAACTAATAAAACAACATTGCTATAATAAATTACCTTTAAAGGAAATTCTTTAACTAGAATTGAAATGCACACACCGAATTAAGATAACATAATTCAAATGACACACACATAATAAATTGAAATGACATAATTGAAATAACACACTTTAAATTCAAATAGGAGAATTTAATTAACATTAAGGAAATTTACCAAACAAAGAAAATAATCATTTTCATTCAAGTAAGCATTCAGATATAAATTTATCAAAAAACCACAAGCATTCATGAAATGTAAATCTTCCAATTTCCTAGGTTGAGTAGGCACTTGATATTCCTTGAGATGGAGGTAATATCAACACCAGATTATATCCAAAATGACATTTACTATATTAATTCGAGTAAGTTCTGAGACATGCTCAACATAATATTGCAAAATAAATATTAACGGTATATCATTGTACTTTAAACATATCCTTTGAATAACTACATTTAGTTCTCCAAGAAGATGTCTATATATGAACACCAATACTTGTGAAATAACTAGAAACTCACATATTTAGCTATATCCACTTTGAATAACTACATTGTTCTCAAGAAGATGTCTATATATAGACATAGTCCTATTAAAAAATTGTGAAATAACTATAGGCACTTAATTCATCCACTAACATCCTTATTAATGTTCCTAAAAATCCTACAATAATGGAAAAAACAAGATTCACGTTTATAGGCTTGTTGTGGAAAAAGTCCTCCATGATGGCATGATGGCTACAGATTCATCCTCCTTGATTACAACATACATAATCAGCATTAAATTCTTGTTATTATCCTACACATGTCACCACATTTAGTCATAGAGGTGATTAGTGGGGGTTATACAACCAACAATTTGCATAATACAAGAACGAGAAAAATGCATTAAATTTACTTAGGATATAACTATATGAAACATTTCGGTGTAATAATTAACATGTTTTAAGAAAAAACTAATAGCCTCATCGATTATATAATAAGCCAAATAATTCAATCATCACATGAAATGTCACTGATAAGAGATATGGCCCCAAAAAAGGACCAACGACATGTATGTTGTAACCCTAAAAATTGCTTGGTAGAAACCAATGCACTCATAAACAAGAAGGCTAGAAAAAGATAAGTGTAAACAAACATGAATGTATATAGATAATAATGTGTAATATATGCAAACAATGTAATCAAAGTAGTAATGTAAACACACAAGAAGACAAAGTAAGTTGCAAAGACGAAGTGGGATGGAAATATGGGACATCACTCAAGATGTCACAAAACATGCAAGGCCATCATGGCAACAAAAATAAAACACGTGTGCACACCAAAAAATATTGCAAGGCCTATATACAATAACAAACAATAATAGACAATGTAACAAACAAGTATGGAAACTAATATCCTTTCATAACAAATGTTACACAGGAAGGACCGGTTAACATGTTATAAATATAACTAGTATGTCAAAACATGTAGAACCAAGTGATGTAAAGTGCTAAGTAAAAATGAAACAATATCACCGGTTTGGTCTAAATGTGTGAGAGATAAGTGTTTTTGATGCCCCCCCAAAAAAAATGATACAAGAGTAGGAAGGGAGGAAGGTGAGCCTCGATGCTCCATGTAAGAGACATGTATCCTCGTGATCACAACTAGTAAAATGTGTTAACGCGCATGTGTGAATGATATGGATAAATGAAATACAAGTAAGCTAAATACCATGTTTAATAAAGTGACCATGAACAAGCAAGAGGGCAAGCAAGATTAAAAGAAACCATAATATGCAAGATGTTATGGATGAATGGAATGAGATGCAAAATGGAGTAAAATGGGATGTGTGCCCCTTTGTCCCAGTGAATGGAAATGAATGCAGTGAGGTTCATTTTATTTTCCCCATCACAAGTCAATAATGAACCATAAATAAGAGTGTGTCATTGGAATTATTGAAGTGTGTTTTGTGTCTAACATGCTATGAGAAATGTGTAGGTTTATTGATGAGATGTGACCTAGAAATTATGTGTTCATGAACCCTATAGAAGAAGTATATATCATGAATAGATTGAACATACCAATTTTCATGCGTCCCTTTCATAAGTGATGATTTAGCCTAAGCATATATCACTATGAGATGAATGGATGACTAATGATTCAGCCCTAAGAACATATCACTACAAGATGAAATGAGAGAGTGGTAATGTAACCTAAGGTGTATACCACTACAAAATGATAGAGTAGGTGATGATTTATCCTAAAGCATATGTCACTAGCCTATGATTTTTGCATATTGAATGGTCGAATAGTAAAAATTTTATGAATATAAGGTCCATTTGAATTATAAGACCAAGGAACTAAAAAGTGCATCATAGGGTAGTGATTGCAGCATGTAGAATATAAATTAGTGTATGTAATGATAAATTTATAACCATGTGATTAGTACAATATGTAAGTATACAATGTGTAGAATGCAAGGCTATATGTGTATTATGTGTAACATATAATGTGAGATGATATAATTCTAGAATAATATGACATAGGATGTGTAAATGCACAAATGTAGAAATGTTTGTAGACTAAATGTAGAAGGTATGATGTATAACATGAGATGTGTGATGAAACAAATGTATAAGACCTATAGTGTAGTTTTTGGGGTTTGTGTGTAGTAAATCCTCTATAGTCAAGTGTGAAATGAAGCACAAGAATGTATCTTCGATAATGATGCTAGAATGTATGATGAATATACCTAATGCAAGGATATGAATGCATAATAATGTAAAATATTATTATCAGTAACTATGCTAAGATGAGGTGGGGGGAATGTGAAGTGTTCTGACCCACAAGTGTATGTGAATGAAGGAAATATCCAATGATAGTGAAGAATGAAGGTCCTTCATATGATGCAGGATATGAAATTGTATGAATATGATCTAATAATGAAGGTATGGTAAATGTTGTAGGAGTTAATGTAATTTGTTTATGTGAGGGATGAATGTATGAAAAAGGTTGTGGTGGCACAAAATGCATTGGTGATCAAGATCTATGTGATATAACATGTGAAGATGAAGCACGCATGAATGGAATAAAACGAGGTGGTGATCTATGCCGAGATATAGTAAATGTGTGAGGAATAGGCCTATAGTTATGTGTAGGGCTATTGGAGTGGTGAAGTTATGCAAATGATAGGTGAACAGCGGTTGAACTAGGAGTAGATTTTTCTTTAAGAACATGGAATGTGATTTGCTAGGGGAATCAGGTGGTCTGTTAGATATTGTGTGAGGAGATGGTGCCCATGGATTAGATAGAGGGACGCCATCAACACAAAATAACCTGATTTTTGTAAATAAATTTGAGGCACAAATGATTCATAGAAATAATGTGACCTTGTGATGATTGGAAAATGTAAGTATATAGTTTGTTTAATCTAAAGCAATATCTGTAGTATGTGTAAAATGTAATGTGATATGATATAATGCTAGACTAGTATGACATAGGATGTGTAAATGTGCAAACATATAAATGTTGTAGACTAAATGTATAACACATGATGTGTGATGACACACACCGTGTGTAACACCTACCTATAGTGAAGTGTGTGGGTTTTGTGTGTAGTAAGAACTCAATGTAAGTGTGAACCAAACAACAAGAGTTCACCATCAGTAATGATGATAGAATGTATGATGAATATGCCTAATGTGAGGATATGAATACATAAGATTGTAAAAGATTATTATTGTAATTATGCTAAGATGAGGTAGGGGGAATGTGAAGTGTTATGTCCCTAAGTGTATGTGAATGAATGAACTATCTAATGATGATGAAGGATGGAGGTCCTTCATCTGATGTAGGAGATGAAAGAACATGAACTTATTCTAATAATGGAGGTATGGTAGATAGACGTTGTAGTTGTGAATGTATATTGTGTGCATGCAAGGGATAAATGTATGAAGAAGGTCATGGTGGCACAAAATGCATTGGTGATGGAGATCTATGTGATATGGCATGCGAAGGTGAAGCTGGACCACGTGAAATAAAACAAGTTGGTGATCTATGCTGAGATATAGTATCTATGTGAGGAATAGGCTTATACTTATGTGTAGGGATAATAAAGTGGTGTGGTTGTGCAGATGATATGCGAGTAGGTGAACTAGTAGTACAATGTGCTTTAAGAAAGATGGAGTGTGACGTGATAGGGGAAGTAGGTGGTGTGCTCGATATTGTGTAAGGCTATGGTTCCCATGCACTAGATGGAGGGACACCATCAATAGAAATAACTTGATTGTGGTAAATAAATTTGAGTCGCAAATGATTCATATAAATTAAATATTTCGAGGATGAATCGAATTAAGACTGACAAGCATGTCACATCCCTCAACTATGTTTCCAATGAGGAAAGGTACAAGCATAGTAAGAGGGCCAACTATAACATGTAGCTTAACAAACCCAAAGGTTATGGTGAAAGAATATTCGATTTGGGATGGAGGATATTTGATACACTTGAGGAGTGAGATAAAACATATGGTAATGGGCCATGATGGGTCAACTTTAGTGTTGTTGATGGAGGTCGAGTCAATAGAGGCCTGGATGTGTAAATGATTAGATGTAAACTTAGCCTGATAATCGATGTCAAAATAAAAATTATTGGTGGTGAAGCTTTTGTGTTAGCTACTAAGAAATCAAGAGCTCTTGATCCAGGAGGTGATACCACATAATATGCATGATTATTAAAAGTTTATAATATATTTTTATCACATTGTTCAGATTCATCATTAAAAATATTTAGTTTACCCTTTTCATTAGTTGAGGCAAAGCTAGAGAACATGAAAACTCTAGTTTATTGTTATCAATGAGGTCTTGCATGATTTTTTGGATTTTTAGGCATCTATTTGTAGAATTTCCTATGCATCGATGATAATCACAATAGAATTTCTCATTTTAGTTCCTACCTTTTTGTCGTGGAGGGTCTAATTCAAGTGGTGGGGGAAGGGTAATAAGATTTATCTCAAAATATTGTTTCAATATTATATGTAGAGTCATTAGGAAGTTTCTAAGTTCCTATAATTAAACCTCCCTAGTAGGATAAATGATGTTGAGAATGAATTTATCATTGATTGGTTTATGTGTAGAAGGTTTAAATGGTGTCTTTTTAGAAAAATTAGTGGAAGATGAAGTATGTTCATGATACTTAATATTTCATATGGATAGGAGTTTGGTCTTACGAAGCTTAAGCATATGAAAAAACTGATCAAACAAAGAAGAGGTCTTAGAGTGAACACTCTCTTATACATGTGGTAATAGACTCTAAATAAATAATTATGAAGCTTGGAGTTAACAAGCACATTTTTCATGTTATCAAGATCATTCTTATACCTCAAAACCTAGTTGGCTACGTGTTCATTTGGGACTTGTTTAAGCTGTGCTAGTTAGGCGTAAGAAATATTAGAGATGATGTTGATGGAGAAATGAGTAAGAAATTCATTAGCTATATATGTAAACGAGGTTACTGAGTGAACATGTAAGTCATAGAATCAATGCCTCACATAATATTGGAGACTATGATTGAATAGTTTAGCTAAATGGATATGGTCATCATGAGTCAAAACAATCAACATATGAAATTATCTAAGATGTTCTTGTGGGTCAACATGCCCATTAAAAAAGAAAGCTTAGAGGTGACCAAATAAGGAAGAAATGGGTAAGTAGAGATTGTGGGTGAAAATAGAGTATGTAATAACAAGGTAGAATCTAAATATGGTGATGCATGTGAAGTAGCCTATTGCAACTTACGAATTTGAGTTTGAATATCATGATAAAGAGAATTTAGGTTTCGATTGTCAATAGATGAGAATTATTGTACATGAGAAACTAAGGAAGATTAAACTGATTGTTAGTATTAGGAAAAGAAACAAGAATAGTAGAAAAATTTGTAGAGTAGAAAAAGGTGGTTGAGTGAAAATAGAAGTTGGTATGGTAGCATAAGCAATGAGTTCCACAAGTTAGTAACTTCATCACGATCAACATGAAAAAGTAAATCTAGATCTTAGGGATGCTTGACAAGGTGATCATTGATGGATTTAAGGTGAGCTTCAGTAAATTATTGATAAGAGTGAGCCATGGTAAAATAAAATAATCCCTAGAATCATGAGGTAAGAAGGAAGAATTTATAAATGCGTATGATTGAGGATGGTTCACCAAAATGATTAACTAAAATAAAATAAAATTTGAATAGTTAATCTATGTTCCACACAATTTTAATAAATTAAATAAATGTAAAGATAACATAACTATGAAAAAGGAAATCCTAACCCTAATACATAAGAGAGAAGAGGAAAGAACATAGATGAATAATAGATGCCTATCAGACAGTGTTGCAGAGGTGACTGGAAAAATCAAAAGTAAGAACTGTTGTGTAGAATTACCGAAAAGGATGGAGGTGGAGAATGTTGATGGATTAGAGCTCCAAGAGAGGGATTGTGGCACCTTTGGGTGGTCTGGTTGGTAATATGCGTACCCAGGTCTATAAAAAATATCTAAATTTAATCTTCACAGAGCTTGGAGATGATATGGAATCTTCTTTGTGTGTCAATTAAATTAACTATCATGTTTTTATGTCGACAATAAATCAAGATGAAGGAAATACCTAAAGACCATAAAAAAACATCAAACCCTACAAAATAAAATTACATATGAAGGGGTGGGACAGACCTCACCGCCACAATGGTGGACTTACTAAATGAGCACTATGCTACATCTCATACCCGATGTGGTTATATATGCAAGTGTGTGTGAACATACCCTAGGTTTCTCTTATATAATTCACAATTTGTGAAGTAGTGAGTGATAACTATGTGTAGAAAATGTAATAGAATATGTGGATGAAATAGAATAGAATCACTTCCACGATGAAGTGTGATGTAGATTTCCTAGCCTTGTACCTTGATGATATATTCATGTGGATGAAATTGATCTCCAATGCAATATATGGATGCAACTATAGATGGAGTGATAGTAGTAAGTGATGCAAGGTCCTCATTATGGTCTCATAACTTTATATTTATATGGTTCTCTTGATCTAATTTCATAATTAACCCTAAAATGTCCAACCAGAAGAAAGATAAAACTTCAAACAGATAGAAGGAGCCAAAAAATTGTGGGAAAGTGCAAAAAGGACTAGGACACCCTCTTGGGACTTAGGGCACCCATGGGCACCCTAGTACTAATCTAATCACCCCATTTGAGGATAAAATGACACGGATGATATAAATTGACTGTGCATATGGGTGCAAGACGTCAGTAATGATGAAATAAAATAATACAAGATGGACAAAAGACAAGGGACAATTATTAATTTCTTCACTCAAAAACCTTCGAAATAGTATTATGAGACCAGGACTAACTAATGTATAAAGTTCATGATTTTGTGTCTTTTGTATATCTTTTTTATTATATTTCATCATTATTGACCTCTTACACCCATATGCCTAGTTACCTTTTTTCATCCCACATCATTTTAGCCTCGACTAGGGTGGTCGCTTGCGCTATTCCCACAAGGCACCCAGCTTCTTTTGGACTTTCCCACAAATTTTGGGCCCTTTCTAGCCATTTGAGTTCTTTATCTTTCTTATGGTCATCCATTTCGTGGTTAATTAGGAAATTATATTAATAGAAACATATAAATATAAAGTAATGAGAGCATAATGAGGGACCTAGAATCACTTACTACTATCACTCCATCTAGAGTTACATCCATCTATTACATTTGAGATCACTTGCATCCACATAGCTTTATCATCAAGGCACAAGGTGGGACATCTGCGCATCACACTTCATTAGGGAGGGATTATATTATATTAGATGTACATACTCTATTACAATTTCTACACATACTTATTACTCGTTACTTCACAAAGTGCAACTAACACAAGAACAACCTAGGGCATGTTTACACACACTTGTAAATAGAACTACATCGAAGTCTAAGATGTAGTGAAATGCTTAGTTTTAAGTCAACCATTATGGTAGCTAAGGTCGATCGACCCCTTTGTATGCATTTTTTATTATTTAGGTTTTGACGCTTGTTTTGGGGTTTTATAGGTCTTTCCTTCATCTTGATTTATTGGTGACATATGGCACAAGACAATGAATTTAATACGACACACAATGAAGGTTTCAAATAATCTCCCATCTCTATAAAGATCATATTTAGAGATTTTTCATAGACCATGCAACCCATATTACAGACTAGAGTGCCTGTCGGTGCCCCAATCCCTCTCAAGGTGCTCTAGTCTAGCTAGATCCTCTAGCTCCACCCTTTTCGGAATTTTTCACAACCATTCCTACTTCTGATTTTTGAGTACCCTTTGCAACATTTTTTGACAGAATATGTTATTTTCTAAGTTCTTTCCTCTTCTCTTACATATTAGGGTTAGAATTTCTTTTTCATAGTTGCTAGTGTTATCTTTACATTTATTTAGTTTATTAAAAATTTCATATCTTAGATTAACTATTCCCCTTTTACTTACATTCGATTAATGACATTGTATCTTTCCTCCAACTACATTTTTTCAAATGTTGTTAGTGTTGGTTCTTAGTAGGTGTGGAGTATTTTCTTTGTTGAGAAGAACTTATTGGTCTTGGGCATTCATGGTCAATTTTATATTGAAATTTTAGTTTGTTTTCATGGCTAGGAGGTAATAGATAAGAGTATTCTTGGTGGTTAGAAGGAAAAAATTGCAACACAATTGCAAAGATGTGGACCATTTTTGTCATCATATTGAGGGGGATTATAAAATTTCATATTCCTTCTTTTTAGTGAATAGACAAATGGGCAAGCATGGAAAAATTATGGAATCAAGTCTCGTGAGTGTTCATTCCCCATATAGGATTTTGTTTGAGTTTTTCATCTTCACTAGTATTATGCATCAACCCTTATAAGTTGTTGCACAATCCTGATGAAGATGGGAATGTCATCATACATTGAAAATATACATACTAAAACTAGTAGGGAATAAGGTTACTTAGTAAATAATTGTTAGGTGTGGAAGCAAGTTATAGTTTTAGGATTGATCATTCATTCATTATTTTAGTTTGAAGTTTCAGATGACCATAAAAGGTACAAAAATTTATTATCAATTCACTTATGAATATATAAAATTGTATTAAACTCTTGAGTTTTCATATATTCATTCAGTTATTTAATATAAAGCAATGTAAAAGAAATAACACATAACTCATTTCATAAAACAATGGTTTATATTCATAAGGAAGTTGTGTACATGTTCCCCACATAAGATGTGGAATATAACTTTGGAAATAAAGAACACACATATATCCTAAACTATGAACATAAGGAAAAGAAGGGGATCCATCATTTCCTACAAGAAGAATCTCCTTACTCGATGATCCATTGTTGCTCAAAATTGCGCCATATTACCTCTAAAACACCTAAAAGAGAGGAAAAAATGAGTATTAGAGCTCAGGGTTCTTAAGCTTCTGTAATTTTTTCGATTCAAATGTACGTTCATTCTTTCATTAATTAAGGATTATCATAAAATAAATTACGATTGGAAGAAAATTTTGTTTCAAGACTCTTAAATAATTAATCTATAGGAAAACTTGTAGAAAATGATTAAATTTTCCCTTTAACAATTTGGGCATGTAAATTATAACATCAATATGTCAAGAAACATATTACATATCAAAATTGTGCATCATGAATTTTCCAAGCATGTATGTATCACTTGAGAGTACTAATTCAGATTTTACAAGCATAATGAATAGGTTGTTGCAACAAATAATGTAACATCACATTCCAAATACTAAAATTGCAATCAAATAGAGTTCAGAGCATGATCATCATTATAATTTCTTGTTTTCATTCTTTCAATCATATGGAACAAGGAAAAAACAAAGTGTGCGTCCAGACTAGGACAAGAAACAACATAGTTTTTCCTTCTTTTTCCATGAGAAGGATAAATGTGAAGATTTAAATTTTATTTCTAACAAAGGAGTAAATGTATATGCCATGTCACAATGAAAATGCAAAAATATAGAGTTTTAGAGAACAATCTCTCAACATGAACATACATTTTTAAAAGAGTACAAGTTTCCAAAAATTCAAGTTTCGGATCAAAATATCGCAGCCATCTAATAAAAAAATTAGGGTCATCTTTTTGAAAATGCCCAAATTTTTAAAATACACATCAACTATAAATTGGATAAATTTATTACCTTTTAATCACGGCTAATATAATAAATGCATGGTCGAGACTAGTAGAAGCATGTGGATCTTGAACCGAGAAATCCTTGTGCTTATAGGGGTTTTCAACATAGTAAGCTCAAGAAACCATAACTCTAGTCCACCAAATGAGATCAAGATAAATAAAATCAATCCAAACTGATAAAAAATCATGGCACTTCTGAAATAGATCATAGGAGATGGGTACAACATGGTTGAGCTGGAAGAGATCACAAAAAGCTATAGGATAGACCAAAGCCGAGCTCAAAGAAATCATGGTCGAGTAAGATTCTAGATCAAACTAATAAAAACATGGAGAGCTCTTAAAAACATGCTTCTAGCTCCAAAAAACATAGCTTGATCCTCCAAGATAGACCATGTCCAAATTAAAAAATCATTTCAAAGCTCGAGTAGGAAAACCATGACCACCAAATAAAAATATGTCATGCATGTTGAGTTCTAGGTGTATTCATTAATGTAAAATTTCATTAATGACAAAGAATATGTTGGATAAGTTTCAATGTATGATAAATAGGATGATAACATGGATATTAATGTGGTTTCATTATTACATGGTTTGATTCACGAGATTAGCTTGGTCTAACACGCTTAATTATGTAACCTAGCTAGCCTAGATGATGTAGCATGTTGGTTTGAGTTTCTTGGTTCCTTGAGGAGATTATAGATAATTCTTGTAGAGTATTTATGAACTCACATGAGTTTCATATTGTAGGTACAGATGGAATACCTAGTTCCAGATCTCATCTAGACATGGTCTAGCTATTTCAAGGCATAAGGACGAGTTACGAGCTATGAGAGATCATGGATGCATGCTAGGATATGAGAAATATTGTATCAAGTATGTTAGGGAATTTTTGAGAGGTTTATTCATGATATATGAGGTTACTCTATGGTCACCTAGACTAATCGATCCAGGACCCCTAAGGGTTAATAATTCAAATGAGATAGGTTGAGAAGATGCAGAGCTATTTGTGACATAATGATGATTGGAGATGTTAGAATGGTGTTTCATTATGCATATATGGGTGTTTCATGAGCTCTAGAAAGAATGGTTATTTTTTACAGGTCAGGGTATTTCTAATTAGTGGTTGCATGGCATATTTTAATTGTTTTAGTGTTGTCTTAATGTGTAAAGGTTAAAACTAGGTCATGGAAACAACTATTTTGAGAAGGATATAATGTATGAAAATGGATGGTGTTTGTATGTTATATTTGACATTTTTTGTGAATTTTTCGATCCTAAATAATCATGTCGATGATGTTTTTTCTATTTAATGATGCGAGGTAATGGGGTTTTGAGTTGTTTTTGAGCTTGTTCATTGCATTTTGGCAAGGCCAACCTAAATTTTCCATTTTATTAATGTGCATGAGTGTATTGTTATGATTTTCAGTTTTTATTGTAAAAATAATGATGATGGACTGACCTCCCTTATGTTTTTGAGTTGAGTAGGGTATAGAGTAAATGTTTACGTTCAAATTTGAACAAGTGTGCATGGAGGGAAAAATTCGACCAAGATAGGAGAGTGAAACCTATTAAAGGGAATCAAGAGGGAGCTTAGGATGAGTAAAAAATATGAATAATGTTAGATAAAATGTGTGTAATGGTTTCAATCCAAATTAGTTAATGAAAGTTCAAGATAGATTGAGTGAAGAAGAGAACATTGGAAGAGGGTTTGAAGGAATTTGGAGATGAATTTTGAGATCGCAATCAGTTGTGGTATCAAGAATACAATCATTGATCATACTTATAAAAAATATATTATGATGAGTGATATTTATAGGAGTCTCTTGTTGTGAGTAATATCAAGAAGAGTTCAGGGTTAGTTCTCCTTGTGGGGATGGTTCCTCAATAAATAAATATATTGTGATGTGTAATATTCACTTGAATCTTTGCTATGAGTAATATCACAAAAACATTTAGTGGGTTTTCTTCCCCTTTATGTTTTTATACTTACATTTTATTTCTATTTGTTCTCTCTCATGTGTTATGTGTATTATAATGTATTTTGAAGACCTAATGAGTTCTCACTAAATGTATATGAATGAATGAATCTTAATGGATGATGAAAAATAGTGGTAAATGAAATAAGAAATTTTTAGGACTAATTCACCCCCCTTAGTCCATTGTGTTTCCAAATATTGGTATTAGGGAATGTCCTTATTAAGAAAGTTTGATAACTTGGAGGAGATCATCTTAGAGCACAAATAATGGGTAAATGATAATATGTTGATGCAACACTAAAAAGGAAGTATGAAGTTACTGAGAATAAAGTATTCATAATTTTAAAGAATGAGTGATTTTCATGGAAGATGAGCATAGTCAAGCCATTCAGGTTTTGGAGTCATGGAGAAGCTGTCTAAAACGCTAAATGTCAAAGAAGAATATTACATTAGGTATGAAGATGTTTAAAACATAAATTTGAGTTGGTACATACTAAGTTCAAGACCTATGAGAAGTTTGAGAAACCTTAATAAGCCCTAAATAATATTTTGAATGATCAAAGAGAAAAAATGGCATATGTGGTTTAGGCTACAAAGAAGAGCATTCAGAGAAGCATGAGGCTAAAAAAGTTTTGACATAGTAATTTTTGTAAATCTACGAAGGATTTATATCTCAAGAAGGTTATCAAGCTTCCCAATGCAATGAAGCGTACAAGTAATTTAAATGGTTCTTATTAGTCTTACAATAATTTTTGTCATAGATCTAGGGACTGTAGAAGTCCCAGTTAAGAATGATTTCCCATGGAGTAATGGTTGGCATGATCATTCATATCACTTAGAGATATTGCATTCTATAATTGGCCCACCATAAAAAGGGTCACATTGCAAAGTTTTTTCATGAATAGCATTATAGTAATATTTGGAGGAATGAAAATAAGCATGGGGTTGTGTGTTATGGTTGCAATAAGATTAGAAGTATAGATATATATTGTCATCAAAAGGTTTCTAAACAAAGAGATGAGGCTTATAGAGGTAAGATTTATTTAGCTTTCTTCAAATGTAACATGTTTAGCCATATTGCAAGATGTTGTATAGTAAAGATAAGAATATACAAAATGAAATAAGAGGTCAAGTTTCATCATGTTAATAATGCAAAGGAAGAATTCAAGTCTTCTTTGTCAAGAAGGTAAAAAATGATCTTGAAGTTGCTTACTCCATTCATGATGGGTCCACTTCTCAAAAAATTCTCTTTGAATTTTTTAACCTTAAGAGTTCTATCTATCTACTCAACAAGACCTCAAGAAGAATAATAGAGAGGAAAGGGTAGAAAATATAATAAATCTAAGGAAGGATCTTGGTATTATGTCCTATGTGGAAATGAGTTTTTTACCCTCTCTATGTGAATTCATATTTTATGTGTGCCTCCATTAGGATTCATGGATCCATCATCCTATGGTACTGAAGCATGTGATAGTATATAAAATTTTCTATTGGTTTATGGTATTATCCGAGGTTGTCAAAATATGTTTACCTCTGTGATGGTGTAGTATGAGGGGCATAAGTTATATGTTAAGAGGTGTGTCTTGACAATACAAGTAAGATGATTATTTTAGTTAATTGAAGTAGGTTGTTGTGGATATTATATCATGATGATAAGGATTGTTAAGGTTTTTTGGTAGTTCCTTTTGTTTCTCAAGTCATAAATTGTGTGGCTATAGTAAAATTTTTAATTTATGTATTCATGTTTTCAAATCTATGTTTCCATAGTTGAAGTTTATAAGGTCCTAGTTTGATCTATCAATATGAAGTTATGTTCTACATTTGAGTAGTTTATGTGATTCTATATTTGATTCATGTGTCTCAAAATTTATAATTGAAGTCCTTGATTGAAACACAAATTTTTAAGATGATGGTATGTGTACATGAGAATTCAGTCTTGGGTTAAAGATGGTCAAGAAAAGAAGGTTAATTCAATGTTCCAAAGTTAAAAATTATGTATATACTCTTCCATGAAGTCCATATGAAAGGTGAGGCTATAAAAGTCAAGAAATGAAATAACAATCATGAGTTTGAGTATGTTATGTCATGTCTTAAATTTTTGTTAAGTGGTAGGATTGTTTAGGTCTATATAAGAGTCAAGAAGATTTTCTCCACTATTAAGTGTTGGATAAGACCTGTATATTAGTTTAGGTATGTTCATGATGTTCTTGATTTAGTAGTGAAGCATATGTAACTATGTTTGTATCATGAAATTAGTGAAAAGTGATATTCATGCTTTAAGAAGCTCATCAAGCCGCATGAAGCTTCAAGTCAATATGAGTATGGTTTAATATGGTTGTAAGGTTGATCTATAATTTTGAAGTGTGTGAGAGTGATTAAGCTTCATAAGAGTTTGATTGGAGAAATTAAAGGAAGTTAATTGAGTCCGTAGGGTGGTTGTGCATTTCTACTTTGCATTATTACTGCAATTTTTTTGTAATTATGCTACTTTTTAACATTTTATGGAACTAGGATTCTATGTTTATGTGCAATTTGGAAATCCTGCAAATGGATCTTAGAAGGTTTAGTAGATGACATGTGTTGAAGGGGAGGTTGTGTAATCTCAACCTCTAAAACATATGGCTTTCAAATATGTTTTTAGAATGTGTAGGATGGACTTCTTGCACTTTTAGTAAACATTTAAGAACTACTGTAGGTGTTTATTTTGCACCAAAAAGGTGTGCTAAAGGTTTTATGTAGTCTGTCAAGGTAGGGGAGCTTTTATTAATTTTTAATCAACTTAGAAAGGTGATGAGAAGGCTTGTGTGGAAGAGTTAGTCATGGTTAGTAGGTATACTCCAAGGGGAGCAAGTCATGAGTTCATCAACATTTATAACATGTAAAGAAGACCAAAAGATAATAAAAATTTATGTTGTCATGATTTTTGTAATTGAAAAATTCACACGTGAAATCATGATAACCATAACCTACTTCGAATCATTTTTCTAAAAGATCATCTTGTACCCTCCTCCAATCACCCTAGCCCCTATGTCACCCTATCTCATCCTTCGAGTAAAACAACATGTTTTTTCATCATGCCCATCGGTGACTTAGGGATATCTAGTCTATTTAAGCACTTTTAAGAATGAATCTTTCAAGACAGGTTCTCTAAGAAGCTTCATAAAGGCTATTTTATGGTCTTCTTGAGGTCAGTGCACACCCCTAGGCGAAAAAAAAAAGAATTAAACTTATCATGGATGTGTATAAGAGAGATAAGTATGTTTTGTAACTATTTTTGGAATAATCTAGGATGTTTGAGAGGTTTTGAAGGAATTTCACCAAAAGTGTGTCCTGGATGGTGAAGTAGTGCACAATAAGAAAACAACTCCTAAGATTTGTGAAGAAATTCCAAGATATCCATAAGGATTTACGAGCCAAAAAAATCATCAAAATATAATTAAGATATCTAAATACTAGTGGTCTCATGTTTTCACAAGACTCGGGAAAGGTTATGTCCACAACCTATTTTCATCATGCTCAACCTTTGATATTGAAGAAAATTCCTATTTTATTAGAGGTTTCAGGGAGATTAGAGGTATGATACCATCACCATTGCGTCTATAAGAAATTTTCCATTAAATTTAATATAAATAAGTGTGGTAAACGTAGTCCACGAGCTAATGTTATCCTTCTGAAAAGTTTCCCTCCAAGATATGGTTGAGGAGTTAGAAAAAATTCAAGCTTGGAAAACCAACCAATAGTAGATTGGCATACCTTTTTCACTAACCATCCCAAAAATTAAGGAAGTTTGGTGAAAATGTGCTCCTTCCCTCATTGAAATATTTTGCAAATTTTTTCAATTAAGGGTGGTTTCATGGTGCTTCCTCTTCTGCCCGATGCATGCATGGTAAAACTACACTGCCAGATGTTCTCTCTCTTCCTCCATTACTGTCACTTACATTCTATTCCGTAGAATATATCCTCCATTTTATAGCCTCTTCCACTTTGCTGTAACATAGAAAACCAAGATTTTTGAGCCAATACCATGTATGTTTGCTTCTTGAATCCCTCGTTGGCAAAAATGATGATTTTCTCATAATTTTCAAACTAGTGACCAAAATCAAATGAAATTTTGTTAATCTCTTCCTCTTCAAGATTCTTTAATACTACATAAAATATAAATTTCATAATCATCTCATATTTTTATGTAATCAAATTGAATTTGTGTTCCCTAATATCTTATTCCATCATTTTCTCATCAATCCGGTAAGCGGATAAATGTGAAACATTACGCACGAATCCCCAAAAACAAAAATCCGTAAGGAATCAAGAGGTTTCTCATCAAAAAATTCCTAGAAGACCAAATTCAGAAAATATTATGTTCCAATTGTTCACACTTACTATTTTTAGTAACTTTCCTAAAACAAAAAAATCCTTTAGAAGAGCCAAACACATAAAATCACAGAACTCAAAAACTAGGGTACACCGGCCGTAAAAGTAAAAAAGTAAAATCAAAAAAGAGATTTTTTTCTAAAAATAGAAATTTTGGAAAATTTTCCATAAAATATCTGTGAACACACATTGAGCATGATTATTACCATCTAGTGTTGATATCAAGGAAAATAACTACCCTTCCAAAAATAATAGCTCATGGGTTCCAATGTAAAAAGAAAGTTACAACTTCAAGTACCAAAAGTTTTAGTAGACTTTGTTTTCATCTACTTCTCTACTTTTAGTTATCTTCATAGGGTTTCAAGATGGTTTTATACCTCAAAAATTTTAGTTCAATCTTCTTAGAGTTGGTTCAAAATGAGAAAGGTGAGTGATCTCGGTGAGGTGGAGGAATCGGTTAAGTGATCCAAGTAAGTTCTGTTGGTTTAAGATTATCAAAATAAGGAGAGGTTATTTTTAAGAAAAAAATTATGTACATGAAAATCTTGATATGTATAATCAAGGGATAGAGCTCCCCCACATTTATAAATATTATGACAAGATTCTACAAACATTCCGACTTCGACATTATGGTAAGCCCAAAGGAGCCATTTTCATGGATTCAAGAAGTACTCAAAAGTGGACCAATAAAAACGCATCTCCTTGATTTTTTTGGTGTCTCCTAAATCTCAAGAGTTTTGAAATCCAAGTGAAGAAAGACTTCCCAAACAACTTCCTACTTCTTCAATGGGCGTCAAGTAACCATTATGTAAAATTTTCTAGGCCTAAGCATGATAAGCCCATGGAGGAAATTATTCCATCTTATTAAAAATTTCCTACATCTTATAAGCTCCATCTTCTCATGACGATGACACTCACTGGCTAAATAATATTCTTCCCTTCTTCTTACTTAGAGAAAATATTACAAGATAATTATTGTACAATTGGAGGAATATGTAAGAGCTCTCACTATATACATTCAACCCTTCTCAGGGGTTTAAATAAAATCTCCCCTTCCGATCAAATATATCCCTCCAATCAGGAGTATTCACCCCAAGGAAATCAAGAAACCATAAGAATACATGATGTGGGGGAAATCCAATGATAATTGGATTGAGGAAATGATTGATTAGGGCAAGGAATTATTTCTAGACATCATTTCTCTCATCAAGTATGATCATAAAACATTGTTTGAAGTAACTAAGATAAACAATGAATTTATAAAGGAGGTCAGTCATTCAGATGAGATACTCCCATTAGTGTATAAGATGAGTTATTTTCATTCTCACACCCTCATGATAAAGGAAGTGTTTCCATAATTTACTAAAGACTTGTCTCAATTTTAGAGAGGCATAATGGATGCATGGTATGAAATGCTCAAGAATATCATATCTGACTTGGACTCCTATGAACATAAGGTTTATGGAATCTTTAATGAATTCTACCATTGTGTTCAAAGGTTTGAGTTCCCTCTGCTCACTAAGGATTCATCATCAGGGGAAATCATCATTGTATTCTAGGAGATGGTCGAGAAGAAGGTAGATGACCTGTTTCCTTGAATAAAGACATTTTAAAGACCCTGAATGGTATCAAAAGTTGTATTGATGTAATTGGAATAGATCAATAATAATGGCTTTATCAATGTAAAATTATCAATGGTGTCCCCAAGATATGGACCAAGGTTTTGGGATGGATTTGCATTTGAGGAGAGGATAATTTGAAATCTTTGATAATTCAATTGAACAAAGAATTAGAAGAAAAGGAACCCACTCCAGAGATCCACAATTAGGAGGCATGATTTAGTGAATTTATTCATCACAGGAGCTTCTTCATTGAATGTGAAAACCTATCCCTGCTTCTCTCTTTCTTCGTCTTCTTTCTCTCTCCTTTCTAATTATTCATAGGGCATAATAATTTTATTTTGTCTCATTCACCTAAATTCATTTATAAAGTAACATTGTAAAACATTTATTTTATAAAAATGAAACTTATTTCTCACTTCCTAGGAAAGTGAAAAGTCATGAGTTGAATGAGGAAACAAAGAGTCATGTGGAGGGTAAGAGAAGATTCAATTCAAATTGCTATAATTTTTATGACTTCTCCATTCCAAGGGATCCTAAAATTTTGGTACTTCATAGCAATAGTGCATTGTGATATGTTGTTGGACTTTGTGCCATCAATATACATCAAATACAAATGTATTTATTTTACATGCTTTCTTCTTTTCTCTTTCATTGTACAACTTGTGTAATGTCAATCAAGGAAGTATTTTCTCCCTTTCAAGATGAATGAACATGTGTAATTTTTTGTGCATGGTTTCCCCTCATCGTTAACATTCTAAGAATATTTGTTATAGGCATATTTTGTTTTTTCCACTTCTCTCTTTTATGCACTTTTCCAGCATGATGTTGGAGATGAACTTTTCATCCTTTATAGATGAAACTAATAAATTTTTGTTTTAATTCATTGCTCCCAATGGCTTCATTTTTTCTTTTATGTATATTGAATGTTGAACTACTCTTGTTACTGGTTGTGAACTCTGCAATTGGCCTACTCACAGGAGTAACCTTCATTTCCTAATTTCTCTCCTTTCCCCTAATCACTATAATTTATTTCCTTGTACCCCTATACAATACATCTTGCCACAAGTTCAGTGGAGTGTCCCTGTGTGATATCCATCCCTTTTTTCTAACCCACAAAATAGATAGGATTAGAATAATTTCCATTCAATAATGAAAGCTTCACTATTCAATGCATAAGAACGTATCCCCATGAACCTAATTTTCCCAACTGAATAATTTTATCACCAAAAGGTTTTTCTGACTCAGATGGTGAGATATTTTCCCAAGCACACCCAAATAGGATCTCTATCTAAAAAATACAAAAATGTATATATTTAAAATAACAAAAAAAGAGATTTCAAATAAAAATCAATTTTGAAGGAACCTATGTTAAGGAATGAATCCAAATCACATTGGTTTCCCATGCATAATGAATAAATTTCCATAATAGTGAAGTACCAATGAGTGAAAGTGAAGAAGAAGAAGAAAATGGTGGTTGAGAAATGTATATTTTTAATCATCCATGGTTCTAAGCTAGTTCTTACAAAAAGAGAATTCAATAATAGAGAAAAGATATCATACTTCAAGAAAAAATCATAAATCGGTGAGTGAAAGGCGGCTAGTATCATTGACTCATTAAAAATAAAGGAAAAATGGTGCAAAATTAGGAAAATTGCCTCTTTGAAAGAACCTTTGATTAAATCGTGGTGGTCACAATTCAAGAAAATATTTGTTAAAGGAAGGAAAATGGGAATTTCTATAGATGATGATCAAGAATGGAAGAGACTAATGAAAAAGATGCAAGAGAGGTACAAGATATTGTATGAGGTTGAAAAAGATGAAAAACTTGCTGAAAGAAATTATCTTAATCATGCACAACTAAATGAAAAAATTAGATCCATGTCTTTCATCACCCTCCCTTGGGATTATTTCCTTACATATAGAAATGATGAAATGGGAGATTTGAAGATTGAGTATGTGCAAATAATTGTGAGCACCATACAAAAAATATTGATCCTCAAATCTACCTTG
Source organism: Taxus wallichiana var. yunnanensis (assembly GCA_018340775.1). Classification (NCBI taxonomy): domain Eukaryota; kingdom Viridiplantae; phylum Streptophyta; class Pinopsida; order Cupressales; family Taxaceae; genus Taxus; species Taxus wallichiana. The sequence goes on along the minus strand of CM031239.1, from coordinate 1,037,159,402 downwards.
AAATTTTGAAATATGCCAAAGCCTTACAAAATATGTATGAATAACTTGAAGATATTTAACAAGATATTTTTTCTCTGGAGGAAGATCCTAGTGATTTCCACACTTTGACGTGATCTTCCCTGGAATATTCCTTAATTATTATGTGAAATGTATTACCCTCAATCCTCCTCACGAGAACTCAATCAACACGGTGGAACATGAGGAAGAAGACATGAAGGTAGAATTTTCATCCATCAACTCATTCTAGGTCGAGGCACATCCCATTGGTGAGGCTATGAATATAAGAGTCAATGATTCTTGTTGCAAAATAGAAGATACAATTTTTTCTAAATATTCCACCAATAATGACGAAGTAAGAGAAATCCATCCTTGACCTTGGAGCCAAGATTATGAAGGTAAGGTATATTTGGATAATTTTATACCTAATTTTAACTTTTCAAGCGATGAAGAAATTTTGAATAATGATATATATGCAATTGAAGAATAAAATTATATTCCCAATTCAATCATGATGATTTAATGGAAAACGAAAATTTCCTATTCGATGTTGAGAAATTCAAAAATAACCTCTTCTCACCCAAGTAACATAGTTATCATCTCAATGAATGTGAAGTCTTTCATTTCCCATATGAGTAGGAGGATTGAATTGTTAATGATCAAGATAAAGTTAAAAATTATTCCAATATTGCTTCCCTAACATGGTTCTATGATTACCATCAAGAGGATGATGAAATGGATTTTGAACTCGAACTAGTTCCCTTCCCACGAACCTTGGATCTCCTCTCCTTGTCATAAAATTTTAGGAATCAAGTATGCCCTGCCTTGCGAGAATTCCAACCTTAGATAATAGAAATAGCATAGGAGGTGAAAAAGGTGTTGCAAAAGATTCATGGACATACGTAGATCATGTTTTCAACCATCTCATAGAGGTACAATGCAATCATTTTTCCAATGAGAATGAAGATGAGTATATGGTAAACTTAGAGGAGTTATCTGTACAAGACATCTTGAAGGTTGTGGAAGAGGCCGAAAACCCTCAACTTTGTCTCAAATTTTTTATTCAAAGCTATGGAAATGCAAGACATGTACAAATAAATTTATGCTACTGAGTTTTATACGCAATTTTGATGTTGAGATTCAACAAATGGATGTCCTGATAAATTCCCCAATTCCTGGTTGATGAGAGGAAATGAGAAGATATATCTTTCTCTTTCACGATTTTTAAAGATGATCATAAATGCAAAAGAAGGAAGGTTCTTGAACCTTTTTTGGATGCCTCAAATCTTGAAGAAATCTCTATTGTGGAGTGAGATGGTAGGGAAAATGTTGATTTTATTTTCATTGAAGATATTTTTCTAGAACAAAGTGCCAATTTGCAAGAGTATTGGGAGTTTTTAAAGATCAACTTGTTCTCACCACTTCAGAATGCTAGGCCAATGTAGAAAAATAATTCATGTTCTAAATTTCACTCAATAATGAAGAATTCCTCTATAATAATATGAAGGATAGTAGTTTTAAGAATGATTTCATAATCTTTGAATTGAGAGATATTGACCAAAGTTTTCCAAACAATGGAGTTAGGATTCAAATATCTCTTGTGAGAGAATTCAATCAGATCACACTAACCATTTCCCAAGATATATTTTTCCTTGATCATGTTAGCATGTTGCTTTAAGTCCACAAAGATTATGAAGACACCTATCCTAGTGATGTAACCTCTATTCCTGAAAGTATTTTCTCGGAGAAACAAAATGAAGTGTTTAGATAAGCCGGTGAATGGGAAGGAAACTAGTTTGTTATATATTTTTTGATTACTTTGCGGATGTAAGAAATGATTTCATGTTGTTATTTAAGAAGGAGGAGTGTTTTCACAATGAAATCAACTTTCCCACTTTTGAAGAAATGGAGAAACAATGTTTCATGATTATAGCACATCAAGTAAAATCTAAAATATATAAAGACCCCAAGATGGGTGACAATTGTTTCAATGGATGAAGGAAATTTCTCAATATATTGTGAACATGAAGATGAAATATTGGTATGCCCTCTTCTTAATCCATGAAAATCCATCACCATAGCATGGTATGATCAATCAATGACTTTTTTTCTTCAAAGGTAAGACTTTGGTCTGTTTTTCTATTATGACATTTAATTTTCTCAATCCATTGCACAAGTACTATACATTCTTTCCCTTCCTTTATAAATATCTACCCATATACATAGTTTCCATTTTATATTTTTTTGTATCTTATTTTTTTTTATTTCCCTTGTCTATGTTTGTTTGTGTGTGTATGTGTTTAATACAATAAGAATTGTAGTATATCATTCTTATGAATCTAAAGACCAATTGGTAAGGAACTAATATGTAAACTAAAATTAAGATTATGGAGTTATCATTTGATTTCCTCACTTTGATATATATAAAACATGTCACCAAGTCAAATAAAATTGTTGTCATGGGTTTTTGCAAGTGAAAAATTCACACCTGAAAGCATGACAACCATACCCTAATTTGAATTTTTTTACAAAATTTCATCCCGTAACCTACTCTAGATTACCCTAACCCTCATGTCATTCCTATCCCATCCTTCTGAGTAATTAAAAATGTTGTTTCATCGTGTCCATAGGTGATTTAGGGATATATAGTCTATTCAAGCACTTCCAATATAGGATCTTTCGAGGCAAGCTCTCTAAGAAGTGTTGAAAATTTTTACACCCACCGTGAAAAGGTCAACTCAAACTTTTAAGGTTTCTTAGATTGGTCAGTTACAAATTTGGTTATGTTTGGGACAGCCACCTCGGATTAAGATGCATTTTTAATTGTTTGGTTCTGGACAGTCTTGGAAGTCATTTGGAATCAAAACTACAACTTGAGTACAATTTAAGAATGCCATGCCTCATAGATGCAGCCATTCCATTTGAAACCCTTGTCAGAACTATGCAATAGTTGTAAACAACCATTACAGGGCCTTGAGGAAGGTAGGAAGGGAAACATGTATCAGACATGATGTTTTGAAGCTACAGATAGGTGGCAGTTTTGAAGGACAATTTACAGTCTTACAAGCAGTTTGCATTTTCAGTGAGCGACAATAAGGTACACTTGATTGTTTAATTATTTCTATGATTAAGTGAATTATTTAAGCATTTTGAGTTGTATAAGTTCATTCATTATCCATACAAATGAAAGAAAGTACAGAAAGGAAGGACATACATCTCATAACATGAAAATATTTTCATTTATTCATGAGGAATAATAGTACATATTTTTCTCACACAAGCCATGAGAAATAACTGAAAGGAAAAACAATGCATATATTTATGAAGCTGAAAATGTAAAGAGGTAAAATAAACCCATCATTGCCTCGAGGGAGTGTTCTTCTCCTTCTATACTTATTGTTCCAACTATCCACTATGATTGCATCATGGTACCTGAAAAGGGAGAAGCAAACGATCATCAGTACGAAGATCAGGGTTTAATTTAACTCTTTATACTTCACACTTCAGAAATTCATGCATTCACAAGTATAATTATTAGGTGAAGCCGAAGAATCAGATTTTAGAGGCTGAAGTTAACTAAAATGAGATAAAAATTGCAGCTGAAACAAAATGAAAAAAGGAAATCTGAGAAAATTTGACATGGCTTTACCATGTAAAATGGACATTTACTATTTTTCTAGCATGCATGTAAAGCTGTAATGGAGCTCAAATACATTATTTAAGTAGAAAAGGAAAAGAAACTACAACATTCCAACAAAACTTCAAAGTTCAGCATACAGGAATTTGTGAAACAAATTCCCAGTGAAGGCCCATAATAAGATGGAAGGGACAAATTCTTTGAGGCAAAGATCAGAGTAAGTTACAGGTTTGAATTTTTGAGCAACAAAACTGAAATACTCAATTACAGAGCAATGGGAGTAGATAATATTCAACGTGCTTTTATATCGACAAGAATACCTACACCTGGGTTATCAAAAACAAGTTTTTGAGCTACAGTTAATTATATGTCGTCACAGATTATGATCATTTCAAGAGCCATCAATATTTTGCAAAATATTATAGTTCGAACTAGAGAACTCACCAGTTTGAGCCGAGTTGAGGAAAACCCTCAAAAGATCAATGAAGTGTAGAGGAAAAATAAACATCCAGGATGATTTCTAGTTCAAAATTTCCACATATCACAAAGAAATGCAAAATAAAATGAGTATCAGTTTCAGAGGTCGAAATGTCAAGACCAAGTAACAGCGAAAACTCAGGGTCAAAACTTACCAACTTCATCAAACAGTGATGCAAAGAGAGGGAGAACCAAGCTCAATCAGTCAATAGTAGCCATGTTACAGAATCCTCATAGAGCTTAGATTCAGAGTAGAAACTCAAACACCCAAAGAAGTTGTAGAGAGCTTGAGTTAAAACGAATGACCAAAAAATCTTCAAAAAGGCCGAGCTCCAAGAGAACAACCATGGCATCCAATACAAAACTAGATCGAAAACACTAAAATGGTGGCATTATTACAAAAAAATCACTTAGAAGAATCTCAAAATGTAGAGAACCATTTTTGTAAAGATCCGAGTATAGAATAATCAACAATGGCACTCCCATACACGCTCAACGAGCTCTAACAATGGCGTTGAGAAAAAAAAATTCTTCACCCAAACCAAGAAACAAAATGGAATGATCAAGTTAGGACCAAATTGACCTTTACCATACAAACACGAGAGGTGAGTTAACAGAACTCAATCACAGTCAAGCCATGAACGATCGAAAATCAGCAGGTACAGAGATCGACGATCACAAATGAGTCATAAAAATCGATGCAAAAGAGTCCAATCAAAATGGTGGTCGAACTTAGTCAAATTTCCAAAAATTTCAAATTGTAAAACTTTCATCCATAGGCCCGAGAAGGACACATGTCATCACCAAAGTGGAAGCGGAGAAATGGAGGTCGGGGTTCACTTAAGTTTTCAAACTTTAAAAATGTAAAAGTTAAAAGTTCCAAAATTTTCCCTCAAGCCCAAGCCTCCATGGGGAGAAAAGTCAAAGAAAATGTGGAGTGGCAGACCCCTTTACATTTTGAAGCCTTTTCACAAAAAATAAAATTGCCAAAATAAGCCCGCAGGTCCGAAAGTCCGCATAGGGGACAAAACTTCAAAAAGGTCCAAAAGTCCGCAAAGGACTTAAAATTTTCAAAAATTTCCCTCATGCCCATAAAAGCAAAGGAAAATAATCCACATGCCATCCAAGCTATCATTTCAAGTTTTGATTTTTAGAAAACCCGAATTATAATGTATGTTTCAAATAATCAAAAGATGGCCAATCTATGGTGAAGTGCAAAGTGGTCCCCACAGTGGGTGTTTTGTGGGTATTATAATTATTTCTTTTACCCACAAACACATGAGTATTTTTGCATGCCTTCACAACAGATAGAATAGAGAGAGAAGAAGACAGAGTTGCATGTTCATGGAGAGAGACTTTCCTAGCAAGCAAGCTTATTTTTAGCAAATTATTTACTCTTGCTTTCTTAAAAATAGATCAGTCAACTTCAGTTGACCAATTGTAATCAAGGCTATTAAATGCCTATTTGTAATTGCATGCTCTATTTTTATTCCTTTATCTATTATTAAGTAAAGGATAAAAATAGGATGCATGGGTGAGTACAAGCCTTAGGCTATTTTTAGAAGGGGGTGAACTTTATTTTGCTATATATTGTGTGCCTTTGCAAAGCACAAGGGGAACTTCTAGGGAACTTCAAGAGAACTTCTGGAGGACTTTTTGGATATAGGAGTGCTGAAGTAAATTTTTGCCAGTTTTTCCTTCTGAGTGTGAAGAATTTATTCCTTACCAATTATTTGCAGTCTTGTGTATGTTCTTGTAAATGTAAATTCCCGATCAATCATCTTACCCTACTTCAAATTCAAGTATTTTCTCGCATAATTTTAATGTGCATGTTAACTTATTAGTGTTGTTTTGATATTATTCCCTCAGTACAACCAATTGTTTTCCCTTAAAATCAATAGAATATTGTTGGCTCGTGCATCAAATATATTTTCACATATCAATTGTGCATATACTCATTCAAAGCCCTCATACAAATTTGGTGTATCACCTTAGTTATATTTATTTTACAGTCATCTTTTACCCCTAAACCCCGTAATCAATTTAGGATACATCAATAAGGAACCGGCCTTGATACCAGAGACTCACCTCAAAATAGGTATACCCACAAACCTGAGGTGTTTCCATTGTATCTATGAAAGAGAGAGATCAAATTTTGCAAGCTTAGAAAACTTGCAGCCATCTCTCTACAGGGTGCACTTTTGAGAGATAACAAGAAGCTTTAGAAAGGTTATTTTTCTAGTCTTCCTGAGGCTGGTGCATGCCCCCTAGAGAAGAATGAAAGACTAAAATCATCATTGATGTGTATAAGAGAGATCAGTATTATGTGAAACTATTTTTGAAATAATTTGGGAAGTTTTAGAGGTTTTGGAGTGGTTCAAGCGAAAGTGGGTCTAGGAGGGTGAAGTAGTGGATAGTGTGAAAAAGACTCCTGAGCTTCAGGAATTGATTCTGGGAGATCGGTAATGAGTTAGGAGGTGAAAAAATTATTTAAATAAATATAATTGAGATACCTATAGGATGGTGGTATCACTTGTATCACAAGACTCATGCGAAACTATCCATAACCCATTTTCAACATGCACAACCTTTGAGCATGACGACAAATCCTATTTTCTAGGGGGTTTCAAACATAATCAATGTATGAAAAAATCATTATTGTGTTCCAAATTCCTTTTCCATGCAATTTAATATCAACATGTTTGGGAAAATACATCATGGAGCTTAAGTTATGTGTCTGACAAGTTGCCCTCTAAGATATGAATGAGGAGTTAGAAAATTTTCAAGCTTGGAAAATTATCCAATCGAGAGAGCGGCACACTTTGGCATCAAATGGCTCAAAATTTTTGGAATTTTAGTGTCGACAAATCAATATAATTTAAGTCTTTGGATCATGATGTGACGAGAGTGGCACACTTTGGTGCATCAAATGGCTTTTTTGAATTTTAGTGTCCAAAAATTCACCTCCATATAATTTAAGCCTTTGGATCATGATGTGACCATATTGAATCTCCTTTCACCAATTCAAGAACCCATACATTTATTTTGAGCCCGAAGCTCCACCTACTCATACAACTCCGTAGTGCCCCTTTAGTCCTATTATTGAGATGCAAGCTTATCGGTGGTAAGAGAATGGAAGTGACTCCTCCTAAGAAACTTTTCAGACTTGTCAACTTCCTTACATTACACGACAAGCACTCTGTTTGAGATCAGGATGTGTAGCCACTATGAAACAAAAGTTAACATTGCAAATTCAACATTAATGAGATGGTTTCAGTGAGGAAAAAAGCATGGCATGGAAAATGGTACCTTATACATATCATTTCCACATTGTATAGAGGATTCAGAGGAACATTTGTATGGTTTAACACCCAACTTTGTTTTTCTCTACTTAATGCACCATCCTTAAGGTAGAGAGATGTTACCACTTCATTTTCCTACACTTTACCTTATTTTCTGAGTCTTTGTTGTATTGAGTAAGACATTGAAATTTCCCCATCCTTTTTTTCCACATATGCCTTGCATGTTTTGGCTCTTTCACACTCCCTCTGTGTGAAACCCTCTAGTTTCCATTCCTAGCTGGATAGAGAGGGTCGGTTGGTGGCGTTGCATACATTGCTCCTATATAGAACTAAAGTGGAGATTCAATAGCATGTCAGGGACATCCAATACAACTTGGAGATAGAAGGAGAAGGCTATCATTCAATGCTATGTTAACGGGAGCTCCATATGTAACCATTATAATAGTAACTCCACTATGGGTTAAAACGAATATGTTCTTAGAGAAATTTTTATAACATTTGTAACTACGATCAAGAAATGGTGTCATGGAATGCTTTGATCGTTGGGTGTGTAAAAAAAAATGGTTTTGTAAAATGAATTTAGGAATTTCAGGCTAATGCAAATGGTAGAATAAATACCCAATCCGTATATGTTCCTAGATTTCTCCCAAGTCATGGAAAAATGGGAGTTTAGAGATAGGTATAGGAACCTATAGGGTAGGAGAAGATCCAATCTCCATAAATATTTCCATAAGCTTATCTCCTGTGTTAAGAATGGAAGGAAAATGATACACTTTAGTTTTGTTTGTCTCTTGCGGAACCATTGAATGGAAGGGATCTTAGGATAGGCTCACAATTCACTTTTAGTGATATAAAGCAAGATGAATGAGAAAACCCACAAAAAAATTTGGGATACCTTAAGCCGATGTAGTCTCGTCAAATGCGAGGATTGCAATTTTTTTGCATAAAAATGGTATGGATTTTCCCGCTTTCTCTTATAAAATTTTTCTCTTTTATCATTTCTTACTTTTCGAAATTAAATGTTAATTTTCCTTAAATGTAACTCAAACCAATTATAAAATGTTACTTCATTTATTACTATAAAACATCAAAAAATTATAACCTCAAAATTTATGTGCATGGCTCACATACCGAAATATAACGAAAACCTAAAAATCCTTGCATGACCCTTAGTAATGTGGTACACTATGGGAATCTTAACTAAGTAGTTTGAACTTAATTAATTCCCTTGCATGTTTAATTTCTAAGTGCACTTAGGTTACCAGTCACTTGTAGTGACGTGATATTTTTAGTAAAACACAATTTGTTTCAGCCTCCGATTATCACTTAGTTTGAGGGAAAAAAAACTTCTACCTACCCCTAGACTACCAACAAGAGAATCTTAAACCACCTTAATTTCATGGAAAACACATTTGGAGAATATTTTTGTGAGTGGGTTTTGGGGCCCAATGATCACTGAATGACAAGAGTTGTCGCAATGATGATAACTAAACCTGGAGATGCTCTTGTAACTTGATCTTTGCTCTTTGACATAAGATCCTGTTAGACATGATGAATTTAATGTATATGGGAGAGTATGTAGAAATCATCAAACTTTATGTTATACCCTATAAATAGTGTTTTCAAGGCCCAAATTGTGAGCACTTTAGATGTTTCAGCCAACTTGCACCAAAATTACAACGTTAGTGAGCACATATTCTATGGGTTCTATTGACTCATAACTAACCATGGAACATCATTGATATAGTTTCCACACTTTTTAGAGTACAAATAGATCAAATTATTGTGTGATTTTTTTCAGTAAATTTTAATGGTTCTCTCTCTTTCCTTTTTCTCTTTCTAGAAGTAACTATGATATTTTGACTCGTTATAAAAATGCAAATGAATTATAAATGTTTATGGGTTGGAAACAAAGGGAAAATTGAATAATGTATGTGGTTATGATATGATGAATAGAAATGAAAATGAATTACAAAATTTCTCTCACCGACATTTCTCTCTCTAGAGATAATTATGAAAATATTGATTGGTTTTGAAAACGTAAATGGGTCAAATGTACATGAGTTTGAAAAGAAAAGAAATTTGGATATGAGATGTTAGGGTGATTTTAAAAGAAAACAAATCCTATAATTTCTTCCTCCTTTCCCTAATCTTATACCTAGAAAGAAACAAAAAAACTAGAATATGGAAGTGCGAATGTGTAAAGAAATGACTTCTCTCTCTCTCTCTCTCTCTCTCTCTCTCTCTCTCTACTGATCTCTATCTCTCTATTTTTTTCATTTCAATTGTTTGAAATGATGGATGCATGGAATTTATTCTTGAGTTTAGGGAATTTCCATACTCAGTCCTAGGACTGACAAAACATTGGTTGTAAGTACTCTGAACAAGAGGAATTTTCTAGATGTGATATGTTAGAATTAATGAGTTGTCATTGTAATGTTATATTCCTAATTTCATTTTCTCATGTTTCCTCTATTCTTTATTTTGTAAATTAGCAAGTATGGTGACTAGAAGGAACTTGGTGTCCTTGATGAATTAATCTAAGAATTGTGTATCTTGAATTTTTAGTCTCTTTATGATTTCATTTATGCTTTTATCTAATTGAATGTATAACTACTCTGATTATTGGGTATGAAATCTGAAATTTTCTACTCACAATAGTGACCTTCCCTTTCCTATTTTCTCTCATTCACCCTCACTTTTGAATATTCTTCCCTTGTACCAAAGCATACAAGCAATTTTCCATAGGTCTTAGTGAAGTGTTCCTTTGTGATCCGTAGTCTATTTGGCCACCTCAAAACAATAGATAATATTACATAGTTTACATTCAATAATGGGAGCCTCCCATACACAAGAAGAAGGGCAATAGCCCCGTGAGAATTTGTGGAAACACATAATTTTTCATATGAGACATTTGTAGATACCAAAAATCTATGCTCCCCCAAGCCCAAACATACTAATGACTAAATACAACACATTTGTGACACTCCTGTATATCACCCCTTCCAATTAATTAATTTTTTTACTACCCATCATATCTCTAAAGATCTAAAATGGTTATTATCTCCTCACACCTCACCCTCACACCTCATTGAGTTAACTTGAACACCTCACTAACTACCTAAACCACTTCTAAAAACTATTCCTAAAAAGCACTAACCTATTTCCTAACTAACTAGCCTTCTAACTAGCCAAATCCTCCAAAAAGAAAGTTCTCTCATCCTAACAAACCTAGATTGTGCTTTTTTAACCATCCCCCATCCTCATCACTTCAAAATACACCGTTTTGAGCTAAAAATGGAAGGAAATCATTTGATTTTCTAACTAGTCTAGATTTCCCTGAAATCGCAGCACTTTTCTTGATTGTCGGCGATCTATAACTACTTGTTTGTAAACCTCATCTGATATCACGAATTATCAAGCTTTGCAGGTGTACAATTTCTCAATCTTAGTTCATAAAGTATCTAGGCACTTCACAAAAACATTATCTAACATCATGCTGGTCAACAAACATCATATTTATCATCGGATTGCTTGTTTTAATCCTCCAACTACCTTCTTCCGTTCTTCCTTCCACCAATACATTCTGCAAGGTAAATCACTCATTTTGATTTATTTTAGATACCAGAAACAAGAATATATTTGCTTATATATCATTGATATGTTGAATAGAATTCTATTTTGTTAAATTAATTTCCTAATTCATTAGTTTATGCTCTTTTTGTAAAGATTATCAAATTTCACAAAAATCAATAATGATTACCCCAATTGCCAGTAATTTCTTTGAATCACTAGTGATTCCTATAAGTTCATGCTTTTTCATCATTCTCTGCTAAAATATAATCAAAATGAATTTTTTTCTTGTTATATACTGATATTTTGTCTAGCATTATGTCTTCAGATGGAATTAGTAGGTTCTAATTTTCCCACAATTGATTCCATTCCCGTTGTTCGCCATCCAATGTATTGGGAGCAATACAACTTTCTCCATGACTTTGAACTCTGTGAAATCCAAGAAGCTCCATTTGATAACTTGTAGACCATTTTTTCTGCAACACAGTGCATTCAGGAAGCCACTAATGCCTTTTGAGAGGGATATGATGAAGCACCAAAACTCTAAAAGGATCTCATTCAATACGAATGCCAATACGAGACCGACCTTGAAGACTTGGAAGAAGAATACCACACTTCCTTAGAATTTGATTCAAACTACAACATCAACATCTCCAGCATTGACTCTATGTTCTCTCACCTCTACAACACTCAGGAGGAATATTATGACTTATTCTCTGATGATTACATCCTTGTTCCCAATTCCAACCTTACTGAGGAAGAGGAGGAGACTGTTGATTCTATAACCTCTAGCACATATGAGAATCTATATACAGATCAGGAATCTAATTTATGGAAGTAAATCATAAATGCATATTAATCATATATGTACCTAACTAAATAAGTGATAATCACATTTTACTATATCACCTTTGTAAGCATGACCCTAAGTACTAATAAAAGTTTGAGTGTCTTTTTAAAACCGCAACGCATCCCGGTGTGATTCATAGATTTTTTATAAGAAGTTATTTTTAGTTAACATTTCTCTCTCGTATATGGAAGAAGAGATAGACAAAATCAATGCTCATCAAGAGCTGCTAAGCAACAGCTCTTTGGAGAAACTAAAAATGAGACAAGAAAAAGGCAAAGAGGATCTAGAATCCATTGCACGAGATCTAAACCAAGAGAAGGAGGACACAGATGTGGAGGAGCTGGCTCCTAAAATGGATAAGTAGACTGATATTACCACAGAAAAGAGGATGGGGAAATTACCCCCATTAGAAAGGAAAATGATTGTGATAATGATGGATTCATCTTAGTGAAAAGAAAGAAAAGAGGTTCAAAAAGCCTGGAAGAAAAGTAGCTTGGAAGCTGGGAAGCTTCCACCTCAAGAATCACAAGGGCCACTACTAGAAGAACTACAAATTTTGGAGTAACCTTTAGAAAAGGCAGGCCATCTAAGAGAGAAGCAAGAGAAAAAGAGACTGAAAAAGAAATTGCAGATGGTACACAGAGAATTCTGAACCATCCGGCAAATGCATCTCCAAATTTTTTTAATGAAGGTTATTTCTTGGAATGTCAGAGGCCTCAATGGGGGCCTAAGCAAAGAATGCTTAAGGAAATTAAAAGAGCAAACAAACCCAACATTCTTCTCATTCAGGAAACTAAAATGAAAAGTAAAGCAGTTGAAGACTTCAAAAGATATTTTTGGCAGAACGTTGCCTTTGCTGCTGTTGACTCTCAAGGGGCTTCTGGAGGCTTAGCGACCTTTTGGGATACAAAGATGGTTGATGGTAAGGTACTCTCCTCCACCCAGAATCATTTAGCTATTATTTTTAAAAGCCTTGAAAATAATCATAGCTGGATTCTATCTAATATTTACGTGCCCAATACTGCTACTGGTAAAAGAAATCTATGGAAAGAGTTAACCTTGTTCCAAAGCAAGGTTGAAAGCATGAACTGGCTGGTTATGGGAGACTTCAATACTCCTCTGAATCTAGGAGAAAATTTTGGGGGAAGTTCTGAATTCTCCCTTGGTATGGAAGAATTTGCAGACTTCATCTCGACTCTTAATCTTATGGACATAGAGCTTCATGGCAATCAATTTACATGGTCCAACAGAAGGTTAGGAGAAAACTTAATTCAGGTTAAACTTGACAGAGCTCTTATTTCTGCAAATTGGATCCTGGACCAGAATTTCCATCTTTCTTCTCTCCCCAGAACGGGATCTGATCATAATCCAATTGTCCTCAACTTCTTCAATTGGACAAAACCTTTTCATGGCAATTTCAAATTTGAGAAAATGTGGTTCGAACATGAAGACATTATGGTCAGAATTAAAGAATGGTGGTTTTGGGAAGGCACAGGGATGGCCCAATTTAGGCTTCTTCAGAAGTTGAAGAATGTTAAACAGAAGATTAGAATTTGGAATAAAGAGGTATTTGGAAACATTTTTGAAAAGAAGAAAGAACTTAAGCAACAGCTGGAAGAGCTTGAGCTAAATGTTTCCATGAAAGGTATGACTCTAGAGGATAATCAGCGGGAAAAAAAACTCCTCTCAGATCTGCATAATATAAACAACCATGAAGAATCCTTTTGGAGAATGAAATCTAGAGCCCTTTGGCTTAAAGATGGAGACAGAAATACAAATTTTTTTCATTTGACAGCCATCAAACATAGAGCTTGTAACAGAATATCTGAGGTTGCTAAAGGAAATGGAAACATTACTAAGGATCCAGAGGATATCAAAACAGAGGTGCTTAATTTTTACAAGAACCTTCTCACTGAAGATAACTCCTACAATGAACAAGCGGCCTCTTTTCTCTTAGACTCCATTCCTAATAATCTCATACCTTCTGAGAGATTTAAAAGTCTTTCAAAAACTGTCACCATTGAGGAATTAAAAAAGGTTGTTTTTGCTTTAGAAGGGGATAAGGCTCCAGGTCCAGATGGCTTCTCGGCTAACTTTTTCCAAAGATGTTGGGAAATATGCTCTGAAGATCTCTTGAAAGTTGTTAATGAATTTTACAGAACGGGAAATCTCATTAAAGAACTAAATAATACACACATTGTGCTTGCCCCAAAAATTTGGATGCAAAAGACTTCAAAGATTTCAGGCCTATCAGTTTGGTTAATGTCATTTATAGAATTTTCACAAAGATCCTCACCACTAGAATGCAACCTATTCTCATGGAGATCATTTCACAACAGCAGAGCGGGTTCATCCAAGGAAGAATTATCCAAGATGGAATTATCATGGTTCATGAAACTATACATTCTATGGATAAAAGTAAAAAGGCGGGGATGGCCATCAAACTGGACATGCATAAAGCTTTCGACAGAGTCTCCTGGAGATTCATGGAAGAGGTCTTATCCAAGTTTGGGTTTCAAAGAAAATTCAGAAAAATCATTCACTCTTGTATCTCTACCTCTAGATTCTCTGTGGTTGTTAATGGAGAACCTGTGGGCTTTTTTGCCAGCAATAGAGGTATTCGGCAAGGCGACCCAATCTCCCCTCTTTTATTCATTATTATGGCTACATAGTTTAAGCAGATCTATCTCCAAAGCTATTGACATTGGCATGATAAAAGGCTTCCCTCCAACTACTGGTAATCAGATCTCCTCTCATCAGCAGTTTGCCGATGACACTTTGCTGCTCCTGATGGCTTCCATTATTGAGGCAAAGGCTATCAAAACTGTCCTTAGATTTTATGAGGAAGCCTCGGGACAAAAAGTTAATTTTGACAAAAGCTCTATTTATTTCTTCAATACTCCTAGGGAAAGGCAAAGAAAGATTGCTAATATTCTAGGATGCACTATTAATTCTCTACCAGCTACTTACTTAGGATTACCTTTAAGTACTGGCAAGATTTCTGTGGAGGTATGGAATGATCTTATTAAGAGATTTCAAAGAAAGTTGGCTGGCTGGAAAGGAGTAGTCCTTTCAAGTGCAGGTAAGTGCCTTTTGGTTAAAAGCATGCTTCAAAACTTGCCTATTTACATACTGTCAATGTTCAACATGCCTACAGCAGTGATGAACAGTATTGAGAAGATTCAAAAACACTTTCTATGGCACGGTACTGAGGACAGATTCAGATATCACCTTGTGGCTTGGGAACAGGTTTGTAAACCTAAGAGGCTAGGGGGGTTAGGCATAAAAGATATCAAACATATGAGTACTGCCCTTAGTGCAAAATTAGGATGGAGGCTTATAAAAGAGCACAGACCTTGGACAGAGCTGGTTAAGATTAAATATCTTTCAAACCAAAACAAGATTTCCTTCATATATGATCAGTCTCTTCCGAGTGGTTCTATTTTCTGGAACAACCTTCTACGCAGCAGACACATTCTCTCTCAGGGGTGTAGCTGGAAGCTTGGAGATGGACAAAACATAAACTTCTGGACTGATAAGTGGACGGATTCTAACTGGATTTCTACTTTTGATCATATTAAAGACAGCTTAATTACAAAGTATGGACACAAAATCTAGGGGTACATTGAGAGGGATGGAAACAAAAGAAAATGGAAACAGCTAAAAGTGGAGAATGATAGTATACAGGCTGAGATTGCATATCTCCATAATCAACTTTCCCTAATCCATATAAGTAATCAAAACCTTAAGGATGAGCTCATCTGGAAAGATTCTTTCGATGGGGAATACACTGTTAAATCAGGATATAATTCTTTCTTTGTATCCATGGAAAGTGAAATTAAGTGGCATAAGTGTGGATGCGAGTTAACCCCTAGAGTGAACTTCTTTTGGTGGCTAATTATTAATGGCAAGATCCTAACTAATGACAATCTCATCAAGAGGGGATTCATCATGCCAAATAGATGTTGCATGTGTCAGAAAGAGGCTGAAGATATAAAACATTTATTCCTCCATTGTGAGATTGCCTCCAAAATTTGGCAGCTTGTTTTTGATAAATTTAATCTGAGATGGACTTTTCCCCTTACCTGTCTTCAGGCTTGGGAGCAATGGGGCTCTCCGTTTAAACATTGCATGGTGAAAAGACTGTGGCAACTTGTTCTGCCCCACACTATGTGGAGAATCTGGAAGGCTCGTAATGATAGTATTTTCAGAAACAAAAGACAGGCTTGTAACAAAGTATATAAGGAAATTATCATTGTTGTGCAAGATAATATTGCTAGATTTAAACCCCCTAAAAATGGTCTTTACCCTGAGAGAATGAAGCAAGCATCCTGACTGAATGGAATATTGCCACTGTCAATAGAAATAACAATGGTACTGACAGAACCACAATCAGATGGATTAAACCTCCCACTGATTGGCACAAGTTAAATTTTGATGGGGCCTCAAAAGGCAATCTGGGTGACTCTGGAGGAGGGGGAATCATCAGGGATCAAAGAGGCTATTTTGTTGCTACTTTTTCTGGGAGAATGGGCAGGCAGACTAATCATTATTCCGAAGCCATGGCGGCTCTTTGGGGTATAAAACTTGCCAGGATTGTAATATTCCAAATATTATAATTGAAGGTGATTCTCTAAATATTATCAATCTTTTGAATAAAAAGCAACACCCCAGCTGGTCTATCAGGGATTATATTGAGGAAGCTATTGATATATGCAAAAGCTTTGAAAATGTCCAAATCACCCACACCTATCGGGAAGGTAATAGGGTAGCTGACAGCTTGGCTAACTTCGGTGTTAATAATTCCTTTCAAACTTGGTTTAGGGGGGATGTTCGCCCGCTCATGTCAATAAAGCCATTATCATTGATCTACATGGTAGTGAAAATCATTACTAATGGCTGTAATTTGGACGCTAATGTGTGGATCCTCAAGTACATGATGATGACATCACAAAAGATATGGATGGCTGATGCGATCTGTGCGGGATGGACTGTCATCATTTCTTGGCATAGGAGGAAAGCCGAGGAGCGGGGCAATAATAACAAGTGTAGCATAATCATTAAATCAGCTTTCACGGAAAGGAAAGATTCAAATATCAAAATCAAAGCTCGGCCTGTCCCGCACATTGGTAGCTTTTTTACCGTTGAGAACAAAAAAGAAGCAGAGGAAACATGGGGGGTCCGCCTTGCAAAACTGAACCGACCCACAATCCTGAGTGGAAAGAGAACACGAGCTTTGGGATTACCTGCAAATCGGGGGCCTGTCTAATTTCATTGAAAGGATCCAAGGCTTCGACCAAGACATTTCTATCAAATTCACCCAGGGTTGGAAGAATAGGATTGTCAAGTATAGTAACATGGAGATGGAAATCACGGAAGAGCTCATCACTCAGATCACGGGCCTCAGCCTGGAAGGCACCAAATTCTTCAATAAGAAGGTGGACAGGGAGGTGGAGACCAAGAAATTTCTGGAAGAGGGGGAAAATCTTGAGTTCGTGGCCGCTGGCATCAAGGTGGCGTCGATTCCTGAACCTTTTGCTGAGCTGGCCAAAATGGTGGTTAGGTACGTTACCCTGGAAGGAAGATTTGTGACTATACCTCAAAAGCATCTGATTTTTCTGAATCACTTTCGTAGAAATAACATTATCAGCTTTCCTCACTATTTGATTAACTCTCTGGAGAAATCTATAAGGGAAGTTCAAAGCCACTCTAGGGCTGTCCCTTTACACCAGGGACTTATCCTCTTGATCCACCGCCACTGCTCCAGCTGCCCTCCCGTGAATCCTACCCCACCTCCCTCCTCCATACCTCCACCTACCTACACTGCTTCCACTCCCCCTGCTTAAAAGAAAGAATGAAGATATTGTTTCCAGCAAGAAAAGCAAGAGCCTTAAAGCTAAAATCCCTACTTCCCAATGGGTCCTAAGGAGCCACAAAGACTTGGAACTTGCTGAAAACCTCCTGCATATTAGCAAGCTGGTGGAGGAGCCCAAGGAGGAGGAATTGCTGGACAGGTGGAAAGATTAGAAAAGGAGATACAAGAGCTCAAAGGGGCTATAAAAAACATGGAAAGAGCTAAGGGTAAAAGAATCCTTCAAACTGAGGAGGAAGAGGGGGTTATTGCTGAAGTCTTCAAGAAGCTACAGTCCTTAGATGGCAGATTGGGGAATGCTAAAAGCCGCAATGACTGCATATTGTCTGCCCTCAAAAGCATTTATAATTTCATTGAACAACATGTCCATAGTGTCTGCAGTTTAAGTGGGGTTAATGAGGACATTTGGGGTCCTAAAGAGAAAAGGGATATTGCAATTGCCCAAGCAGATATGCAAGACTCCTCTCAGGCCACTGCCATTGCCTTCTTCATGTCGTTGTAGGCTATCAAGACCAAGATTGACAGAGCCATCAAGTAACGGGTTGTTGTGATGCTATTTTTTGGCTGCGATGTGGCTGTCATCTGGCGGTTCTGGAGCTGTTTTTTGGTGGAGCTCTATATGCTATTTCTCTTTTGGTTTCTTTTTTATCTTTCCTTCTTTCTTTTGGATCTTTGTACGTTTAGATCCTTTTTTCACTTATATTGTAATATTTGGCTGTTGAGCCCTTCTTGGCCCTTCTCTCGGGTGCTTTCTCCTTCATTCTTTTGATCCCTTTTGGGTCATAGTTTCTCTCATCTTTTTTTTAAAAGGTGTATCTAACGAACATCCGGGGTACTTTGAGCCCTTTCCCCTTGAATACATCAAGACAACCAAGTAAGAACCATGTATAGTCCCTTTTAATTCAAAATCACTATTTTTTTTTTTTTCCTTATTGATTAATCACCTATGATTCCTTGAATCACTAATGATTCCCGTGTGTTGTTTTTCTTAACAATATGTAGTTTTTTCTCTCTATTTTTTGCTTTGTCTAATAAAATTGTAGGATTTGTTTCTTTGTGAATAATACCTTCTTGGATTTTCTATAAAAAAATCCAATAATTTCCAAAAGAATCAAAAATTATAAAAAAGGAGCACTTTCGCAGTAAGTTTTAAATATATCTCTTTAAATTTCTATTTTCCATTCTTGTTTTTCTATTTTCATCGAAATCAATGTGTCATTTCGAGACCTTAAAACTGAACAATCACATCCTTATTATTTCACATAGTCTAATTAAGAGGAAAATTTGTTGAATTCACTTATTTTCCCTTCACACACAACCAAATCAGTTTAATACCAAAAATGAATTAAAACAACTTCCACCTAGGTTAAACTGATTGAGATTTCATCACCCAATAGGAAAACCGACTCATTGTTCTAGCCGAGTAGAAATACTTGTTTGTCGGTATATTTTGGCTCAACACCCGACTCCCTTATCACAACGGGGCCGTGAAGTGAAGGGGAAGGACACAATATACACTCACATACAAACAACATTATAGAATTGTGTCTCAGATACCTTCAAGTATATCGAGACCTATACCTTTAAACACACCTAAAACCATCTTTAGATATCCACTTCTTAGGACCCTAGTTGACCATTTTACACATTTCACCTTTCACGATTAAGTAAAATAAGAATAAAATAACACTCTACTTGCCTTTTCTTGCTAATTGTTAATTAACACATTTATTCATTAATCATTTTACTATTCATTTTTGTGTGTTTTTGTTATTATGGTTCTCACTAGAAACCAAGCACATAACTAACTGTCTGAAAATATGTCTACCTCACTCCTTGTATTTCAACTTCAAGCCCCACTTCGCACTACACCACTTCGGTAACAATTTATTCGCCGATGCAACCACAAGCATTGCTTTAACATAAAAATACATCCATTATATTTTATGACACAAAACATGGAATGAAATAGGGTCTGGCTATAATAATTAAACGAGACAAAAATCCTTTCACTGTCCACAATAGTACCATGGTCAAATTATGTACACACTAGAATCAAAACATTTGTTTTCTCCCAATGCATCTGAACTCCACTTTTACAATGGGGGTGATCTTATTTTCAAAGAAATGTTAGACTCAAATCCTACTGCTCTTAATGCATACCTGGTAATGAGAAATGTTTAAATGTAACCATTCATACCACAATATGTTGCACTGCACGCTTACAACCATTTATCCACCATTGCACGACTCATTGATCAGAACCAATAATGTTTTGTCCAATAGTTGTTCCTCGATACTTATGGTCATTTTGAAACACCACACATTAGTCAATCCTTGAACATTAATAACTCTACTAATCCCTTTGACACATTGGGAGAGATTTCTTTTAAAGTCAACTCAAACATCCGATGTCTTACCAACATCTATCTATGATCTCCATATGATCTTTTCACAAAACATGTCCACTCAACAATTCATGTCTTCACCATGTCCTTCTACATGATCCACACCTCCCCTCAACAAGATTATTGCTTCAACAATGGCTCTTTCAATCTCCTCTCAGATTGTGACTTCATCATTGAGTTTTGTTCTTCTTTCTATTCTTGTTTCATCCTAATAGACTATGTTTATCATCCAAAACATTACCATGTCTATTCCTTTAACGACACCAAAGATCAACTCTAGTGTCATCGCTAGTACACATAACATTTCACAATACATGCCACAACCCTATGAACCATTTTATATATGCCACATCCCACACCTCTACGAGGTATTCCACAATACAATATGTTGGTACCAAAACTTAATCTCCTTCAAAGGCCAAGTAGCATCATGGATTCAACATGATATTATGAGGAAGATAGATGATTATATGTGTCGTTGTGCAGCCGGGAAGCAATCTATCTGATCTTTTAGCACTCAGTCTTTGAAAAGGAGTGGGTAGCACCTTAAAAGGATGTGATCTGATCCTAACTATTTTAGGTTGTACCTTTCAACCAAGGTAAGAGAACCTATTTTGTAACCTCTGTTATTTAAAGAACATTGGTAAGTCCTTCTTTTGCATTTATTTTATAGAGAAGACCTTCGGAAAATATGATCAACACACCAAATATGACTCTCAGGAGTTGTCACTCCCGATTGTGGATATATTTTCACAAGAAGGCAAAGGTTACTAAAGACATTTGGGACCCTGATTGTTTCTACATGTTTTGGTGATGAGGATTAGGCATTGGTATACACACATGACAAACATGGGTAATACGGGTAGGACTAGTTGTTTTTGAATAAAATTTTGGTGGGAGGTGGGCCAAAATGAACTTGACTCACCAGATCCTTGAGGAATCTTACATCATGGAAGGATAAACAACCAGAATGCTACAAGATAGCTAAAATTGTTTCTTTAACTAAAATATGTGCTTCAATGGAGGCCCAAATCAACACTTTTCACACAACCTACGGGATTATAACACGAAGGCTCAAGTCATAAAACCCAACAAAGCATCAAGATCTAAACCAAATCGTGCCTAAGGTACACCCAAAGGCTTACAGAAATATCTATCAAACATGCAGATGAAGAAAACTGATTTTAAATCGTTTATTCCAATCCCGATGAAGGCTCTCTTGAGAAATGAAATTGCAGATGCCACTAAACTATCACAAGGATTGAGACCTGTGTGATTGGAATAGATTTTAATACAAGATTGCAATCAGAAACTAGGAAAAACTATTTGCATACATTCAGAGATAAATAAAACACATTTTTCTCAAGACAACAAAGAATAACTCAAATTTGATTAAATCTATTAGCAGGGGAAAGTTTCTAGAATAGTCTCAGAGCTCATCAATGGATGTAAACTTGCAACCACCTTGACACGATAAAACTTAATATAAAAAGAGATAACCAGATTTCCCAGTCAGATTATCAAAAGTTAGGCTTTGTCAAATTTTCCTCTTGGGAATTTTTTTCGACCTATAACACTCTAACCTCCAACCCTTTACACGAAAAATTTGTGCCATTTATATAATTTTACAACAAAGTCCCTTTTCCCCCAAAAATCGTGACATTGAGTGCACCAGTGCTTGCCATGATCACGATTGCGATTTCTGGGATCAGATTTGTAGAAGTTTCTAGACACTTGAGGGGAACTATCTTATCAAATATATCCCACATTAAACTCCTTCCTCTGGTAGATTACTCTTTCTTTAATTCGCCAACCAATTCCACCCCTAATCTGTCAAATCTTGCTCCTTGCATGCTCAGGAGAAGAAAAATTGAAAATCCGATCGATCTCGACAATCAGACCATTTTAATGGTGAAAGACGTCCTCCAGATCTCCCCACCAAACTCATTTATCAATGTTAACTCCCCTCTCTGCCTAGCGTGTAGAAAAAACCAAGAAATCATGAAGACTCGCACTTCCAGGCGTGTTTCAAAAAAATGGGGGGAAAATCAGATTCAGACTCTCAGCTATCGTTGATCTTTACTTTAACATTGGGTCATTCATGTGGAAGATTCAAATTTAGAACAGACTGGGGTTCCCCTTTACTTTTTACAGCCTTTTAAAGAAATGGAAAAATTTCACATTTTGTTCCGCACCTCCGACCTAGAGAAATGATCCTGACACATGTCCTGAGGTGGATCCTAAAGGAACCATGACCAAATTATGCCATTTTACCTATTTTTTGAAAAAGGGAAAATTTTCCAAGTTTTCCCCATAGATTTTCCCTTGAGAAATACTTCTGACACGTGTCCCAATGTGGGTCCCAGTGGAATAGCGCTTCCTTTTTTACTTTTAACTCTTTTTCTCAAAGGAAATTTTTCCAACTTTCCTTCATGGGTTTGCACCTCCGGCTTTGACTGGAGCAAGCTTTGACCTTTCTTTTATCGGTCTTGTTGTCCACTTTGATGTTTTAATCCTTTGAACCTTAGAGGAAAAAAATCTAAGTTACCCCGATGGTCTCGCCTCCCGCTATCTTTGACTTGTCAAACTGCCACGTGTCACAATGGCGCATCTTGAGATAGTCCCAAAAATTGAGATCTTGAATGAGCGCGGGCTCACCATGTGTCCTGGCCCGACAAAAATTGTTTGAAGGCGTGAAGCTCAAGTGAAGATGCCAAGTTTCATTCTCCAGAAAGCCTCCTTTGGCCGTTGAAAATTCCTAGAAAAATGCAAAGTGAGCGGAGGCCTCCAAGTGTCCTCCTAGCGCTCCTTTAAAATGGTGCCCAAGTTTAAGATTTTGAACGAGCACGAGCTTACCACGTGTCCTTGTTTCCACCAAACTGCTTTTTAGCCACAAAAAAATTTGTCTAAGTCTCGGGCAAAGAAATGGAAATATCCACGTGTCCTCCCAAAGATCTGCTCCAAGGCCAAACCAAAAGTAGATCCTCAAACGAGCGTCATTCCTCAACGTGGACACATTTTTAAATTGAGGTGATTTATAGAAATTGTAAAGTACTCAGCCGAGCCACATCCAACCACAATGTTCCACATCCCTTATCGATGCAAGGATGTAAATTTCACCGGGAGAAATGACCATCAAATTGTAAAATATAGAAAAATGATTATTTGAGCCCAAAAATGAAAATTTCTCCAAGGACAGATAATTTAGAAATGTTACAAGGCTCAAATACGTCCATCATAGACACTCCCATTCATCTTTCTTCAAGTATTTATGGTAGAAATGAAAAAGGAGAACAAATCCTGACTGTGGAGAATGGAGAATATGGGAGAACCTGAGTATTTAGACAAACAGAGAATAGGAGACCTAAATTATTGATATTTCCAGAGGAATAGAGAAAGAAGGAGCACACCATGGACCCATAGGTGATCTATGACCCAGGATAAGATTTAAAATGGAAACAAAGATTAACCAGGTACAACATGGGGAAGAAGAAAGTGACATAGGCCATAAATCGTTATATTTTCAAAGGAAAACTGGGGCGAGACTACTTTGAGCACCAACACCATATTCCGCAACAAACCATTCCAAAGTAGGCACCAAATTTTTTCACCTCTTCTACACCCCCAAATAGATATCTACATATTCATAATCTCTCACACAAACATCATTCCCATTACAATATCTAGTACACCCAAACTACAAAATCTATTGCTTCACAACAAGGTTTCCCTTCTCAACAAAATGTCCTATCACAAAACATCCCCCAACAACAACATATCCATCAACATTATGTACCTCAACAAAGCACCCTTCAATACAATAACCCATAACAAAAATTTAACAAAATCACCCTTATCAACATAATTTATCCTATCATAAAAATATCTCCCAACCATACTCTCCCTACCAACAAAACATTATACAATAATATCAAGAATACTCACCCTAGGTCTTTATATCAACCTATTCCATCCTTGAAAAAAATACTTAGGAAGACCCTATCCATGCTCTCCTAAGACGCATATCCAGTTTAGAAACTGCTTTATCCTCATCTAAAAATGCACTCTCATCTGAGAAAATTTGCAATGAAAACATTTATCCTTACGTACCATACAATCCATATCTCCTGCACTGGGAGCTTCCTAGGTTTATCAAGTTCTATAACAAAGAATACCCCCAAAAAAATATTCCCACTTATCTCCATTCATGCTATCGGATATCTCACAACCAAGATTTGATGTTGAGAACATTTACCATATCCCTCGTTGGTCAAACTTTAGATTGGTATAATAGTAATTCAACACGCTCCTTATTTTCCTTTGTGCAGCTTGCCCTTCTCTTCCTAGACCATTTCTCCATAAACGTAGCTCGCAAAATCACTATTAATGATTTATATCCCATCGGACAATTTGAAGACTAACCCGTCACTAATTTTTTTCACCCATTCGAGAGGTGTCACTAATTAGCTATCTTTAACATTTCGACAAATAGAATTGATTGATTTTTTATTTCATGCCTATGCTAAACATATTTCATCTACTCTACAAATTCAAACATTCCACACCTTCGATGAGGCCTTTATAATGGCCTATAAATTAGAATTGTGAGCTCTAAAAGATGGTTGGGTGAGGCTTCACCCCAAAAAACCAAAAATGGAGTTTCCATATAAATCAAAACCCAATCCAAATAAATACAAAACAACCACAAATGCCATCATAGTAAACTACGCCCCCAAAGAGAAGCCCGTTCATGAAGGTTTTCATCAACAATGTAATTACACACCTATAATGGAAACTTATAGTATGGTTTTTGAAAAGTTACTTTCTTCCAACATTATATAACTTCCACCCATCTGACCTATTGACATATCAATATCTAAGCCCATTTGGTACCATGATAATGATTATTGCAAATTCCATAGAGTTAATTGTCATGACATAGAAAGGTGCTGCACATTCCAAAATGTCCTTTAGGACCTAATTGATAAGGGCAACCTCCACTTAGATAATCTAAATGCACCTCTAAATCAGAACCTTGAAATATTTAAACAACCCTTTCCGAATCACCCCACATCTTTTGAATCACATAAAGTGAATGTCGTCCTTACCATTAATACAATAAAAAAAGTTTCAAACTATTCTTCGCTTTAATTTATTTCCCAAAGAAACAAAGTCCACAGAGTTGACACCAATGGTTAAAATCGAGCACGAGATTGTAACTATACAACCTTCTCTTTCTCAACCAAATGTATAAACTATCCCTACACTTTTATCACTTAGTGATTCAATGCCCGCATGATTAATATCTAAGCTCGTTAAACCCATAACTTTCTAACCACTACTTATCACTCGAATCCATTTTCATGCCTTCACTTGACATTATTCCCAAGTCAATGCCTATACGTATGTATAAAAATACATCTACACCTACACTTCTTCAAAAAAATATAACCATGGTACAACTTGAAACATTCTTAACTCAACCGCCCCATCCAAGCCAAGTCGGGCCTCAACCGTCAATAATAGGCAACTCAAGCAATTCACAATCCAAATCCTCCAAGAAGAAGGTATGTTCACCAATTCTAATATCAATGGAGTAAGGGCCCATCCATAATGAGTCAAATTTTCCATGTTTGTCATTATCTTCATGCCTATTATCCCATAGCA
This sequence comes from Taxus wallichiana var. yunnanensis, assembly GCA_018340775.1. Lineage (NCBI taxonomy): Eukaryota > Viridiplantae > Streptophyta > Pinopsida > Cupressales > Taxaceae > Taxus > Taxus wallichiana. The sequence continues at coordinate 1,037,133,619 of CM031239.1, read as the reverse complement.
ACACAAGATCTCCAACATTGAAAGCCCTGGGAGTGACCTTCTTGTCAAATAACTTCTTCAACCTTTCTTTGAACTTTACATGCCTCTTGTGGGATGCCCTCCTCTCTTCATCAAGCTCAACAATCTGGTTAATGTGAGCATCATAAGGACCTACCTCTTGATCTTCCAACTATTGCATAAACTTATATGAAGACAATTGCATATGAAGGGGAAGCAGAGCCTTTGAGTCCCATATACCAACTCATATGGACTCTTTCTAGTGACCCTCTTGACAGTGATCCTATCTACCCAAACAGAAAACTTCAACTGTTCACCCCACTTTCTCTTGTTCAACTCCAAGGTTCTTCTAATAATCTTTAGCAAATTTTTGTTACTGGACTCAGCTTGTCCATTTCCTTGGAAATTTTAATTAGAGGCATATGTCTGGTTGATACCATATTCTTTGCACATTTCCACCAAAGGTTTAGCTCTAAAGCTTATGGCATTATTAACAACTATATTGACTGACATCCCAAACCTGCAGATGATATTGTTCAATAGAAAATCCATGACAATTTGGTGTGTTGCCTTCTTAGTGGGGATTGCCTCTACCTATTTAGTAAAATAATCAGTTGCTACAAGGATCCACTTATGGCCAGCACTTGAAGGGTCTGAAATTTCACTAATGAAATCCATCCCCCATTGCTTGAATGGAGCTTCAATTGATACAGGATGTAAAGGAAGGGAGCCTAAAGCTTTCAATATTCCAGAGAAGCACTGACAACTCTCACATCTTCTCACCAAAAGAGTTATATCTTTGAAAAGAGTTGGCCACCCATAACCAAACCTCGGGATCTTGTATGCCTTGACTCTTACAGAAAAATTCCCCCACAAACTCCTCCATGGAGATCAGAAATTATCTTGGGGCTTCATCTTTAGTAATGCATATTAAGAGGACTCCCTCTAGGTTCTTCCAAGCTAACCCATAATCAGTGATAACATATTTCTGGGAATCCAAATTAAGAGATTTTTTCTGGTTCTTACTTAAATGCTCAGGGTTGTATAAATATCTAAGATAGAAAATTACATCCTTGTACCACTCAAAATTTATCAACCTTTCAAAACCCCTGCCTTTCTTCTTCTACCTCATTTACCTCAATAGTTTGCAAGTTGCTCTGAGCCATAAGCTTAGCTAAGCCAAAACCTCTCACCAACTTGTTCACCCACCTGCATATTTTTCTTGAGACTTCCATCTCTGACAAAATGTCCTTCACCATGGTGTGGAGAACATAAGCAATAATCCTAGAACTCAAAATGTAAGGCCTGAAAACCTTTGTTGCTTTTACCAAGGAAAATGCTTATTTTTCTATGATAGTGTGCTTCACCTTAGCCCCCTGTAAGGCCTTACTGACAAAGGTAATGGACCTCTCTACCCCTTCATCATCCTTTTGCAACAGGACAGAACCAATAGTGTTCTCTGAAGCAAAGGAAAACAGCTGGAAAGGCTTCTTATAGTTTGGAGTGTCGAAATTAAAATTTTCCTCCGTAATTTCTATTTTATTAATGTATGTATTAGGAATAGGATGTTGTTAAGCATAATTAGTAGTGGCATCCAATAGAAGATAACAACGCTAACAATACAATGCTGCGCCAATAAAGTAGAGTACAAGAATATCAAACACAATAGGAATGTTGTAAAAAGTAAATATTTTTCGTAAGTGGTCCAAAGAATGTTAAAATGTCAAAATTTGGGTAAGTAGAGAAGTAGGGTCTACATGATTAGGAATTAGAAATATTATATTTGTAATAAGGACAAAGATTGATGTCATAAATATTTTGTGTATTTTATTTGTGGAAAAGTCTAAAAAGGTGGAACCCATGTGAGATGATAAGGTTTATCTTATCTTAGAAGATAAGCCTACATGTAAAGGCAAGAGTTTAGGCATGGAATATGATTGGCTGGAAGAGATTTCCTATCCTATCTTAGAGATAGGGTGGATAAGTCTGAATTCCTATAAATAAAGAGGCCACCCCCTCATTTAGCATAGAAGGAAGTAGTGAGAAATATTGTATGAGTAAGTGTGTAAAGGAAGCCATCATTTTGAAGGTGTGTTAAAGAAGCCATTAAGAGGTGTAATTGTGAAGTTTCTTCCATAGTTATTGTTGGAAGGCAAGTGAAGTCATTAACACTTAAATTACCTCATGGGTGAGATTGTAACAATTTCATGTTGATATGGTAATTTACACTGATATTTCAGATTTATCATCATTCCTTCTTATCATAGTCTATGGTATTCTTGTGTTATGTTTGTTGTTGTGTTTCCAGATTCCATCCACCAAACTAAAAGTTGTGCATTAGTAAATAATCATAGCACGAGGAGTTCCCGTAAAGAATTATCATAGTGCCAGATTGGTGATGACATTTTGGTTCCGTTGCTGGGACCATTCCTCGTTGGTGGATTTTCTGGAGAGATATTCCCACTTAGTCATAAATCAATAGGAGGGTAACCTTGTTTTTATTGTGCCTAGTAGTTACCATGGTAAAGTCACTTTTTACCATGCATAGTATTTACCACAGTAACTTTACTTTTTACCGTGAATAGTATTTACCACAGTAACTTCATTTTTACCATGAATAGTGTTTACCCCAGTAACTTCATTTTTACCATAAATAGTGTTTACCACAGTAAAGTCAGTTTTTACCATAGTAAGTCAAGATTACCGTGGTCATTCCTATTTTACTGTAGAAAGGTGTAAAGTCACTTTCTATTGTAGTGAGTCCAATTATTTGTGCACATAAGTCTTACTGATTGTATTTGTGAGTTGGTATTTCATTGTGGTTACATTTAAAAATGGGAAAGATTCCTATTTTTTTAGCCCAATCTAATGAAGATGCTTCCTCTTTCATTCAATATTTTAAATGACCTTGCATTTGTAATGGCCTCATAAGGAGGGAACAATGGACTGAATTTTTCCTACCTTTTTGGATGGTTTAGCTCTTAGGTGGTTTGAAACACTAGGTGATAATATGAAAAACTCATGGGATTTATTAACTAAAAGTTTTCTTGAAGAATTTTGTGAACAACAGAAATATACAGATCTCATGATCGATATCACAAAGCTATCCCAAGGAGAGAAGGAGAAGATAAGGGATTATCATGCTTGTGTTCTAGAGCTAAGGAGGAAGCTCGATGCCCAGATCCGGAAGGAAGGATTAGCGGATGGGTTGATGAATGGCGTGGATAATCTCCTCTGTAAGCACTTCATTATTGGGATGAAGTCAAAGATCGAGATAACGAGTGAATTATGATAGCCAGCCCACCACCATTGAACAAGCAAAGGAGATTACAAGAAGGAAAGAAGAAAGCATGGAAGAGGAGCCCAAAGAAATTACTGCTAAGGTAGAGCCTACACCAACACCTTTGGTCTAGAATCCACAACCACTCTCGGTGAGCACAAATCCTTCTCCTAGTACATCTACCGAGTATGAAGATTGCTCGGGAAGATGGGCCGCTAACTATTAATCTTCTTCAAGGAAAATAATTTAGTTCTCAGGAGGAGATAGAGGTCCAAAAGAAATATTTATGAAGTTGTATGTTATGGTTCTTATAAAAGGATCATTATAAGTATATTTGTCTAGATAGAGCTTCTACATTTGGTACAAGAGATAATGATGAAGGAAAAGCACTGTGAATTCTTTTGATGTAGTAGATAAGAGAAAAAATAATGAAGTAGATGTGTTTGTAACAAAAAGAAAGAAAGAAAAAGATAACCAAGATGGAAATGATCCTAAGAAGATGAAAGGAGAAACTAGTAAGAAACATAGGAGAAGAAAGTTGGGTGTGCAGGATTTTCTGATTTCACAGGACAAGGACCATACTCCATCTTAGAAGATCTGTCCAAAAGGCCTGCAAATATTACATATGGTCAACTCTTGGCTGTCTTCTGAGAAGATGCGGGAGCTGTGAAGTGGACTCAATGCTCGACAAAGGAAGGAGGTTGAGGTCCCTATTTTAGAGGTAGAGGCGGATCCCTATGCTCCACAAGCTGAGGTATTATGTAATGGTATTTAAATTCATGATGTATTAGTTGATAGAGGTGCTTTGTAATTAATGTAATGACCGAGTCTGTAATGAATATGTTGGGTTTAAAAATTGATCACCCCTCAACACTTATGTTAAGGTAATTAAATAAGGGAAAAACTAAACCAGAAAGTGTAGTATTAAATGTGGCAATATCTCATATGGGTGTTGTATGTGTGGTAGACTTTCGGTGATGAAAAATGGTACTGTTGCGAACCCAATGTTGTTGGGAAGACCATGGCTTAGGAGAGTTCATGGAAGAAACTAATGGAACGAAGGCTTCATGACACTTGGACATGGCAGAGAGAGGGTGAAGATAAATGTGATCCCTTGCCATCATAAGGTAGAACATTTGGATTCATGTGAAGAAACGATGATTGGACATCCTTTGATTACTCTAGTACTAGTGAAGTGGACACAGAAGATGAAGAAAGTGAGGTTGATGTTTCGGTCATGGATATCCTTCCAGTCACACCGACTCATGAACCCATAAAATTATCTAAAGAAGAAATTTTTGGTCATCTCGAACAAATAAAGATTGGTGATGCTTGTGATGGAGAGTGAGAAGGAATCCTACCTCCAACTCTTTCGAAGGTACATACACATATTCACTTTTGATTACAAGGAACTCCAACAAGTAAGTTGGGTAGAACATTCTATTGAGCTGGTAAATGGTGCTAAGCCCATAAAGCAAATGCCATATAGAATGAATCCTAATTTTTCTAAAGCTGTAAAAGAAGAAATAGATAAGTTGCTTGATATAGGATTCATATTTTATGTGGAGAATTCGAATGGGTTTCTCCCATTGTGATCTCAATAAAAAAGAATGGGAAGCTACGCATTTTTTTTTATTATAGGAAGCTCAATAGGGCAACAAAGAAGGATCATTACCCTCTTCCATTCTCGAGATCAAATCTTGGACAAAGTAGCTAGCCAGAGTGCTATAGTTTTGCTTGATGGATATAACGGATACAACCAAGTTCGTATAGTGGAGAAATATTAGCTGAAGCCCACGTTCACCACTCCTTGGGAACGTTTTCTTATAGAGTTATGTCTTTTGGGTTATGTAATGCTCTCGGATATATTCCAATGCTTGATGAATAGGGTGTTTGAACCCTACATTGGGAACTTCATCGAGTATGTCTAGATGATTTTTACATCTATGGGAGAATGATGGACCACTGCACTGAGATGGAGACAGCATTTCAAAGGTTAGATGAAGCACAAGCCTCACTAAACCCTACAAAGTGTGTCTTTGAATGTTCTAAAGGAATTTTGTTAGGGCATGTTATATCCAGAGATGGTATTGGTACTGATCCTGATAAAGTTTCAAAAATCAAAGAGTTACCATTTCCTATGAATAGAAGTAAGTTGAGATCATTTTTAGGCCATGTGGGTTACTATAGAAGGTTCATCAAGAATTTCTCAAAGATTGCACAGCCACTAACCCATTTCTTGAAGAAGGATGTTACTTATGAACTAGGAAATAAGGTGCATGAAGCTTTTGAACAACTGAAGGAAGCCCTGGTGTCTTCACCTATTTTAAAGAATCCAAATTGGAGCAAGCCATTCATTGTGTATACTGATGCCTCAAATGCAGCACTAGGAAGTACTCTGAGCCAAAAGGATGAAAATGGGAATGATCATCCAGTTTACTTTGGGAGTAGACAAATGAGTAGTGCTGAGGTAAATTATACTGTAACTGAAAAAGAGGTTCTAGCTATCATTTTTTTGTAAAGAAGTTTAGAAATTACTTGCTAGGGTAGAAATTTATAGTTGTAACAGATCATCAAGCTCTAAAATATATTGTAAATAAGCCTAACCCATCAGGGAGGATAGCAAGATGGATAATTTTGCTACAAGAATTTGAATTTGATATTATAAATAGGCCAGGAAAGAAGGATGTCAATGCGAGATGCACTCTCTCAAGCCTATGATGATGATTTCCTAGATGCATCATTGTTATCCCTTGACACAATCCCTAGTGAATACATAGATATTTGGAATTATTTGAATGAATTCAAGTTTCCTGATGGTGCCAATGAAAAGACTAAGAGGAAGATTACTCAAGCTAGTCATCCTTATTCTATTTTACATGGAGTATTATTTCGAGATAGGACCGATGGACATTACAAGAGGGCGCTTAGACGTGATCAAGGGAAGGAGCTGATAGAAGAATTCCACAATGGTACATGTGGAGGACACTTCTCTGGACAACTTACAACAAGAAGGATCTTGGATGCAGGTTATCACCGCCCACTTTTTTAGAGATTATTATAATTATTGTAAGACATGTGATATTTGTCAAACACATGGTAACCGTAAGACCTCATCAGCTCCATTATGGCATATTCTTCCACTTGGTCCCTTTGAAAAGTGGGGAATAGACATTGTAGGTCCACTTCCAACTAATCCATGCCAAAATAAGTATATTGTAGTTGCCATGATTATTTAACCAAGTGGATTGAAGCTAGGCCATTGAAAACAACTTCCACGGATGAGGTGGCAAGGTTCATATATCAACGCATTGTCACTAGATTTGGTTGCCCATTAGAAATTGTAATAGATCAAGGAAGCCACTTCATTAATGAGGTGGTAAAAGCCCTAGTCAACAAGTTTTCTATTAAGCACAAGAAGGCAACAACATACAAACCAAGCACAAATGGACAGGTGGAATGAACAAATTTTGTGTTATGTCAAATTCTAGCAAAAGATCTGACCTTCCGTGGTACATAAGTGGGATAAAAGGTTTCATGCAACATTGTGGGCATATAGGGAATTATCAAAGTCAGCAATGATACTCCCCATTTCGGTTGGCTTATGGCATTAATTTAGTTATTCCTATTGAGTTTGATATTCCCAACCGTGAGAGTTATGAAAAATGAAAGGATGAATGAAAGTGATTCAAGAAAAGAAAGGTTGGTGCATCTTCATTTGCTAAAGGAAATAAGGGAAATAGTGAAGGATACAAGCTATAAGAAGAAAATGAAGCGAAGGAATACTTTGATCAAAAGATCTTGGTCTCCATTTCATGTGAATGACTTGGTTCTAATATATGATTCCATATAACAAAAAAGAAGGCAGAGAAAATTTCTTCCCAAATGGATGGGGCCCTACAAAATAGCAGTTGTGCATGAAAATGGTACATATCAACTGGAGGAATTGGATGGCACCCCCATTACCAAATGGTTCAACCACGACAAGTTAAATATTTTCCAAGCACCAGAATAGTCTACTCCGAGGACGGAGTAGAAGCTAGGAAGGGGGAAAATGTTGACATTAAAATTTTCTTCCGTAATTTCTATTTTATTAATGTATGTATTAGGAATAGGATGTTGTTAAGTATAATTAGTAGTGGCGTCCAATAGAAGATAACGGCGCCATTAGTACGGTGCCACCAATAAAGTAGAGTATGGTAACAGTCAAAGTACAATAGGAATGTTGTAAAAAGTAAATATTTGTCATAAGTGGTCCAATAATGTTAAAATGTCAAAGTTTGGGTAAGTAGAGAAGTAGGGTCTACATGATTAGGAATTAGAAATATTATATTTGTAATAAAGAAAAAGAGTGATGTCATAAATATTTTGTGTATTTTATTTGTGGAAAAGTCTAAAAAGGTGGAACCCATGTGAGATGATAAGGTTTATCTTATCTTAAAAGATAAGCCTACATGTAAAGGCAAGAGTTTAGGCATGGAATATGATTGGCCGGAAGAGATTTCCTATCCTATCTTAGAGATAGGGTGGATAAGCCTGAATTCCTATAAATAAAGAGGCCACCCCCTCATTTAGCATAGAAGGAAGTAGTGAGAAATATTGTATGAATAAGTGTGTAAAGGAAGCCATCATTTTGAAGGTGTGTTAAAGAAGCCATTAAGAGGTGTAATTGTGAAGTTTCTCCCATAGTTATTGTTGGAAGGCAAGTGAAGTCAGTAACACTTGAAGTACCTCATGGGTGAGATTGTAACAATTTCATGTTGATATGGTAATTTACACTAATATTTCAGATTTATCATCATTCCTTCTTATCATAGTCTATGGTATTCTTGTGTTATGTTTGTTGTTGTGTTTCCAAATTCCATCCACCAAACTAAAGGTTGTGCATTAGTAAATAATCATAGCACAAGGATTTCCCGGTAAATAATTATCATATCGCCGGATTGGTGATGACACGAGCTGCCATAACAGGGGCATGCTTTAATGCCTCTTTAATCCCATTGAAATCTTGGATGACAACTTCCTCCCACTTTATGATCTGGTCCTTCTTCAACATGGAAATGATTGGAATGGTCAACTCGAGAAAAGTTTGATATGAGTCTTCTAGTGAAGTTTATTTGTCTAAAGAATGACTTAATTCCTTTCTTGGTTCTTGGGATTGGGACCTTGCTGATGACCTCTACTCTTTCCTCGATCAATCATCACTCCTTGTAACACAATTTGATCAAGCAACTTTGCCTTCTACACTCCAAAACGCACTTCTTTGGATTGAGTGAGATGTCATATTCTCTACATCTTATCGGCATCTTCTCCAAATGTAGCAAGTGGTCACTTCTCTTTCTAGAAAACACGGTCACATCATCTTGATACACTTTGTAATAAACTCATTGATGTAACCAACAAAAGAAACATCCATTGCTCTTTGAAAGGTGGTTCCAACATTCATGAGACCAAAGGGCATCCTTACATACACATATGTCCCCCAAGGAGTAGTAAAGGCTATCTTGATCCTTTCGATTCTTTCACATCAACTTGGGTATAAACATAGAAACCATCCAAGGTGGAAAGAAAATCAGAACCCACTCACTAATCGCAACATGTTCTTCATATTTGGTAAAGGATAATTATCCTTCATTGATGCTCTGTTTAGATTCCCAAATCCACACACACTGATGTCACCTATTTTCTTTCTAACTCGGTACTAGGTTTGAAACCCAAGAAGAATATCTAGTGGATTGAATAATCCCTCCATCTCTCAGCTTCTTCAGTTCTTTTTCCATCTTGAGAGATAAGATTGGATTGATGGGCCTCTATTTCTTCCTGAATGGCTTTGCGTTAGACTCTAAGGGAATCTCATGCTGAAACAGATCCTCTCTGTATGATTTCAGTTTAGAATAGGTCCAAGCCATGCAATCTTGGTATTTTTTCAACAACTGGATGTATGACTTCTTCTCCTCCTTGCTAAGATTATTACCTAACGAAATTTTCCATGGCTTCTCCTCTGTGCCAAGGTCATGCTCCTCAATATCCCTAGAGGTTGTTATCCATCTGTTAACAATGCGATCAGCAGTATCAAAATTGGACTCAAGAGAAACCAGCCCTCTAGGGATAATATTGGTCTTTAGATGGATGATGTCCGTGCCAAAGAAAGTCTCCTTTCCCTCTTTTGTACATACCATTGGCTCTAAATCGATGCATTGATCAACAAACTCTCCCTTGTTTTGTAGGAATCTTCTGATCTAAGTATCATCATCAAAAACCTACCAGTGTTTAATATTGTCGTGAGACGACGAAGGTCTTGTCAATACCTCAACCTCATATTAATAATATGGGGACACTATACAATAATCAAAGCGAGATATCAACACTTTGTAAGCATGTCCAAAACTACATGCTTGTAATGTTTCATTCGTTGATTCTTTGTGGCATACATTTTTCTAACTTATTTTACAATTAATTTTGAGTCTCCTTTGACAATGATGTCCTTGACACCATATTTCCAAGCAATTCTTAAACCTAACAACAATGCCTCATACTCAAAAATGTTGTTAGTGCACTCAAAGTTGAGTTTGAAGGAAAATACCAACTTTTCCTGACCTAGAGAAAGTAAAACAACACCAGCACCATTTCCAAACTTGGAGGAAGCTCCATCAAACAATAGATTCCAAGGAGAGCCTTCCTGCCCAAGACACTTGCATTCTTCAATCTTGTGACCCTTTCCATCAGCAAATCCCACAAAGTTGTCAGCATCAACATTTGTGTGGAATACTTCATAGGATGCATTGTTGGGATCCTCAATAAGATGCAACATTTTCTTTTCCCCATACAACTTGACAAGGTTGACCTCAATTGGGATTGTGTCATAGGACATATCGATTTAGACCCTCCCACCACCACTAGCATCCCATTTTCTTGACAATAGCATACCCCACTTGGCTGGGCAATCAATGACAATATCAAGTTTTAAATTTTTACAGCTAAGCTGCAAGCTACACCACCAAACCCTTCACACATCCCAATACTGCACTTTTTTGGATTCCATGGCGGCACTTCCCATATGCTATTGTCACTTTAATATTCAGCTCATTCATGACTTCCGGAGGCATGACATTACATGATGCCACTAAGTCAAACATGCAATTGTGCAAGACTCTGTCCTTAATGATCAAAGTGGTGAATAATGGATCCACATTTAACTGAGATTCCACCAATTATGTCCCCAAATAGACCTCGGTGGTTCTCCTAGTTCCTCTAATGATGGTGGTGTCTCTAACTCCTCAACAATTGGGGTAGTCTTCTTCTCTTCTTTCAATCACAAGTATTCAAATGCTATCTTTTTATGCTCAGAATCCTAAGCAACTCAACAATTGGGATAGAGACTTTGATTTGACTTAAAACTTGGGATATGTTGAATGAGACATTCCTTGGAAAGGTAGTATTGGAAGGAAAGCCAACACTCCTATTAGGTGGTACAAGATTCTTGATAACTAGGGCATGAGGAGGGATATGATTTTTGTTTGGAACTGCCGGGATTTTTGCAAATGGATCCTTCTTAAGATCCTCCTTAGGAATGTTAGAAAGTAATGGAGATTTTTCTTGGCTTGAGGCCATGTCCCTCTAGCAACCTTACTTCTTGTGTTGTATTCCTTCTCTTAAGCCAAAACAACATTCATCAAGAATGCTACCTATCTTCCTTAGATGGAATTCCTCCATCATACTTCTTTATCATTTAAGCCCTTAAATATTCAAAATAATTACTCGGTAATTCAAAATCTTGTACAAGATATCTACTTCTAAAGCATGAGAGGGAGAAATAATGTGTACCCTATGAATGTAGTCCCAAAAAGTGATAGCAGTCCGAGCACTTATCACCTCAGTTGAAGTTGCCCCTTGTTGTAAGCTTGTGGAGCAACCCGTCATGCAGACATCATCATCATTATCATTATCAGCCTCTTCTTCTTCTTCTTGCTGATATTATTCACAAGGATCATGAGGAATGAAACATTTGTCACACCAATCAATCACATCTATCTCTTCCGCCACAACAACTCTTGCAACCATAGGATCAAGCACCATTCTATTTTCCCTACCTTGGGGTAGTCTATTTCCAAATCCAACAGGTCCCTTTCCTCTGTCATCAGGTGTTTGGTGGTTTGTAAACCTATCTTGGTTATTTTTCTTTTGTTGACCTTGTGAGCTCTGCCCAATTCCCTTCTCATCCTGGGCTAGTTTGTAGGAAATTTCTTTGACAGCCCCTACCAAAGTCTTCACAACTTCTTCCAAATCAGTAGCCTTGCTTATCTGAGGTTTTTCTGGGTTAATTAGATTTACACCCTCCCTTTTTGGAGGATTTCCAATTACCTTGATGTTATTCTCTATTTACAGAGCCATGGTGAAGGCCTGCCTCAAATTTGTGGGGTTCTTATCCCTTAAGTAATATGAAACCTTTTTATCAAATGCATCACAATATTTGATCAAACATGACTCATCACATGGCCTTATCCTAACAGTAATCTCCTCAAGGTCTTATTAAACCTTGTGTTGAAATCATGTACTTGACTCATTAGGAATATTTTTTATGTTTTCAAATTTTGTCAAAAGAAACCTAGGACCGATTCTGTCACCATACTTTGCGATCTAAATGCATTTCTCATCTCATTCCAATAATGAATAGAGTTGTCTCTGGAAATTATTTAAACTAGTCTCTAGCATCTTCTTCCAAGATATGGATAAAAACTTGATATATACATCTTCATGTTCAATCTCAAAATATTCCATCATATTGATAAAAAGCTTTAGATGTTGATCACTAGTTATAGCATTGTTTCCTTGGAACTTTGGCATTTTTTTCCTTAAATCTTTAGGTACTGCATTTGGATAACAAGACATTCCAACAAAATTTATAGGTCAAAATTTGTTTACAACAAAATGTGGTCTAGGTGGGGGATGGGCCATGTTGATTCGAGAAGGTGTCCCTGGAGTGGTGACAAATTGATAAGGGGCAGAGGGTCCTTGGAACACAGGAGTATGATTTTAAAAATAGATAGCCTCTAAAGGCCTTGTTTCTGGAAATCCATATTAACCTCATAAAAGAAAGGTGCAAAATGTGAAGCAAACCTTTCAAAATCAAGTGAAGGCCCTTCTCCAGCTAGAGAGTTCAATTCCACAAAGAGGCTACTCGATTCAGAATCACTTGAATAACAGTCCTCAATGATAGGCCAATCACTTTCATCAATGGAGATCCCTCTTCTTATTTGTTGTTCTCCCACAACTCTCCAGGATTTTCTTCCTTCTAATTTTCCTGTTCCTAGCTCTGGAAACAATGTCCTAGCAGGATCCCTAGCAAAGAAATATCTTCTTCCTTCTAGCTTTGGAAAGTTTGGTAATAAAACTCACTTGATAGACATTAAGACACGGATATTCATTAAAATCATATCAACAGGGAGTTGCCACTAAGGATTTCCACCTTAGTTGTGAAAATGCACTAAATATGATCTGTCAAATGTTTTTCAATGCTAGAAATTGGAAATGGAAAGATTCTGACCTTACTTTACCCAGATTTATCAAATGGAAGATAATGCACTAGGTGTGAACATTGAAATAATTACACACATCACTTGGAGCATACAAAAATTGTTTTACTAGTGCTTGAATGTGAGTTGTAACCACAAGTTCCCTGGAAATGGTGCCAAAAGCATGTTGACGGGCCAAATAGATATGAACTGGCAGTGAATCAGCCAATTAGTCTCAGTGATGTAAATTAGTTCCCACCAATTCAAAACAATCACCGGTAGCGGTGCCAGAAGTGTGTTGGTACCCAAACTTAATCTCCTTCAAAGGACAAGAAGCATCATGGATTCAGCAAGACACTCAGAGGTAGATAAATGATTATATGTGTCATTTTGTAGCCAAGGAAGCAATCTATCTGATCTTTTAGAACTTAGTCTTTGAAAAGGAGTGGGTAGCACCTTAAAAGGATGTGATCTGATCCTAACTATTTTAGGTTGTTCCTTTCAACTAAGGTAAGAGATGTTATTTTGTAACCTCTGTTATTTGAAGAAAACTGGTAAGTCCTTCTTTTGCACAGATTTTATAGAGAAGACCTTGGGAAAATATGATCAACACACCAAATCTGACTCTCACGAGTTGTCACTTCTAGATTGTGGAGATATTTTCACAACAAGGCAAAGGTTACTAAAGACAGTTAGGACCCTGATTGTTTCTGCATGTTTTGGTGATGAGGATTAGGCATTGGTATACACACATGATAAACAGGGGTAGTACGGGTAGGATTAGTTATTTTTGAATAAATTTTTGGTGGGAGGTGGGGCAGAATGAACTTGACTCGCAAGATCCTTGAGGAATCTTACATCATGGAAGGATAAACCAACAAAATGCTACAGGATAGCTAAATTTTTTTATTTAACTAGAATATGTGCTTCAATGGAGGCCCAGATCGTAGTTTTCATACAACCTATAGGATTCTAACATGAAGGATCGAGTTAGAGAAATGAAGGCTCTTCTCCGAGAAATGAAATTACGCAGATGCCACTAAACTATCACAAGGATTGAGACTTGTGTGATTGGAACAAATTTTAATACAAGATTGCAACAAAAAAAGGAAACACTATTTGCATACATTCAAAGATAAAACAAACACATTTTTCTCAAGACAACACAAAATAACTCGAATTTGATTAAATCTATCAGCAGGGGAAAGTTTCTAGAACAGTCTTAGAGCTCGTCAATGGTTGTACATGTGGAAGCACCTTAACATGTTAAAATTTAATACAAAAAGAGATAACCAGGTTTCTCAATCAGATTCTCAAAAGACAGGCTTTGTCAAATTTTCCTCGTGGGAATTTTCTTTGACCTATAACACTCCAACCTCCAACCCTTTGCATGAAAAATTCATTCCATTTATAGAATTTTACAACAGAATTTTACAATTGAGTGCACCAAAGGTGCTTGCCATGATCACGATCGTGATTTCCCGAATCGGATCTCGCAAAAGTCTCCAGACACTCGAGGGGATAGATCTTATCGAATATCTCCCAAATTCAACTCCTTCCTCTAGTAGATTACTCTTTCTTCAATTCACCAACCACTTCTGCCCCTAATCTGTCAAATCTAGCTCCTTGCGTGCTCGGGAGAAGAAAAATAGAAAATCTGATCGAGCTCGACAGTTAAACCATTTTAATGGCAACAAATCCTATAGATCTCCCCACCAAACTCAGATATCAATATTAACTCCCCTTTCTACCTGACATGTAGAAAAAACCAAGAAACCATGAAGATTTGCACTTCTAGGTGTGTTTCAGAAAAATGGGGGGAAAATCAGATTCTGACTCTAAGTTGTCGTTTATCTTTACTAGTGAATTTTGGTCGTCCACGTGGAAGATTCAAATTTAGAACAAACCCAGGGGTTCCCCTTGACTCTTTATAGCCTTTTGAAGAAATGGAAAAATTTCACATTTTTTCCACACCTCCGCCCTCAAGAAATGAGCCTAACACATGTCCTGAGGTGGGTCCTAAAGGAACCGCGACCAAATTCTTCCATTTCACCTCTTTTTTGAAAAAGGGAAAAATTTCCAAGTTTTCCCTATAGCTCTACCCTTGAGAAATGCTTCTGACATGTGTCCCAATGTGGGTCCCAGTGGAACTGTGCTTCCTTTTTTACTTTTAACTCTTTTCTCTCAAAAGGAAAAATTTTCAACTTTCCTCTACGGGTCCGCACCTCCGCCTTTAACTGGAGCAAGTTTTGACCTTTCCTTTATCAGGCTTGTGGGCCATTTTGATGTTTTAATCCTTTGAACCTTAGGGGAAAAAAATCCAAGTTACCCCCAATGGTCCGCCTCTCCACTTTTTTTTTTTTTGACTTGTCAAACTACCACATGTCACAATGGTGCATCTTGAGATAGTCCCCAAAAGTTGAGATCTTGAATGAGCGTGGGCTCACCATGTGTCTTGGCCTGGAAAAATTTGTTTGAAGGCTCGAAGCTCAGTGGAAGACGCCAAGTGTCATGCTCCGAGGTAGCCTCCTTTGGCCGTTGAAAAGCCCAAGAAAAATGTAAAGTGAGTAGAGGCCTCCAAGTGTCCTCCTTGCGCTCCTTCAAAATGGTGCTCAAGTTTAAGATTTTGAATGAGCACGGGCTTACCACGTGTCCTGGTTTCTGCCAAACTATTTTAGCTGCACAAAAATTTGTCTATGTCTGGGAAAATAAGAGGAAATCTCCATGTGTCCTCCCGGCGCTGCTCCAAGGCTAAACCAAAATGTAGATCCTCAAACAAGCATCGTTCCTCCACGTGGACACATTTTTAAATTGAGGTGATTTATAGAAATTTCAAAGTACTCACCGAGCCACGTACAACAACAAGGTGCCACATCCCATGTCGATGCAAGGATTTAAATTTGACCAGCGAAATGCCCGTCAAACCGTAAAATACAGAAAAACGATCATTTGAGCTGAAAATAAAAAATTCTCCAAGGACAGAGAATTTAGAAATGTTACAAGGCTCAAATACGTCCATCAGAAACACATCCATTCATCTTTATTCAAGTATTTAGGGTAAAAATGACAAGGAAAATAAATCCCGACTGTGGAGAATGGAGAATATGGAAGAACCCGAGTTTTTAGACGAACAAAGAACAGTAGACCCAAATTATGGATCTATCCAGAGGAATAGAGAAACAAGGATCAAACCATGGACCCATAGGTGATCTACGACTCAGAATGAGCATTAAAAATGGCAACAATGATTAACCAAGCACAAAAATGGGTAAGAAGAAAGGGAAAGAGGCCGTAAATCGTTAGATTTTCAAAGGCAAAGCAAGGCGAGACTACTTTGAGCACCAACACCATATTCCACAACAAACCATCCCAAAGTAAGCACCAATTTTTTCACGTCTCACAGCTACACACCCAATAGACATATACATATTCATAATCTCTCACTCAAATATCATTCCCATTACAATATTAGTACACCCAAACTACAAAATATATTGCTTCACAACAAGGTTTCCCTTCTCAACAAAATGTCCTATCACAATTAACATTATGTACTTCAAAAAAGCACCCTTCAATACAATACCCCACAACAAAAATTTAACAACAAAATCACCCTTATCAACATAATTTATCTTATCATAAAAATATCTCCCAACCATACTCTCCCTACCAACTAAACATTCTACAATAATATCAAGAATACTCACCCCAGTCTTTATATCAACCTATTCCATCCTCAAACAAAAATACTCAGGAAGACCCTATCCATGCTCTCCTAAGATGCATATCCAGTTTAGAAACTATTTTATCCTCATCTAAAAATGCACTCTCATCTGAGAAAATTTGCAATGAAAACATTTATCCTTACATACCATACAATCCATATCTCCTACACTGGGAGCTTCCTAGGTTTATCAAGTTCTATAACAAAGAATACCCCCAAAAAAATATTCCTGCTTATCTCCATTCATGCTATCTCGATATCTCACAACCAAGATTTGATGTTGAGAACATTTACCATATCCCTCGTTGGTCCAAATTTTAGATTGGTATAATAGTATTTCACAACGTTCCTTATTTTCCTTTGTGCAACTTTCCCTTCTCTTCCTAGACCATTTCTCCGTAAACGTAGCTCGTAAAATAACTATTAATGAATTATATAACATCGCACAATTTGAAGACTAATCCTTCACCGATTTTTTCACCATGCAGAGGTGTCACTAATTAGTTATCTTTTACATTTCCACAGACGCATAGAATTGATCGATTTTTTATGTCATGCCTGTGATAAACATATTTCATCTACTCTAACAATTCAAACATTCCACACCTTCGATGAGACCTTTATAATGGCCTGTAAATTAGAATTGTGAGCTCTAAAAGATGGTTGGGTGAAGCTTCACCGCAAAATCAAAAATGGAGTTTCTATGTAAATCAACACCCAATCCAAATAAATACAAAACAACCACCAAAGCCATCATATTCAAATACGCCCCCAAAGAGAAGCCCGTTCATGAAGGTTTTCATCAACAATGTAATTACACACCTATAGTGGAAACTTATAGTACAGTGTTTGAAAAGTTACTCTCTTCCAACATTATATAACTTCCACCCAATCGACCTATTGACATATCAATATCTAAGCCCATTTGGTACCGTGATAATGTATATTTAAAATTCCATAGAGTTAATGGTCATGACATAGAAAGGTGTCGCACATTCTGAAATGTCCTTTAGGACCTAATTGATAAGGGCAACCTCTACTTAGATAATCCAAATGCACCTCTAAATCAGAACCTTGAAATATTTAAACAACCCTTCCCGAATCACCCCACATCTTCTGAATCACAAAAATTCAATGTCGTCCTTACCATTAATACAATAAAAAAGTTTCAAACTATTCTTTAGTTTAATTTATTTCCTAGTGAAACAAAGTCCACAGAGTTGACACCAAGGGTTAGCGACCCTGACATTGTAACTATAGAACATTCTCTTTCTCAAGAAGATGTATAAACTATCCCTACACTTTTATCACTTAGTGATTCAATGCCCACATGATTAATATCTAAGCCTGTTAAACCCATAACTTTCCAACCACTACTTATAACTGAATCCATTTCCATGCCTTCACCTGATGTTATTCGCAAGTTGATGCCTATACCTATGGATACAAATACATCTAAACCTACACCTCTGTTCAAAAATATAACCATGATACAACTTGAAACATTCTTAACTCAACCGCCCCCACCCAAGCCAAGTCAGGGGCTCAACTATCAATAACCTATAAAAATTAATAATCTAAAAAATCATGTAGACTATATAAACCACACCCCTCTTCTTTAATTAGCATCCACTTCAATGAATACACCCAGCTCATCCAAGACTCCTAAGATTTCAAAGGGACGTAATAAACATGGCATTGTTCAGGTATTTAAAATTCCTTATTATGATGAAACATACTATTTTTGTCATCCCCCACCTTTTTCACCCTCTTTTTAATTTGAGGAGAATGTCTTCTTTTATAGAACTGATTGTTATCCAAAAACCTAGGCCCACAAGGTCCCTTGAGAAAAATCATTCAATATCCTAATCAATATCTCTCGAATGATCCTTCCTTTATCATACCATTCAATCACTCCATTGTTACATGGACATAACCCGCTAATCACGTTCCTACAGTTAGTCCTTACGCTTCGTCTTCCATTCCACAATGGACAACCACATCTGATTTTTTATTCTTTACCACCACATAAACCAATTACCCTTAACAACCACCACCCATGAAGGATCTTCGTGACCTTTCTATTGGTCATGTTCAGTTATTGTCCCAAAATATCTATGTTGTTTCATCCTTATCATAAAATAAATATGACATTAATATTCCCATCAATACTATTTGATATACTATAAATGTGGTGACAAAATACTCTACTTTTGCTAATGAAATAGCCATGATGGAATTTTTCTTCAATTCCCATAAAATTACTCATGATCCAAACCTAATTACTTATCCAGAAGTGTCGGCCGAGTGCCCCCAGATATAGATAGAGGGGCGGCCGAGTGCCCCATATATAGATAAGGGCCCTCGACCCCATATCTATATAGGGGGTCGAGTGCTCTCCCGGGTTCTCGATCTGATATAGAAAGAATCGTTGGTTTCACCGGTGAACTACGTGGGGCCCCCTCCTTGAACTATATTATCTATCTAGGGGCAGCTATATTCTATATCGGTGGCTCTATCGGGCCCTTGCTCCCCCCTCTCTCTCTATTCTAGAGAAAGGATAGAGAGCGCCCACCCGACTGTCTGGCCCTTATCCATATACGGGGCTCAAGAACAAGGGAGAATCTATAGCCGGGCCCTATATAGATATGCTGGGTGGGAGTCTATATATAGAATGGGGGCAATGAGGCCAGGGGGCCCCCCCTCTCTCTCTATCTCTCGATGTATCTATATTTCTCTCTCTATCTATATCTATATCTATATCATATATCTCTCTCTATATCTCTCTCTATCCGAACTCTATATATGCTTGACCTAGAGTTGGGAGTTCCCTATATAGAGAACTAGACCAGTCTAAACTATCTACCCCTCCCCTATATAGATATGGACCTAAACTCTCGAATCTAAGGGCACTCCAGTTTACGTCTAGGGGCGGCCCACCTGCACCCACTATACTGGTGTGACCAGATCGATCCGCTAAGTTTGGGTTGTCCCAAACCCTACCCGTGGGTTGGGGACTATACCGGTGCCGATGTTCCTATCATTTCTGTGACACACAATATAACTATTTGTAAATATTTCTTACTTAAAATCATATTTTTGTTCATATAAAATTTCAAATCCCATTATTCCTAAAATGTATATATTAAAATCCTCCTTTTAACCTATTAGTGTGAGTCTTTTGTTGACTCCACAAACCTTGAGATTATACATATTCCATACACGCTATCTAGGATTGTGGAAGTCACACACATAATATTAAAAGCATTTATCTTATGCAAATTAGGATTGATGTTGGACCTTTTTTCATATTTTATTAAATTTGTTCCTATTACAATTAGATTTTCTTATGGGATTCTACACACCATCCAAAAAATTTAGAAACATCATTTGAATAATTCATCTAATTTATTAAAAACTCATTTTTGATGGATTGACTTCATTTCCAAGAAAATAATTTATAAGACCCAAATGTTTCATTTCGAATTTGTATTCCATTTGAGTTTGTGAAATATTTAAATTATAGACTTCCTAAATATAACATAATCAAAATATAGAAATATCATCTAGGTTTAACCTCTTGCATTGATTTTTATATAATGTGGCACCTCTACTATCTCTATTGAACCCATTCTTTGAGACGTATAACTATGTAAGGCTATGATAATAGTACATAGGTGATTTCTTTAGGCCATAAACACATTTATTCAATTTACAAAATATTTCTCCTATAATTAATCTTCATAATATGGTGGTTATTATACATACACTTCCTCTTCTAAGAATCCATTTAGGAATGCTAATTTAAAATCTATTTGATGGACTTTCCAACTATTTTAAGATGCTTTTACTAGCAATATTATTATTATTTCAAGCTTTGTTAAAGGAAAAAAATTCTTCATTATAGCCAACGAGATGGGTTTTTTTAAGAAATGTCTTTGAAAATAATCTACTTATGGACTTTTGAAGTATTCCCTTTATATATAGTTCTATTTCAAACCAATAAAAAATTCTTCTTCTTGAAGATTCATTAAATTCCACATAATTTATTTTAGTTCAATCAATTTAACTATCCATTACATTTATCACATTCTTGTCCTTTACTCCCTCTTTCAGATAAACAAGATCATGAGAATAAAAGGAAAAATTAGAGTATAAATAAAAAAATTCTTCACCTTTAAAATGACCATAAATGTTGTTGAATCTTCTTGTTCTCCTTCAATTATGCCTAAGATGTGACCTTATTATTTCTAAAGTACGTTTTGAATTATTTCTCCTAGAGAATCGACTACATTTCATGATGTTTTTCCTTAAAGAAAATTAATTGGAATATGAAATGAATGTGTCACTAGAGCTAGATCTAATGGGTTTGATTAAAAACTTTTAAATAGATCATCATGACTTTTAGGTATGTTTATTATGATCCTTTTTTCGATTATTATTACTAAAATCTAATCATTTTTCTTTAATGAATTGAACACATATGTATATAATTACATGTGTACTAATGTGATTGTATAACTTGTATGCCTTTGATTATTAACTATAATTTGCATAAATATACTTTTGACCTCATTCAAGAAATGGTTTACTTATTTCTTTTTAAATATGTGTGTAAATGATTGTTCTCCAATATATTTATTCCCGTTTCCACAAGAATTCAATTTTTACTCCCTTATACACCATTCTCTTATCATGTGTACCTAGTTTTTAACTTCTTCTTTATTCCATGCTCTTAGCCAATGTTTAGATATACATTTGAAATATACTCGTCTTGACAATCAATTCTTACTAATTTGATACAATAGGGACACTATTACACTACCATGGGATTAAAATCTATAAAACTATCATAGAATTTTGAATTATGCTTCAAATGGCATCCACGTATTATGCTAAAATCATATATAAATGTCAAAAAATAAAAACTTCCACCTAGTGAGGGAGATTCCATGGTAGATTTATAACTAAAAAAATTACATAACACAAACAAGCATATCGACACAAGATAAAATTTTATTAGAGAACTTTTCAACAATGGGAAATCTACTCAAGTTTAGTAAATATTAATATCATTTTGTAGATATTTTTGCAAATCCTTTACAATAAGAGATATTTTAGTATTTAATAGATATTTTGGATGTTATTAATTATTCCAATGTCAAGTTTAAGTAGGGGTGTATGTAATCAAAATTGACTCATACAAAACCTAGGTAGAAAACATTAGTATTTATTTTAAGGAAACAATTTATTTTTAGGAAAATCATAATTGAAAGCATGTAGTTCGATATTACAAAGAACTATTTACTAAAAAATGATCGTAACATTAAATATATTTGTAAAAGAATTATAAATATATAAACAATAAATTTCTTTGAAGAAGAAGAATGAATGAAGGAAAGGAAGATGAAAAGCACTAAAATTCTTCCAATAATAACATGGAAGAAATTTAGTGCTTTTCATCTTCCTTTTCCTTCATTCTCTAGAACACATTTAAGTTTCCTCCAATCATTCTGTCCTATTGCAAATATATGTGATTTTTAATTTCCATTGTCATTATATATATGGCATTTAATACGTGTTTGATGTGACTATTTAAACTTAAGGTATATTTATGTATTTGATATTTTAAAAATATTAATAATTTGTTAACACTGTAAAAGAAATAAACTGATTAAACATATTTCATGAAATTTAAATTTTCAGTTTTTTAAATCTATTTCTACCTATTGAAAATGCTAATAATAATATAACCCTTCACACTTTAGTGGTAATATAAATAACCCCATGATACATCTCTTATAAACATTGGATATTTGAGATATTCCACAGGTGCGATGTGGTGGAGAAGATTAGTTCATAAAATGTACGAACACTTATTAGTGATGCGAGAACATGAATAGGAGGGTTGAGAGCCATGATAGACTTAGTCGGAAGGGGTCTGGAGTCAATTATTCTGGAATATTAAATTATTCATGATTGCCATGACAAAGTTGGTATCTTTATTTATATCTAGAATTCACCATTCCCGAATATATAATTGTGGAAATTTATGGAAATCTACTTATAAATTATATAAATTTATTTGTAGATTTATGTTGAAGTCGGATCGTGTTCAAGGCGATCACCGGGTTTAATTTATTCACTTATTTTACATTGTTGAATTTATATGTTCACTCCAAAATTTAAGCCGAAATACCATTAAACTATGTAATCGAGTGCCCAATTTTAACACCCGTAAAGATCCTCAATCAAAAATATATTAGAATAAATAAATTTTATAGTCTACCAATATGTACAAATTGTGTAAACATTCGAGTGTAATTTACAAATCTAAACATGAAATACGCATACTGATCTATCAATTTTCAATTATGGAACCAATAAAACAGAGGATATTGTTGAAGTGATCTACGTGTGTGCATCGTAGCGCATTGACTCACGGTATAGGTAAACATATCGTTAAACCTTTCAATTACTCAAACCATTAAGTTGTATTCTATAGCTAAATATATAATTACAACTTTCCAAACATCGTAATTAAAATAAGCATCGTTTTACCAACACACGTAGTGTTGATTTCACTTACAATATTCTACAACAACCTTCTCCTTTCGCTTTAAGTCCTCTCTAAGTTCCTTAGCTTCTTTTTCGCATTGCAGATAATCGCTCTTTTAATCTTTTATCGCTTTCGCGTATTTTCTCTTCCGTTTCACGAATGTTCTTCTCTAGCTGAAACCACACAAGATGCATTGATGAATCTCAAAATGGTCCATTAAATTGTAATAATGTCCAAATTTGGAATAAAAGAATTGCTGGGAAGAGAGAATTTATTCAATAAATTTCGAAAGATATGATGCCGAAATTTTTCCTTGTTGCTTTACTTGATTGATAAATATATGCGCTTAGTAAAGATATGCGTGTCAATTTAATATAAAATTTATGTTTATATTAATAACATGAAAATTGTTAAAGCTTGTTTGATCACATGTTGATGTCAACCACATAACTTATTCAGTAAATATAGTTGACCGATTCTATCCTTGCTTCGTTTGATATTGATATATATTGAAGAGGTTCAATATCATTGCTGGGATTAGTGTAATCTCAACTAGAAGAATTAATTCGACAAATTTAGTCTGCAAAAAGGATTTGTTAATATTTCCAATTAATTGTAAAATCATCTCTCCTATCCATGTTCATTTAATGTTTTTTATCTTGCTCATGAAGCCATCTAGTTTGAATGACTTCTATATATTTGAGGCATTTGTATCCATTTTGTTACGAAATATTCAACAGCGAAGCTTTGTAAAAATTCTAATAGAAACAATTTATTTTTCATTTTTTCCTTCTATTTTGCATCCCTAATCCTTCATCTGGTACCAAAGAGATAATTCTCAGTCTGGGCGAGCGATTTCTGACCAGCGAAAGTGTTTCTCATGTTTTCTCTCGGGTTGTAATTTTACTCTTGTAAAAATGTGTGATTTTATTTTTTAACTTAGTGTTTTTTTTTTTTTTTTTTTTTAACCCATGGCTCAAACTAGCAGCAGTTTACTTCAGCCCCAAATCCCCATTTTTAATTTCATAAATTATGATTATTGGGCTATTCGAATGAAAACCCTTTTCTGTAGTCAAGATACCTTAGAGTTTGTCAAAAATAGTTTTCCGAACCACAAGATGAAGCTGCATATAATGCTTTGTCAAAAGAAGAGAAGGACATGCTTAAAGAAAATAGAAAAAGGGATGCAAAAGCTTTAGTTTTTAAACAAAAAGGTTTGGATATGTCCGTATTTTCTAGAGTAGTCGCAACCACTAGGTTCGAGCAAGCATTGGACATCTTAAAAACTTCCTATCAAGGCACCAACAAGGTAAAACTTGACTAAACTGCAAATGTTGAGGATAGATTTTGAGAATATTCAATTGAGAGAATTTGATAGTCTTGATTCAATTTTTACCCATGTGATGGGTGTAGTAAATCATATTAGGTCCGATGGACAGACCTTAGAATACTAGAAGATTATAGAAAAAATCCTTAGGAGTCTACCAGCCAAGTTTGACTCCATTGTTTTTGCTATTAAAGAGTCTAAGGATTTAACTCAACTCTATCTAGATGAGATGATGAGATCTTTGTTATCCCATGAATAAAGAGTTAACATATCTAGGAGCTCCTTTTTAGAACATTCTTTTAAGAGCCAAGTTTCAGTTACCAAAGGAAGAGGAAGATCTGCAAACAGAAGAGGAAGAGGAAGATTTCATGCAAGAGGAGGTAGATCTCCATACTCAAATGATCAAGAATGTTCCCGATCCAGCTCAAGCAATTTTTCAAGAAGAGGTTGAGGTAGAACTGCATCTCACAGTCATTATCGTAACCCGTCGGAAGAAACGTATGAAATCTAATATAGAATGTAATTATTGTAAAAATTATGAACATTATGCCAATGAATGTCGGAAAAGACAATATGTTTTAGGAAAACAAAAGTGCAAATTTTTCAAAAGAATGTAATTCTAGAAGTTCAAGTCATAATTCGATGTTTACTACTTGTCATGTCGCTTCAAGAGAGCACAAAAGATGTATATTTTTTTATTCAGATTGTAGTAATGACATGACATGTTCAAAATAATTATTTTCTAGCATGGATAACTTTGTATAGTCAGAGGTAAAACTAGGAAATGACAACCAAGTTTCAGTAAATGGTAGAGGGACTATAAATATTTATACAAAACAAGGAGGAAAAAAGTTCATTCCTCGATGTTTATTATGTCCCTCCAAGTTTCAGTTAGCGACAAAGGAAGATCTTTGAATGAGAGAGGAAGAGGAAGCTTTCATGCAAGAGAAGGTAGATCTCCATACTCAAATGATCAAGAAAGTTTCATATCTAGCTCAAGTAATTTTTGAAACAGAGGTTGAGGTAGAAGTGACTCTCATAGTCATTATCATAACCCATCGTAGGAAAAAACGTATGAAAAATCTAATATTAATAAAATGTAATTATTGTAAAATTATGGACTTTATGCCAATGAATTTCGGAAAAGACTATGTTTTAAGATTAAAAAGTGCAATTTTTTCAAAAGAATGTAATTCTGGAAGTTCAAGTCATAATTTTATGTTTACTACTTGTCATGGTTCTCAAAAGAGCACAAAAGATGTATGATTTTGGGATTCTGATCGTAGTAATCACATGACATGTTCAAAAGAATTTATTTGTAGCATGAATGGCCTTGCCCAGTCAAAGGTAAAACTGGGAAATGAAAAAAAAACATTTAGTAAATGGAAAAGGGACTATAAATATTAAGACAAAACAAGGAGAAAAAAGTTCATTCCTGATGTTTATTATGTCCCTGGGTTGAAACACAACATAATGCGCATAGGCCAATTAATACATAAACACTACAAATTGTATTATGAGAAAGGAGTATATACCATTTTGGATCAAAATTTAAGCAACAGGTTGATAGCCAAGGTGGAAACGACAAGAAAGAAAATGTTCGCATTGAAAGTATAAAGTGACATGACCCTATTATTAGTTCTTATTCTTTTATGGGTCACACAGATCTTGCCCAAGAAGTATTTAGGAGCGTAGGGGTCGCTAGCTCTCAAAAAATACAGAGTTGAAATTTTTTTATCAAGAAGGTTTGTCAATCCTAGCGGGCACTAGGCATTTTCCAAAGGAAGAAAATCAAAAGAAAACATCAAAGAGTTTCCTCAACCCTAGTGGGCACTAGGTTCTTCCACTCAAATAAGAAGAAAAAAATTAAAGGAGGTGGCTTAAGCCTAGCATACACTAGGCTTCCTCCAAGCCAAGAAATTCAAAAAATATGCAACGGTGTTCCTCGACCTTAGCGGGCGTTAAGGTTCCCAATTCATGATGCAAAAAAAAATCTCAAGGAAATTTTTGAAGCCCAACGGTGTTGGGCATTTTTCAAAGGGTGAAAATATTTTTTCTAGGAGATAGTTTGAGCCTAGTGGGTGCTAGCTCTCATCCACCTATGGTTGTAGAAAAATATATTTAAGGAGTTTTAAGCCTAGTGGGTGCTAGCTCGAAATAACCTATGGAATGTCAAGACCTCACTAAAAGAGGATTTCCAAGCATGACATCTCCATTTCCACTCCACATCAATCAGGAAAATTAGGCTTGCCTTTGGAATTTAAGGTTTGGATATTCCAATTTTAATGGCATAAAGTTTCTCCACGAGAAGAACATGGTAAATGGAATACCATTAATTGACTTGCACGAAACACCATGTGGAAGTTATATTTTTGCAAAGCAGCAAAGGGAAAATTTTCCAGTTGGAAAGGTATATAGAGCTCAGGAGTCCCTCGAAATCATCCACACAGACCTATGTGGACCTGTGCAGACATCCTGGATAGGTGGAAACACGTACTTTCTGACCTTCTTCGATGAATTCAATAAGAAGAAATGAGAATACTTCCTAAAGCATAAATTTTATGTTGTTAAGTATTTTAAGGAATACAAATCCCTCATAGAGAGGAAAAGTTGTCATTTTATCCATGTGCTGAGATCATACCGAGGTGGCAGTATATTTCCAATGAATTTTTCTATTTTATTAAGGAAAATGGAATACACAAGCAGTTGACAACTGGGTTTACACCTTAGTAGAATGACATAGCAGAAATAAATAATATGACTCTCATGGAGATGGCCAAGAGTCTACTAAAGGGAAAACACTTTCCAAATGAGTATTGGAAAGAAGCAGTTGCATGTGCAACATACCTATCAAACATATACCCAATGAAAAGTGTAATGCAAAAGATTCCTCAGGAAGCATGCAGTGGAAGAAATCACAATCTTACACATTTAAGAGTGTTAGGACGTGTTGCGTATGCACTAGTACCTAATGAATTGAGAAAGAAATGGGATGATAGAGGTGAAAAATACCTTTTTGTAGGTTACAGTGAGTAGTCAAAGGCATATAAGCTGTATAATCCCATCACCAAGAAGGATATTATTAGCAGAGATATTGATTTTATAGAAAATGAAGCCTACGATGGAATTGTTGATAAAGTGTCAGGTATCTTTGTAAATTCATCTTATCAATAGTATGAAGTTTAAGAAAATGGTGCACAAGTAAATTAACCAGCACCAAAAGGGCTCGCTACAGTAACCACGCCAGTCCGCGGACCAACTGGTCAACAAAGTTCAATAATAACTCATCAGAATGTACCGACAACTTGCAACCCTCAAAGTTCTCACTCAAGGGAAAATTTCAAGACACCTACTCCACAGAAAAAATGGAGACCGAGCACAAATTATCAGATTGGTGAATCCTCGGGGCATGCAGGAACTACAAGTCCACAGAAAAGTGATTCATCTAATTGTTGACCAAAACAAGTTCACACTTATTTTTGGTCAACTAACAACATTTTCCCCTTTTGTGCTTCAACCTGAATTTTTACATATCTAAGCACTTAAGGCCCCCGGAAGCATTTCCAACAGATAGGAATTTTCATCCCCTTTCTAGAGATATAAATAAGGCCTTCTAACTCTTCGTATTTTTCAAGTTATGGGCCAACGGGCCTTAAAGGGATTTTCTCGCCAAAAACGGGTCAACGAGTGCCCAGGGGAAGAACTTTTGCCAAAGAAAATTACAGATCAAGGGCAACGGAGACATTTTGACATTTTTACACTTTTAGTAAAATCAAAAGTATAATTTTCGGCCCGCGTGCCGAGAAGGTTTACTTTTCATGCAAAGTGGAAAAAGCAAGCCGGCGGGCCCGAAGATGTCTTCTTGCCCAAAAATAGGAAAATGCGGACTCAGGTGGACTCGAGGATCACTTTTTGTCAAAAGTAGGTTTGCGGGGCCATGGAGGAAATTTTTCCCAAGTATGAATATGGGCCGGCTGTGTCTATAGGGACTTTGAAACTTTTTTACCTTTTCCCAAATGGCACAATTTTTAAGAGCAGCCTTCAAGCCCGCGGGGTCTCATCAAGTATTGAAATATCACATAGCTGTGGAGGGTACCACGTGTCTCATCATCGTAACTCCAACGATTAAATCCAAAACAGAAACTCCAAATAGGTGTCAAGCCTCCACGTGTCCTAGGTCTTAAAAAGGGACAGCCAGTCGGGATTTGAAAATTTAAAATTGGGATAGAAGTGGTAGAAGGAGCCATGCGTCGACTCAACATAATTTCAAAACCAGCTATGGAAGTGGTTCCCCAAACAAGCTCCAAGCCTCCACATGTCCCATGTCCGAAAAGGGGACCGAGCAGGCCTAAATCGACTAAGTATAAGGATGTCATCCAAGCTCCACATGTCTCATCGGTGCAACACGAAGATTACATCCAAAGAGCGTGTTCCCAAATGTGCGCAGACTCTCCACGTGTCTTGGGTCAAACTAAAGGAAAAAGGAAAGAGTTGGCCCAAAACAACTAAGTATAGAGAGCCAACAGACAACGCCACATGTCTCATCAGTGGAAGGAGCCACGTGTCTCATCAGTGGAAGGAGCCAAGTGTCAGCATGATGTAACTTGAAAAGTAAAATTCAGAGTGGGTTCCCAAATGTGCATTGAGCCTCCACATGTCCAGTTAAGACTTATGTCCCCGCTAAGAAAAAGTGACTTAGTCAAAACACAAAGAAGTAGAACAGAGCCATGGAAGGTGCCAAGTGTCTCAAAGGCACAACTCCAAAGGCATGGCCCAAAAGGAAATTCCCAAACAAGTGACATCCCGCCACGTGGTTAGAGTCCGAAGAGGTAAGGTTGGTTGTTGAAAAGTCCAAAAGCCTAAGGAGGCCTCCACGTTTCTTGACCATGCAACTTCAAAGGTAAAAATTGGGAGTAGTTTCAAAACAAGCGTGAAGCCTTCACGTGTCTCGGGTCAGACACAACATCTCCACTAAACGGGAAGGACTTAGACAAAATATAAAGGAAATGACAAGCCCTTAAAAGCCGCCATGTGTCACCTCACGCAATTTCAAGAGCAAAAGGAAGGATCTGAATCTTTAAGATTTGTGAGGCTACCACGTGGACCTGATACAGACAAACTCTTTTAAAAATTACACGCCCATGACCCTGATTTTTAGACAGCCATATCTTTCGACTGCAAACTTGGATTTGGGCGGGAGAGGATTTTTGGAAATATCTCGGTGCTAGCTTCTCACTTGCCTCCATTAATGTTTCGTCCTGCTAATTTCGGGGGATATGAAGTCTCTAACTCTTTGTCATGATGAAGAATGGGGCTCTTTCTTGTCGAGTAAAGGATAGCAACAAAGTCATGGGTCTTGCAAGTAAATATAATCACTATTGTAGGTGGATTCAATGCATTATAGTGGTGGTTGGAACAGAGTTCAATTTTCCCTCTCTCTTTCTCTCTCCTTCTTCTATATATTGTAAAGGAGAGGCATTTTCAAATGGTTGGTCATTGTTTCTCTCTTGCCCCCCTCTCTCTTTCTTCCTTAGGGTAGAACATGGAGTCTAAGCCACTCTCATGGCTTTGTAATGGCATTTCCTTGGCCCTTTCCCACCGATGATGTATCGTGTAACTTTTGGAGAAATAAAATCTCTTCGTGATGCATCTTTCCATCCTTGGCTCATTTTATTGTCTCTTCTTACCTCTCGTCATTGCAAGGTATATTGTGCATACTATGATGTTTATTATAGGTTCTGGGAGTTGTGCTTAATGGGTCTTGAAGTGGTGTTCCATGTGAAATCAATCTTTGGTCCGTGGTGCATCTTGTCCAACCCTTCCTCCCCCTCACCTCTCTCCACTTCAAACAATTTGGATTCAAGATCAACCACTTCTTTTCAGGTGTATCATGGCTTAGTGTAGGATCTCTTTCACCATATCTCTCTCTCCTCGTCTCCTTGGAAAGGTTAGATTAGCATTAGTTAGGATTCTGCCCGCACTTTGGAGTAAAGCATATGGCGTAAATTAGGAACAAGGAACCAACCTTCTCTTGAGGTCCATCTCAGGTTTTGCAAGTCCCATAGCTTGAGAGATAGTCCAATCTTGTGCATTCACACTGAGTGCCCCACTCAGATCCCAGGACATTCAGGGGTGCTATGATTTTGCACTAATAGTTTTGGCATGCCTGGGAAACCGAGGTTAGGTTTCTCATCTTTCTAAGGTGTCTCATTATCAACAAACAATCTTAAGCCACTATATAACCACACTAACAGCTTTTGGCATCACCTGGGACAGTGCAAGTAGCTTGCCACTTCATCTTATCAAGTTGGAGTGTTCTGTTAGGATTCAACATTTAGAGGCACATGCAAAGCACCTCTAGCGACTCCATTTGGTCAACAACCCATCTCTGAAGTTACATACCTTCTCCCATCCATTTCCACCCACTTTTATTTTCATATCTTTGATTTTCTTCCATCCCATGAAGTTGTGCAATCATGACTTCATTCCCCTCATATAATTCACACCTACGGCAGAGCAATGTAGTCTACCTCCAATGTATTTCAGGACTCCTCCATATGAGCATTATGATCAGATCCAGGACCATTTTGCTTACCCATATGAGCTAGGTCAAAACTAGTTTGGTCATGAAGCTTATCAAGAAGAAGGGGACGCATACAATGGTAACAACTACACGAAGGATGCTGATTTGCAAGAGGAGATTCAAAAATTAGAGGCTTGCAT
Source organism: Taxus wallichiana var. yunnanensis (assembly GCA_018340775.1). Classification (NCBI taxonomy): domain Eukaryota; kingdom Viridiplantae; phylum Streptophyta; class Pinopsida; order Cupressales; family Taxaceae; genus Taxus; species Taxus wallichiana. The sequence continues at coordinate 1,037,102,497 of CM031239.1, read as the reverse complement.
GGTGCATTCAATGGCTACAACACAAGTGAAAGATTTCAGAATTTGCTATAGGGCTCCTTGTCCATGGACCGGCTCTATGCCAAGACATTACAACCCTAAGGAGAAGATCTACTTCATGGTTGAAATGCTCCCTCACCTTGCATGCAAAGGGTTGAGGATATTGAGGTATATTAGAAAAGTGCGAGACAACATTGTCAATGGGTAATTCAGTCACCAGCTTCTTGTCCTTCATTTTCTCTTTCTCAAACTCTATCATCACAACAGTGTCATGAGTCTAGCTTCCCATCTACTGCCCCTAGTGTAGAATTCCCTTCTCCATCCCCTGGCCTTCAATCTCATCTCAATTCTTCTTCCCTTTTCCCTTCCAAATTCAAATCCCCTCTATCTAGTTCTACCATAAATGAACAACCCCTACCAATTCCCCTTCCCCATCCAACATCATCATGTTCGATGACTAGAGGAAAATTGAAGAATGGCGTGATTCATGTGACTCCGACTAGGAAGATGAAATAATAAGGGCGCTTGTTCTAGGAATAAATCAGTTAGCTCCAAAGGGCACAGCTTCGAGGAGACAAAGTTGATAGTAGAGGGAAAACCATGTGCACAAGAGCTTCGTGCACCCCTACCCGCAAGCGCTCCTTCAAAAGGAGAACCATATAGTTCCGAGGCTCCAAGTGCGAGTGGGTCACGGAAGAACCTTCATTTCTTCCTCCTACATTGTCCGGGCCTTCAATCTCTAATGTTGAAGAAGAGTTTTATCTTTCAAACTTCACGTCTCGAGGAAGAGGGGAACCATGGTGAGCAAGTTGCAAATCAAGAAGACGCCAAGGAGGAGTTTGAGCACATGCAACAGACAACAAGGAGGTAGAATGTCTCACAAACTTGGAAGATTTCTTTGATAGAGAGGAGCCCGAGGAGATCACATTATTTTCTCCTCCATCACCCACCTTCCAAGATCATGATCCTACTGCCATGAAGGAGAGCATTCAAGTACAACAACCCGCACTTCATAGCAGCCCACAGGAGACAAGGTTGGAAGATATGAATCTTCCATGTTCCTATAAGGAGGAGGAAGGGAAAAGGCAAGAGGATGTCATCATCCCTCTCACGCTATCCACGAAGGTCATCAAGAAAACTCCATTCTTAGAGTTAAAGTTCAAAGAAATGGGAAACATAAAAGATACATACCTTCTCCTTTCATTTTAATTCCTCTCTAAGGGCATTAGCTTCTTTTTATTAGAGATAATCGCTTCTTTTTAATATTTTATCGCTTTCGCGTATTTTCTCTTCCATTTCACGAATGTTCTTCTCTAGCTGAAACCACAAAGTATGCATTGATGAATCTCAAAATGGTCCATTAAATTATAATAACGTCCAAATTTGGAATAAAAGAATTGCTGGGAAGAGACAATTTATTCAATAAATTTCGAAAGATATGATACCGGAACTTTTCCATATAAGCTGAAATCCAAAGTAACTAAAAAGACATTTCTTCTTAAAATAATATTAATTTTTTTCCGATAAATATATGCGCTTAGTAAAGATATGCGTGTCAATTTAATATAAAATTTATGTTTATATTAATAACATGAAAATTGTTAAAGCTTGTTTGATCACATGTTGATGTCAACCACATAACTTATTCGTAAATATACTTGACCGATATCATATATATATCATTGCTGGGATTAATGTAATCTCAACTAGAAGAATTAATTCGACAAATTTAGTCTCGCAAAAGGATTTGTTAATATTTCCAATTAATTGTAAAATCATCTCTCCTATCCATGTTCATTTAATGTTTTTTATCTTGCTCATGAAGCCATCTAGTTGGAATGACTTCTATATATTTGAGGCATTTGTATCCATTTTGTTACGAAATATTCAATGTCAAGCTTTGTAAAAATTCTAATAGAAACAATTTATTTTTCATTTTTTCCTTCTATTTTGCATCCCTAATCCTTCATCCGTACCAAAGAGATAATTCTCATCACAGGCGCGATTTCTAACCAAATAAAGTGTTTCTCATGTTTTCTCTCGTGGTTGCAATTTTACTCTTGTAAAATGTGTGATTTTATTTTTTAACTTATCTTTTTTTTTTTTTTTTTTTTTTTTACCCATGGCTCAAACTAGCAAAGTTAGCTTTACTTCAGCCCCAAATCCCTATTTTTAATGGCAAATATTATGATTATTGGGCTATTAGAATGAAAACCCTTTTCTGTAGTCAAGATACCTTAGAGTTTGTCAAAAATAGTTTTCCGTAACCACAAGATGAAGTCGCATATCATGCTTTGTCAAAAGAAGAGAAGGACATGCTCAAAGAAAATAGAAAAAGGGATGCAAAAGCTTTATTTTTTTATCTAGCAAGGTCTGGATATGTCCGTATTTTCTAGAGTAGTCGCAACCACTAGGTTCGAGCAAGCATTGGACATCTTAGAAATTTCCTATCAAGGCACCAAGCGTAAAAACTCGACTAAACTTGCAAATGTTGAGGATAGATTTTGAGAATATTCAACTCGAGAGAATTTGATAGTCTTGATTCAATTTTTACCCATGTGATGGGTGTAGTAAATCATATTAGGTCCGATGGATGCACCCTTACAATACTAGAAGATTATAGAAAAAAATCCTTAGAGTCTACCAACCAAGTTTGACTCCATTGTTTTTGCTATTAAAGAGTCTAAGGATTTAACTCAACTCTATCTAGATGAGTGATGAGATCTTTGTTATCCCATGAATAAAGATTTAACAGATCTAGGAGCTCCTTTTAGAACATTCTTTTAAGAGCCAAGATTCAAAGCACTAAAGGAAGAGGAAGATCTCGAAACAAGAGGAAGAGGAAGATTTCATGCAAGAGGAGGTAGATCTCCATACTCAAATGATCAAGAATGTTCCCGATCCACTCAAGCAATTTTTCAAGAAGAGGTTGAGGTAGAACCGCATCTCACACCCGGTCATTATCGTAACCCGTCGCACGAAGAAACGTATGAAAAATCTAATATAGAATGTAATTATTGTAAAAATTATGAACATTATGCCAATGAATGTCGGAAAAGACAATATGTTTTAGGAAAACAAAAGTGTAAATTTTTCAAAAGAATGTAATTCTAGAAGTTCAAGTCATAATTCGATATTTACTACTTGTCATGTCACTCAAGAGAGCACAAAAGATGTATATTTTTTTATTCGATTGTAGTAATGACATGACATGTTCAAAAGAATTATTTTCTAGCATGGATAACTTTGTACAAATGAGGTAAAACTAGGAAATGACAACGAAGTTTCAAAGTAAATGGAAGAGGGACTTTAAATATTTATATAAAACAAGGAGGAAAAAAGTTCATTCCTGATGTTTATTATGTCCCTCCAAGTTTCAGTTAGCAACAACAAAGGAAGATCTTTGAACAGAAGAGGAAGAGGAAGCTTTCATACAAGAGAAGGTAGATCTCCATACTCAAATGATCAAGAAAGTTCCATATCTAGCTCAAGCAATTTTTGAAACAAAGGTTGAGGTAGAAGTGACTCTCATAGTCATTATCATAACCCATCGTAGGAAGAAACGTATGAAAAACATAATATTAATAAAATGTAATTATTGTAAAAATTATGGACTTTATGCCAATGAATTTCGGAAAAGACTATGTTTTAACATTAAAAAGTGCAATTTTTTCAAAAGAATGTAATTCTGGAAATTCAAGTCATAATTTTATGTTTACTACTTGTCATGGTTCTCAAGAGAGCACAAAAGATGTATGATTTTGGGATTCTGATCGTAGTAATCACATGACATGTTCAAAAGAATTTATCTCAGAGCATGGATGGCCTTGCCCGACCAAAGGTAAAACTAGGAAATGAAAAAAAAAACATTTAGTAAATGGAAAAGGGACTATAAATATTCAGTCAAAACAAGGAGAAAAAAAGTTCATTCCTGATGTTTATTATGTCCCTGGGTTGAAACACAACCTAATGTGCATAGGCCAATTGATACATAAACACTACAAAGTGTATTCTGAGAAAGGAGTATATACCATTTTGGATCAAAATTTAAGCAACAAAGTTGATAGCCAAGGTGGAAACGACAAGAAAGAAAATGTTTGTATTGAAAGTACAAAGTGACATGACCCCATCATTAGTTCTTATTCTTTTATGGGTCATGAAGATCTTGCCCAATAAGTATATAGGAGCGTAGGGGTTGCTAGCTCTCAAAAAATACAGAGTTGAAATTTTTTTATCAAGAAGGTTTGTCAATCCTAAGCAGCACTAGGCATTTTCCAAAGGAAGAAAATAAAAAGAAAACATCAAACAAGCTTCCTCAACCCTAGTGGGCACTAGGGTTCTTCCACTCAAATAAGAAGAAAAAAATTAAAGGAGGTGGCTTAAGCCTAGCATACACTAGGCTTCCTCCAAGCCAAGAGATTCAAAAAAATATGCAATGGTGTTCCTCGACCTTAGCGGGTGTTAAGGTTCCCCCAATTCATGATGCAAAAAAAAATTCTCAAGGAATTTTTTGAAGCCTAGCGGGTGTTGGGCATTTTTCAAAGGGTGAAAATAATTTTTTTCTAGGAGATAGTTTGAGCCTAGTGGGTGCTAGCTCTCATCCACCTATGGTTGCAGAAAAATATTTTTAAGGAGTTTTAAGCCTAGTGGGTGCTAGCTCGAAATAACCTATAGAATGTCAAGACCTCACTGAAAGAGGATTTCCAAGCATGACATCTCCATTTCCACTCCACATCAATCAGAAAATTAGGCTTGCCTTTGGAATTTAAGGTTTTGATATTCCAATTTTAATGGCATAAAGTTTCTCCATGAGAAGAACATGGTAAATGGAATACCATTAATTGACTTGCGTGAAACACCATGCGGAAGTTATATTTTTGCAAAGCAGCAAAGGGAAAATTTTCCAGTTGGAAAGGTATATAGAGCTCAGAGTCCTCGAAATCATCCACACGCACCTATGTGGACCTCGTGCAGACATCCCGGATAGGTGGAAACACGTACTTTCTCGACCTTCTTCGATGAATTCAATAAGAAGAAATGAGAATACTTCCTAAACCATAAATTTTATGTTGTTAAGTATTTTAAGGAATACAAATCCCTCATAGAGAGGAAAAGTTGTCATTTTATCCATGTGCTTTGAGATCATACCGAGGTGGCAGATATTTCCAATGAATTTTTCTATGTTATTAAGTAAAATGGAATACACAAGCAATGACAACCTGGGTTTACACCTTAGTAGAATGACATAGCAGAAATAAATAATATGACTCTCATGGAGATGGCCAAGAGTCTACTAAAGGGAAAACACTTTCCAAATGAGTATTGGAAAGAAGCAATTGTGCATGTGCAAAAATTACCTATCAAACATATACCCAATGAAAAGTGTAATGCAAAATATTCCTCAGAAGCATGCAAAGATGGAAGAAATCACAATCTTACACATTTAAGAGTGTTAGGATGTGTTGCGTATGCACTAGTACCGATGAATTGAGAAAGAAACGGGATGATAGAGGTGAAAACTACCTTTTTGAGGTTACGTGAGTAGTCAATTACATATAAGCTATATAATCCCATCACCAAGAAGGATATTATTAGCAGAGATATTGATTTTATAGAAAATGAAGCCTACGATGGAATTGTTGATAAAGTGTCGTATCTTTGTAAAGTTATCTTATCAATAGTATGAAGTTTAAGAAAATGGTGCACAAGTAAATTAACCAAACCAAAAGGGCTCACAGTATAACCACCACGCTACCCGACACTAACCGGTCAACAAATTTCAATAATAACTCATCGTAATGTACCACCAACCGGTCAACAAAGTTCAATAATAACTCATTAGAATGTACCGACAACTTGCAACCCTCAAAGTTCTCACTCAAGGGAAAATTTCAAGACACCTACTCAACAAAAAAATGGAGACCGAGCACAAATTATCAAATTGGTGAATCCTCGGGGCATGTAGGAACTACAAGTCCACAAGAAAGTGATTCATCTAATCGTTGACCAAAACAAGTTCACACTTATTTTTGGTCACCGGTGACAACATTTTCCCCTTTTGTGCTTCAACCTGAATTTTTACATATTTTAAGCACTTAAGCCCGCCCCGAAAGCATTTCCACCAGATAGGAATTTTCATCCCCTTTCTAGAGATATAAATAAGGCCTTCTAACTCTTCGTATTTTTCAAGTTATGGGCCAATGGGGCTTAGAGGGATTTTTCGCAAAAGCGGGTCAGCAGGCCCAGGGAAGAATTTTTGCCAAAGAAAATTGTAGACTCAAGTGGGCGACGGAGACATTTTGACATTTTTACACTTTTAGTAAAATCAAAAGTATAATTTTCGGGCCCGCGTGCCCAAGAAGGTTTACTTTTTGCAAAGTGGAAAAAGCGAGCCGGCGGGCCCGAAGATGTCTTCTTGCCCAAAAATGGGAAAATGCGGACCAGTGGGCATGAGGATGAACTTTTTTCAAAAGCAGGTTTGCGGGGCCGTGGAGGAAATTTTTCCCAAGTATGAATACGGGGTGACAGGTCTGTAGGGGACTTTGAAACTTTTTTTACCTTTTCCCAAATGGCACAATTTTTAAGAGCGGGCTCGCAAGCCCGCGGGGTCTCATCAGGTATTGAAATATCACATAGCCGTGGAGGGTACCACGTGTCTCATCAGCGTAACTCCAACGATTAAATCCAAAACAGAAACCCCAAATAGGCGCCAAGCCTCCACGTGTCCCAGGTCTGAAAAAGGGACAGAGTCGGGATTTGAAAATTTAAAATTGGGACAGAACCAACAGAAGGAGCCACGCGTCAGCTCAACGCAACTTCAAAAACCAACTATGGAAGCGGTTCCCCAAACAAGCTCCAAGCCTCCACGTGTCCCGGGTCCAAAAAGGGGATGAGCGGGCCTAAATCGACTAAGTATAAGGATGTCAGCGGAAGCTCCACATGTCTCATCGGTGCAACATGAAGACTACATCCGAAGAGTGTGTTCCCAAATGTGCGTAGACTCTCCACATGTCTTGGGTCAAACTGAAGGAAAATGGAAAGAGCTGGTCCAAAACAACTAAGTATAGAGAGCCAACAGACAACGCCACATGTCTCATCAGTGGAAGGAGCCATGTGTCCCATCGGTGGAAGAAGCCATGTAACTTGAAAAGTAAAATTGAGCGGGTTCCCAAATGTGCATTGAGCCTCTACATTTCTAGGTTAAGACTTATGTCCTAGCTAAGAAAAAGTTACTTAGTAAAAACACAAAGAATTAGAAAAGAGCCATGGAAGGTGCCAAGTGTCTCAAAGGCACAACTCCAAAGGCATGGCCCAAAAGGAAATTCCCAAACAAGTGACATCCCGCCATGTGGTTAGAGTCCGAAGAGTTAAGGTCAGGTTGTTGAAAAGTCCAAAAGCTCCGAGGAGGCCTCAACATTTCTTGACCATACAACTTCAAAGGTAAAACTGGGAGTAGTTTCAAAACAAGCATGAAGCCTTCACGTGTCTCGGGTCAGACACAACATCTCCACTAAACGGGAAGGACTTAGACAAAATATAAAGGAAAATGACAAGCCCGTGGAAGCCACCATGTGTCGGGCCTGACGTAATTTCAAGAGAAAAGGAAGGAGCCAAATCTTTAAGATTTGTGAGGCCGCCACGTGGACTGATACAAACAAACTCTTTTAAAAATTACATCCCATAACCCCGACTTTTAGACAGCCATATCTTTCGACTGCAAACTTGGTTTTGGGCGGGAGAGGATTTTTTGGAAATATCTCGGTGCTAGCTTCTCACCGACCTCCATTAATGTTTCGTCTTGCTAATTTCAGGGGATATCAAGTCTCTAACCTGCTGCCATGATGAAGAATGGGGCTCTTTCTTATCGAGTAAAGGATAGCAACAGAGTCATGGGTCTTGTAGTAAATATAATCACTATTGTAGGTGGATTCAATGCATTGTAGTGGTGGTTGGAATAGAGTTCAATTTTACCTCTCTCTTTCTCTCTCCTTCATCTATATATTGTAAAGGAGAGGCATTTTCAAATGGTTGGTAATTGTTTCTCTCTTACCCACCTCTCTTTTCTTCCTTAGGGTAGAACATGGAGTATAAGCCACTCTCATGGCTTTGTAATGGCATTTCCTTGGCCCTTGCCCACTGATGATGTACCGTGTAACTTTTGGAGAAATAAAATCTCTTTCGTGATGCATCTTTCCATCCTTGGCTCATTTTATTGTCTCTTCTTAACTCTCATCATTGCAAGGTATATTGTGCATACTGTGATGTTTATTATAGGTTCTGGGAGTTGTGCTTAATGTGTCTTGAATTGGTGTTCCATGTGAAATCAATCTTTGGTCTGTGGTGCATCTTATCCGACCCTTCCTCCGCTCACCTCTCTCCACTTCAAACAATTTGGATTCATGATCAACCACTTCTTTTTCAGGTGTATCATGGCTTAGTGTAGGCTCTCTTTCACCATATCTCTCTCTCCCTGTCTCCTTGGAAAGGTTAGATTAGCATTAGTTAGATTCTTCCTGCACTAGAGTAGCATGTGGCAGGTAGATTAGGAACAAAGAACCAACCTTCTCTTGAGGTCCATCTCAGGTTTTGCAAGTCCCACAGCTTGAGAGATAGTCCAATCTTGTGCATATGATTTTGTAATAATAGTTTTGGCATGCCCAAAGGGAAACCGAGGTTAGGTTTCTCATCTTTCTAAGGTGTCTCATTATCAACAAACAATCTTAAGCCACTATGTAACCACACTAACAGTTTTGGCAACACCCAGTGGGACAGGTCTGAAGCAGCTTGCCACTTCATCTTAGCAAGTTGGAGTGTTCCTGTTAGGATTCAACGTTTGGAGGCACATACAAAGCACATCTAGCGACTCCATTTGGTCAAAAACCCATCTCTCGAAGTTACATACCTTCTCCCATCCATTTCCACTTACTTTTATTTTCATATTTTTGATTTTCTTCCATCCCATGAAGTTGTGCAATCATGACTTCATTCCTCTCATAGAATTCACACCTACAGTAGCAATGTAGTCTACCTCCAATGTATTTTAGGACTCCTCCATACGAGCATTATGATCATATCTAGGACCATTTTTCTTATCCATATGAGCTAGGTCAAAACTAGTTTGGCCATGAAGCTTATCAATAAGAAGGGGATGCATACAATGGTAAAAACTACACGAAGGATGCTGATTTGCAAGAGGAGATTCAAAATTAGAGGCTCACATGGTGCATTCAATGGCTACAACACAAGTGAAAGATTTCAGAATTTGCTATAGGGCTCCTTGTCCGTGGACCGGCCCTATGCCAAGACATTACAACCCTAAGGAGAAGATCTACTTCATGGTTGAAATGCTCCCTCACCTTGCAAGCGCAGCTGGGTTGAGGATATTGAGGTATATTAGCAAAGTGCGAGACAACGTTGTCAATGGGTAAGTCACCACCACTTCTTGTCCTTCATTTTCTCTTTCTCAAACTCTATCATTGCAATAGTGTCATGAGTCTAGCTTCCCATCTAGTGCCCCTAGTGTAGAATTCCCTTCTCCATCCCCTAGCCTTCAATCTCATCTCAATTCTTCTTCCCTTTTCCCTTCCAAATTCAAATCCCCTCTGCCTAGTTGTACCATAAATGAACAACCCCCTACCAATTCCCCTTCCCCATCCAACATCATCATGTTCGATGACTAGAGGAAAATTGAAGAATGTTGTGATTCATGCAACTCCAACTGGGAAGACGAAATAATAAGGGCACTTGTTCATGGAATAAATCAGCTTAGCTCCAAAGGGCACAATTCTAGAGGAGAAAAAGTTTATAGTAGAGGGAAAACCATGTGCACAAGAGCTTTGTACACCCCTACCTACAAGCACTCCCCTTCAAAAGGAGAACCATATAGTTCCAGAGGCTCCAAGTGCAGAGTGGGTCACGAGAAGAACCTTCATTTCTTCCTCCTACATTGTCCCCTTCAATCTCTAATGTTGAAGAAGAGTTTGATCTTTCAAACTTCATGTCTGAGCAAGAGGGGAACCATGGTGAGAAAGTTGGAAATCGGGAGGACGCCAAGGAGTAGTTTGAGCACATGCAACAGACAACAAGGAGGTAGAATGTCTCACAAACTTGGAAGATTTCTTTGATAGAGAGGAGCCTCGAGGAGATCACATTATTTTCTCCTCCATCACCCACCTTCCAAGATCATGATCCTACCGCCATGAAGGAGAGCATTCAAGTACAACAACCCGCACTTCATAAGCAGCCCCAAGAGACAAGGTTGGAAGATATGAATCTTCCATGTTCCTATAAGGAGGAGGAAGGGAAAAGGCAAGAGGATGTCATCATCCCTCTCATGCTATCCATGAAGGTCATCAAGAAAACTCCATTCTTAGAGTTGCCTCACCTTGCGCAGTTGGGTTGAGGATATTGAGGCATATGAGCAAAGTGCATGATAGCCTTATTAATTAGTAAGTCATTCACTGTATCCTTGTCCTTCATTCTCTCTTTCTCATCATCCCAAGAGTGTCATGAGTCTAGCTTCCCATTTGCTACCCCTAGTGCAGAATTCCCTTCTCCATCCCCTAGCCTTCCATCTCATCTTAATTATTATTCTATTTTCCCTTCCAGATTCAAATCCACTCTACCTAGTTGTACCATAAATGAACACCCCCTACCAACGCCACTTCCCCAGCCAACATCATCATGATCAATGACTTCAGAACAATTGAAGAATGGCATGACTCATGTGAATCTAACTAGGAAGAGGAAATGATACGGGTGCCTGTTCCAGGGAAAAATTAGTTAGCTCAAAAGGGTGCAGTTCTAGAGGAGACAAAGTTACTTGTAGAGGCAAAACAATGTGCGCCACACTTCAAGTGCCCTAACCAAAAAGTGCTCCCCTTCAGAAGGAGAAGCTTACAATTCAAGAGGCTCTAAGTGTGGAGTTGGTAATAGAAGATCCTTCAAATCCTTTCTCCTACTTTGTCCCCTTCAAGCTCTAATGTCGAAGAAGAGTTTGATCTTTAAAATTCATGCCTGAGGAAGAGGGGAGCCATGGTGAGCAAGTTGCAGATCAGGAGGACACGATGGAGGAGGCAGAACACATGCAATAGGACAACAAGGAAGTAGACTGTCTGTTAGACTTGGAAGATTTCTTTGATAGAGAGGATCCCGAGGATATCACATTATTTTCTCCTCCATCATCCACCTTCCAAGCACATGAGCCTCGCTGCAATGAAGGAGAGCATTCAAGTACAATAACCCGCACTTCATGGTAGCCCCCATGAGCCAAGGTTAGAAGATATGAATCTTCCATATTCCTCTAAGGAGGAGGAATGGAAAAAGCAAGTGGATGTCATCTTCCATCTCACGCCATCCACCCAGGAAGGTCAACAAGAAAACTCCATTCTTAGAGTTGAAGTTCAAAGAAATGGGAAAATTCAAAGGACCAGACTTTTCCTAATTAGGTACTTGGCTTGATTGGAGCCAAGGGAGAAATAAAAACCATTCATGCCTATTTTAGGGCATGAGGATGAGTATCGTAGTACCAAGGATCAGCTCTAATTCCTCTTTAATCCAAATGAAGAGCAACGAAAGAGGTAGTTGTCTTGCTTCCGTGATACCTTGATGATTTGGGTGGAGGAAAAGATTATAGTCAATGTTTCACTCATACAAGCAGCCATATTAAGTATCGAATAATTTAAATGGCTGCCCTTGTTGAGGAACGGAAGCTACTTCTCCTTTCAAGTTGCAGGATTTGTTTGAGTCCCCTTTCTCTCTTGTTAGTGTCAAAGTAGGTTTAGGTTTGTTTTTAGCAAAAGAAGTGCTTGTTCACACTCTGCATGTTCCACTTGAGCATGTATTATTTTCAAGTTTTGTACATAGTGTGTTTTGGTGTTTTTTACTCATGGATAGGACATGTGAAGTAGCGGGGTGAGTTTAGGGTTAGCTTCGGTTCTAGCGGTGTTGCAAGTGTCTTAGGGATCAAATTTTAAAATTTTAGATCATAATTGTGTTTACCAAATAGACTCCATGCCCAATGGATGCTTCAAGGCCACTTATCGTTCCACCTACCAGGAAGGTGATCCCCATGAGTCGCCAAATTGTTGAAAAAATAAGCTCACACTTATTTTTGGTCAATTGACACCATTTTCCCCTTTTGTGCTTCAACTTGAATTTTTACATATTTTAAGCACTTAACGCCCCCTAAAATCATTTCCAATAGATAGGAATTTTCTTCCCCTTTCCAGAGATATAAAAAAGTCCTTCTAACTCTTTGTATTGTTCACTACAGCCGTTGGGCCTTAGAGGGATTTTCTGCCAAAAACTGGCTGGTGGGCCCAGGGAAGAATTTTTGCCGAATGAAATTACGGACCAGGGCAGGGCGGCGGGAGACATTTTGACATTTTTAACTTTTCACAAAAATAAAAGTATAATTGTGGCCCACGGGTCGAGAAAGGGTTACTTTTTGCAAAGTAGAAAAAGTAGGCCAGTGGGCCCGAAGATATCTTCTTGCCCAAATATGGGAAAATGCGGACCACCAGGCCCAATGATGAATTTTTTCCAAAAGAGGGTTTGCGGGGCTACAGAGGAAATTTTTCCCAAGTGTGAATACATGCCAAAGAAATCATGGAGGACTTTGAAACTTTTTTAGCTTTTCGCAAATGGTTCCATTTTCAAGAGCAGGCCCGCAATCCCATGGGGTCTCATCGGCCATTAAAAATTCAAATAGCCGTAGAGGGTGCCACGTGTTTCATTAGCACAACTCTAAGGATTGAATCCAAAATGGAAACCCCAAATAGGTGCCAAGCCTCCATGTGTCCCAGGTCCAAAAAAGGGATAGAGTCGGCAGTTGAAAAGTCAAAATTGGGGCAGAACCTGTGGGAGGAGCCACGTGTCAACTCGACACAACTTCAAAGACTAACTCCGAAAGTGGTTCCCCAACAAGTGCCAAGCCTCCACGTTTCCTAGGTCTGAAAAGGGGATAGAGTGGGCCTTAATTGACTAAGTATAAGGGTGTTCTCGGAAGCTCCACGTGTCTCATCGGCGCAACATAAAGGCTAGGTCCAAACATCGGGTTCTCAAATGTGCACAGATTCTCCAGGTGTCTTGGGTCCAAATGAAGGCAAATGGAAAAAGTGGGCCTAAAACGACTAAGTATATAGAGGTAGCGGACAATCCCACATGTCTCGTCAACATAAATTCAAAGGTGAGACCCAAAGTAGAGACTCAAATGAGCGTGAGGCTTCCACGTGTCCCAAGGCCTGAAAAGGGAGCAGGCTCGACTCGGCTAAGTAAAAAGGGTAAGAAAAAGCCTCCATGTGCCTCATCGGTGAAATTTCAAAAAGAAAATCTGGAGGTAACCCTCAAATGAGCACAGGTTGGCCACGTGTCCAGATCCCGAAAAGACAGAATCAGTCTTTGAAAAGTCTAAGCAGAGGCAGGCCAACGGAAGGAGCCAAGTGTTAGCACATCGCAACTTCAAAAGTAAAATTGGGAGCGGGTTCCCAAATGTGCACTGAGCCTCCATGTGTCCAGGGTCAGAACTATGGCCCCACCATGGAAAACAGACTTAGATGAAACACAAAGAAGTAGAAAAGAGCTATGGAGGGTACCACGTGTCTCAAAGGGAAAACTCCAAAGGCGAGGCCCAAAAGGCAATTCTAAAACAAGCGATATCCCACCATATGGTCAGAGTTCGAAGAGATAAGGTCGGCCATTGAAAATTCAAAAATCTCACATAGGCCTCCATGTGTCTTGACTACGTAACTTTAAAGTTAAAAACTGGGGGCAATTTCCAAACAAGTGCGAAGCCTCCATGTGTCTCGGGTCAAACACATCATCTCCACCAAACAGAAGGACTTAGGAAAATATAAACGAAAACGAGGGGCCCATGGAATCCGCCACATGTCGAGTCTAATGCGATTTCAAGAGTTAATGGAAGGAGCTGAATCTTAAAGATGCCCGAGGCTGCCATGTGCACCCGTTATAGACAAACTCTTTTAAATATTGTGCACGTGTGAAACTAATCTTCAGATAGCCATATCTTTCAACTGGAAACTTTAATTTGGGCGGGAGAGAATTTTTTTGAAAGACCTCAGTGTCGGATTCTTACTTGCCTCCATTATTGTTTTGCACTGCTAATTTCGTGGGCTTTCCAGTCTCCCACCTACCGCCATGATAAAGAATGGGGCTGTTTCTTGTCTAGTAAGGGACAACGACGGAGGCATAGGTCTTGCAGTAAATACGATCACTGTTTCAGGTGGATTCAATCCATTACAGGGGTGGTTGGAATAGAGTTCAATTTTCCCTCTCTTTCTCTCTCATTCTTCTATATATTGTAAAGGAGAGGGATTTTGAAACGGTTGGTCATTGTTTCTCTCTTGCTCCCTCTTTCTTTCTTCCTTATGGTAGAACGTGGAGTCTAATCCTCTCTCATCGCTCTATAATGGCATTTCTTTGCCCATTGCCCACGAATGATGTACTGTGTAAGTTTTGGAGCAATAGAATCTGCTTCATGATGCATTTGTCCATCCTTGGCTCCTTTTATTATCTCTTCTTACCTGTCATCATTACAGGGTATACTGTGCATACTCTCGATGTTTATTGCGCTTCGGGAGCTCGCTTAATTGGTCTTGAAGTGGTGTTTCGTGTGAAATCTATCTTTGGTCTGTTGTACATCTTGTCCACCCATTCCTCTACTCACCTATCTCAACTTCATACTTTGGATTCATGAGTATCCAATTCCTTTTCTGGTGTATCACTACTTAGTGTAGGCTCTTGTTCACCCTCTCTCTCTCTCTCCCTGTTTCCTTGGAAAGGTTAGATTAGGATTAGTTAGATTTTTCCTGCACTAGAGTAGCTTGTGGCAGGTAGATTAGGAAGGAGGAACAAACCTTCTGTGGAGGTCCATATCATGTTTTGCAAATCCCACAGCTTGAGATATGGTCCAATGTTGTGCAATCGCACCAAATGCCGCACTCAGATCCCAGGACATTCGAGGGTGCTGTGATTTTTCACTAACACTAACCCAACATTTGAAAAACATATATCTCATTTCTGAAATGCTTCCAAGAAGAGAATAAGTCTGTGGAGATAAATGATTAAGCTGAGCAAGATGAAGAGTTATACTCAAAATTTTCATTGTTTTCACAAGGTGATCCTATTCATTTTAAATATGCTGTAGAAAATGAAGAATGAATAAAACCTATGGATGAAGAAATAGATTCTTTTGAAAATAATTACACTTTGGATTTAGTGAATCAAGTGAAGGAAAGGATGTTTTTGGTGTTAAGTGGATCTATAAAGGAGTTTGTCAAAAATAGTTAGATATATATGGATTTTTGCAAGTGTGAAGACCAATTTTCTGACATTCTCATGAAAAAATTACCAAAGGATAATTTTTTGTATCTCAGAGAATGTCTTGGTGTAGTTGAATGGTATTTAAGATTAGGGGGAGTGTTGGGATTTGTGTAATATCAAATACAAGAAATAATTTTAATAAATTCAATCTATAAAAAGGATTTGAGAATATTTCAAATTAATTGTAAAATATTTTCTATCTTTCTCATGAATCTATCTAGTTTGGAATACCTCTATATATTTGAGGCATTTATATACATTTCATAAGTAAATACTGAGCAGCTCTTGAAGCTCTCTCAAAATTCTAATAGAAACAATGTATTTTGCATACTTTTACATCCCTAATCCTTCAGTTATGATATACATTATACCTTGTAATATTATTGATTGATAATATGGTATAATTGGTTTGTGTGAAATATCAAATATTGATACTAAAATATGTTGGAAAGATTGCAGAATTTTATTATATGCATCAAATCAGGCCTGTTTGGCACAACAATCACTATGGAACAATGGATAGTGTTAATTTTAACATTGATTAATTCAGAAGTTGAAATAAGAAAAAAATTTAAGAGTCTCAAAACAATATTTCATCAGAGATATAATTGAATAAAATACATAAAAATAAATAAAATTCACACTAAGTATAGTATAAATTTATAAGGATCGAAATGAGATAATCAACATGATGACCTATTGTGTTTAATAAGGTGGCCTATTGTATATAATAAGGTGATACGACTTTTTTTCCGAAAAGGTAGTCAATAATAAGAATGTTTTGCATTGAGAAAAACAAGGAGATTCGAAGGCACAAATTTTCTTCTCATACAGATAGTTCAATTTTTTTTGGGAAAATGGGAGAGAATTTGTTACCCATTGTTTTTTTTGTTTCTACCGATTGTTTCTAGTGATGCCAATATTACTTATTTAAATGAAATGTCTTCCATGTGGATGTTTATTGTAATTTTAGGGATTTATATATACTTTGTCTAATTCTTATATTTCTTGACAATTTCTCTAAGTTTGGTAAGAGTGAGAATTATGGAAAAATGTTTTAAGCATTAATTTTAAATTTAATTTCCTTTCATAATTATTATAATTGTAAAATTATGGGTAGTGGAAATAGATTATAATGCCATTTTGGATAGATTGGATGATGGTAATAGATGGAAGCTAGTCCAAAACGCAAAATTCATTTGTTGGGTAATGGGGAGAGAATTTGTTACCTATTGTCTCTTTCATTTCTCTTGATTGTATTCAGCGATTTTAATATTACTTATTTATATGTAGTGTTTTCATCGTCAATATTTATTTTAATTTTTGGGATTTATATGCACTTTGTCTCATTATTATTTTTCATACCAATTTATCTCCAAGTGCTAATGGTTGTCAGGAGTGAGAATTAAGAAGGAATGTTATTTAACATTAAGTTTAAACTCATTTTCTTCGATAGATATTATAATTCTAAAATTTTGGGTAGTGGAATTAGATTGTATAGAGATTTTCGACAGATCGGATGATGGTGATGGATGGAAACTAGTGCACAACCTGAAATTGTAGAGAAAGGGCCACCTAAATATTTAGGTAACTAAGAGTTTTGGTTTTTTTATTGGTCAAGTTTCTTTGACTCTTGTCATATTTTAATTTGGATTTTGTTGTATTTGTTTTGTGTTGGAATATATTTCAAATTATTCATCGGGTTTTTTGATTCTTTCAAAATCCAAGATTTATCAATAGATTTCTTATTCGTAAAATTGATGAATATAATCATTCTCAATAATTAGAGTATCCATTTATTCTTTACACACGCACAACTTTTAAGTTATGTAGAATTGGAATTTGTTTGTTTTGGAGTTTATTTATAAGTGTATAAATTGTGAGCCTCAATTTATGGTCATACTTTTAACATGTACTTAATATTATGGTTGAGTTAATGTTAATGGTTATAACTTTACCCATTGTTAATTGGAATATTATTCTTGATAAAATGGATAACATGGTCGGCCTTGTCATCATCAATATCTCTTGTATGATTGTTAATTAATATGGGTGTGGTTGTACACTCCCTAGGTTGGAGGATCAGACTACGAACCATAAAGAAACTAGATTGGTTGATTTGATTTTTGTTTGTCTGAACCAAATGTCTGAAAATCCATGTATGTGAGAGATTTTTGAAGGCTAAAATTGGTAGTCTACTTTGTTTTAATTTTAGACAGATGTACTTTATTTTCTTGCAATGAAGTTTCCTTTTTTTGGTTACCTCATTTTTTCTGTTTTGTTATAAAATACTATACTCCACACTACTTGACCTTAAATCCTATGGAAGATATAAAAATACATGTATGGGTTTAAGGGAAATCACCCACAATGGAAATAAATGTTCATATGGGATTAGAGACAATATGATTATTGTTATGTGTAGTGTATAAATGACATCGAAAAAAATTTCTTTGTGGGTGCACAAGTTAATCATATCGGCCACTCATCCCATTTCATCAAAGATTTTAAGTTGCATTGTTAGAAAAATAAAACTTACTAAATTTTTCTCATACGATCAATCTTATTTAAATATCTACTATTTCAAAATGGTATATTTTGTATGTGTTTTCTAAATTTTCCCTAAAGATAAATTGGATAAACATGACCTTACACCTAGAGGAAATGGAGAGGTTGATTTGGTCATGGGAGATCACATTTGGATTCTTACAATCAGGTTGCAGGAAGGCTCAGCAATGACACTCCAAATTCGAAAAATGAATGGCCAAGGGAACATCGAAGGAGATCAGAGCTCGAGTGGAAGAATGGAGGTCAAGGATCGAGATTTTCAAACATCTAACATTTCACATTTCAGAGACATGGCGAGGTTAAAAGGAAAAAACTAAGTCTGAAACCCAGAAGTTTGAATTTCAGACTTTGGGATTTCAGAGTTTCAGAGATCTCGGTGAGCGTAGGAAGGTGAATAATTCCTCACGCCTAAAAAGGAAAAGGTCTGAAACCCTGAAAGTATGAAATTTGAACTCTCAGGTTTCAAAGTTTCGGAGATAGGAAGTGACTGGTTGGAAAAAGCGAGCAAAAAATCCCGAAATAGCGAAAGTCCAAAGTCTGAAAGGGTTTATATTTTGGAGGTCAAACGTTGTTTAAGGATTCATATTATGATGTGTTGTTCAAGAAAGTAAATTGGAAATGGAAGGCTGAGTAATATTTTGTACCTTGACGTGAAACGAGCATAGCTCCTCCTTCGGCTCCTTGTCTACTTCTTGAGCCATCAAAGAATAACGGCCATACCTCATTATCATCCTTGTGGCCCATTTTAGTGTTGTTAGGAAGAGGATGATTCTCCTCATGCAAAAAAACTCCTAGCTCAGATTCCTCCATTTCCTTGTAAGGGTCAAAAGCATGCCTCTTGCTTTCCCATTTATTGAGAATCAATTTTGGAATACACCCAACCTTGGTATCTGCCTCATAAGTGCTTGGGAGGTCTTCCTGATCAAAAGCTAAACATTTCACACTGATTGGGCTTGGTACATGAGGCTCAATATCGAAATCCAAAAAAGACTCAGATTTGATCATAGCCTTAGCTCTATACCTTGTTCTAAAAAGCATGTGTGACCAATCAAAAACAAATAACCTCCAATTTGAGCAATGAAGTCTCTTGACAAACACAATGCAAAGTGTGGTGGAAAGTCTATAACTGATACATTTTGCAATACGGTCACATTTGAGCATGCATGTAATGTGAGGCTTAAATCCTTAATGACTCCAACTATTGTTACCATTTTCCCATCCAATTGCTCTATGCCCTTGCAGATGACTTCGTATTGAAGACCCAGCTGATCGGCTATTTGCTTCAGCATGACTGAGCTACTTGCTTCTGAATCAATCATGTAATTATGTACAAATTTTTCCCCAATGATCAATGAAATGTAGAATGGATGGGGCTTCGAATTCTTGCCTTGTTGTCTTCCATGATTTCCCCAAAGCTGAGTTGCACTGGTAGCCACTTTCTCTTGTTGGTTAAGGGGTTGATTTGAGGTTGACCAATTGGCTATAGTAGCCTGCAATAGGACTCTCTATCTTGGGATAGCCAATGAATCCCACATTGAGATGTTTACATCTATTTTCTTCATTTGTTCAATGATGTTAAATGGAGATGAGCTATCTTTTTGGTTCCCTTTTCGTTGCACATTCTTCTCTTGCACATGGGTCACTACAATCGGTGCCTGAGCTGGTCTGGAAGGTGGCTTTGGCTAACTCTACACATTGGGAGTTGTAATTTGCGGGGAAATAGAGGGTTGTGGACCATTTGAATTAGAGGATTTCCCCTCTCCAATATTCATCTTCTTGGTCTGTGTATTTGCTATCACACTATGAGGAGGTGCTCAATTCATACCACATAAATCTTCAGCCTACCAATTGACAAGCATGGTCTCACTTGGAGGTATCTCTTTCTGGGTTTCTTGCTGCTAATTTTCCTCTTGACTAGGCTCTTGGGACATATCAATGGTCTGTACCATCAAGGCCTGGTTTAGTGCACCATTGAAACACGTTGACTGGTTATGGGGCTTATTGCATGGGAAACACCAATCATATTCTTGAACCATGTTGTTTTGTGTTGGAACCAAGGCCCTCAATGTCAAAGACATGTTTGGATCATATGGTAAGAAAGGCCTAGCAGCTTGAGGTTGCCTTTGGTTTTGGTTTCGATTTTCAGCTTGAGCTGGTGGTCTATATTGTGGATATGGGGGTCTTGCTTGATATTGGGTTTGAGGTTGATATGACCTAGAACTCTAAGTTTTTCGTCTCTTGATAGTCACTAGTTCATTTCCTAGGTTTTGCATAGTTGTTTCATAACCTCTTGTAGCTCTTTTGAAGTGCTAGAAGATGATGTGGAGGCTTCAATTGAAATCTGATTCCTTGGAGCAGGTATGGGAGATAATGTGGGTGTTTGACTAGTGCTTGGAGCTCCTAGTTTTGGATATAGAGGCATAGGTGGTCTAGGTGCAAGTTTACTAGCCTGAATTAAGAAATTTTCAGCTCTAATAGCAATGTTATATGAGGCGGGTAAAGTTCTACCTCCCATTGATTGAATCATCATGGAAATATCAAAATTTAAAGCTCTAAGGAAGTATAGAAAAGCACCTTCATCTATTGGTCTCATGGAAACCGGAATCCTGTCCCACGTACACTGCAATCTGAACTTGAAAGCAGTCAGCTACTCATTAGGAGCCCTCTTGATGGTTGTCAAATGTTCCAACAAGGATAGATTATCTCCCTTCTCTCCAAATTGATTATGAAGGGTGTGCACAAATGGTCCTAGTTATGGATGGATCCCACGGTTAGACTCCTAAACCACTATAAAGCTTTACCCTTAAAAGATGAAGCTAACAACTTGACCACAACATCTATTTCAATGATCTCATGAGTTACACAGACATTTGCAATATCCTGGTTGTTGTCAATTGGAGTTGTCTGGTTCACTCCAGTAAAATATGGGATGCTTTTCAGTGCTACATCTGGGACTGGATTTTGTGCGTTGAGAGCCAGCGGGCTGCAGCAAGTGAAATCGATGTAGGGGTTGGGCTGTGTCATCCTGATTAGTTGAAGGACTCTAGTTGATTGAACGAAAGGCCTATCCGGTGGAGGTGTTGACAATTTTCTATTTAGTAGAGATGGATACCTTTGGGCTCTTCTTCCTCTCCTTACTCTTTCTAGGGATAAATGTAGATAGAAAAATAGTCCCTCCTCTCTAGTTCTTGACCTTGTTTGTATTCTTCTCATGAACTTGGCAAGATTGGACTGCTGAAACAAGTGGGTTCTGCCTCTTTTGAGTCACCAGATGTGCAATTTTAGAGCTTCTTAAAAGTTGGGAACTTACAAAAAGTGCACATCAATATTTCTGTAGTAAAATGAAGACTTCTTGTCCCACCGGGTGTGCTAAAACTATTGTTGCAGAATCATAACCCCTGAAATAAGTAACTTGATAAGTTAAGATTCTTAGTGTGACTAAACAACATGGAGCATCTGTCAAAGTGTGGGAGTTTGTGAGTCGAGAGAGCTCTCCGGATGAAGGCTGGATCCTATTCCTATGTTCAGGTGCAATGTTTAGGTTTTAGAGGGTCTATCCTAAACCCTATTATAACTCGTCAAGGTGACAGAGTTAAGAGGATGCAATAATTAAAACCTAATCTAACAGAGGTGATGCACCAAAGGAATGTTAAACATTTGCATTTCCTTTTAAACACAAACCATTAAAATGTGAAATAATATCCATGCACAGATGACCAAGATTGTAATGAGGGATCAGAGAATAAGCAATAAAACATAAAAGAGGGTTGAAATCATCCATAGACTTATTCTATTGCCCCAAGAATTGATATAGTGCATTACAATAGCCAAGAGGCAGAAATTGCATTACAATTTAGATGGAGGGGTTCGAGATTCCACAAATTTTCTTGTAGAGTAGAGAGAAGGGAGGGCGCAAAGCAAGAATGTCCAAACTCTTGAAATTGTCCCTCTTGTATAATATATAGGAAGAATGAGAGAGAGAAAATGAGAGAAAAAATCCAACCATGTTCCAACCGCCCTTTGAAGAAGCATTTAAATCCCCTTCCACAATGATGGGTTTCACTACAATATCCACTCCCCCGTTAGTGGTGGGTGGGAGACTTGACGGCCTCGAAAATGGTGGGTCGAGACATTAATGGCAAGTAGGTGAGTAGCAAGTGCCAAAATATCTCTAAAATGTCCTCTCTATCTCGATTCCAAGCTTCTGATCGAAAGATATGGCCACTTGAAGGTACTTCGGGTCTAGAGTTTATTCACGCATATCCACATGGTGGCCCCACATGTCTCAAGGTTTTTCCATCTCCTTTACACTCTTGAAGTTACACCAAAGAGACATGTGATGGCTTCTGTGGACATACTCTATTTCCTTTGTATTCTGCCCAAGCCCTCCATTGGCAGAGACATTTTACCTTACCCGAGACACGTGGAGAGCTGACGCATGTTTGGGAATGGCCTTTGGGCCGTGCCTTTTGAATTTGCGTCGTTAGGGCATGTGGTACCTTCCGCTGGCTTGTTCTTTTTTATTGTGTTTTGGCTAATTCCCTTTTACTTGACAGGGCTATATGTCTGACCCTAGACACGTGAACGCTCAGCGCACATTTGGGAACCCACTCTAAATTTTACTTTTGAAGTTACGCCCTTAGGGAACATGGAAGTTTCCGCTAGCCCTTCCATACTTAAATGATTAAATGGGTCTGCTACCATTTTGACTTCTGTCAGACCCTAGACACGTGGAGATCTAGCACTCATTTGAGTCTCTACTTTTGATCGCCCCTTTGATTTTGTGCCGAGCTATCACGTGGATCTTTCTGTTTCCCTGAGTCTTTTAAACTGCCAACTCTGTGTCCTTTATGAGCCTGGGACACATGGAGGCTTGGTGATTGTTTGAGTCTCTACCTTTGGCTTCAACCCTTGGAGGTGCACCGATGAGGCACGTGGAGGCTTCCACCCACCCTCTTATACTTAGTTGATTCGGGGCCCACTTGTCCCTTTTCTGCCCATTTAGGAGCAACTCATTGGATGTTAAGCACATGGCGCTCCGCGCTCAGTTAGGGACTATCCCTTGGGTATTATTTTTGAAATTACGTCGATGAGGCACGTGGCTCCCTCCGTGGGTTTGTTCTTTACTTAGCCGATTCTGCAGATGAGACCCCCTTTTAGACCCTGACTACATTACGAGTTGGCACTCATTTCGGACAGCCTTTCTGGCTTGACCTTTGAAGATGCACCGATTGGTCATGTGGAGTCCTCTGCTGACCTTTTGTACTTAGCCATTTCAGGCCTACTACTCCTTCATTTTTGGTTGGGTCCCTTCTGCTTATTTAGGAGTGACTATGTTGGCTTCTGGACACGTGGAGATCTGGAACTTGTTTGGGGTCCCCGCTTTGGATTCTCCCCTTGTAATTACATCGATGAGGCATGTGGCTCCTTTGTGCTCTTTTGGAGACCACCTTTTGGTCTTGGCCTTTGCAGTTACACCATTGAGGCATGTGGCAGCTTCCGCTTATTATCTTATACTTAGCTGATTTGGGCCCGAGTGAATGTTGCCTTTCTCCATTGTTGTCATGTGTGCCTCTAGTCTCTTCAGGCTGTTTGCTCCTTCGCCGACCCTACCCCTTAATTGTTGAATCCACCCACCCCTTCATTTGGGATCCATTGCGAGCTCACAAGACTAAACCGACCCTTTTGATTTTCTTCTGTGTAGAGGTGTGTTTGATTATTTTTTCCTAAGGGGAAAAATTGGTCAACAGGGACACCTTGTATATGCCCCTCCCTTCTTCTTCTTGTCTATAAGATATTTTACAGATATTCCAAACCTTCCTTCTAAACATTGTAATGTAAAATATGTGCTTTTGGGCTTGAATGTTGTGTACTTTATCAATTTTGGGAGTAATATAATTAGATCTCATGGGATGTTTCAAACCCTCTTCGTGTTGTGTTGCAAATTTTTTTGGTATTTCATTACACAAAATTTATTGTGTAATGTTGTGCTTTTATTACAATTTTCTAGTTGTGTTTTGTTTATCATACAGGTTGTTTAACATTCTTCTGATGCATCACCTTCCCTTAAAGTAGGTTTTAATTTTATGCATTCTCTCTAACTCTATCTCCTTGGGAAATCCTTAGATTAGGATTAGATCGGCAAATCTCTGCACTTTCGAGTAGTTGTCACTAGGTTAGGATAGGAATCGGCCTTCTCCGCAGGGTTATCCCGATTGTAAAGTCCAACGCGTTGGGATAAATCCATATTTGACGGGTCACATGGACTGCCTCAATCCTTCTAATTGCAAAACATTAGGGGTGCTTTGTGATTTCACCATAAAAGTATGTTTTTAGATAATATTCAATTTTTAAAATATTTATGTATTTATTTCCATTATAATTATGTTGTCCTAGAGGAATAAGAATATTTTTTCCTTTGATTCAAAAAAAACTTTGTGAGAACCAAGATTGTTTGTGCTAGGTTTTGTTTCATTCGGAGTAAATAAAATCACTTCCATTCTCCATTCTATTAACATCCTCATGTGAAAGCAAATTTCATAAGATATTTTATGAAGGTTCTCAAGTCTTTATTGAACTCTTCAATAACTGATAGTGGGGATGATTTTTGTAAGGCTCCTATCCCGATGTGGTATGCTAAGAACATATGTGGAGTCCATCTTAGGGTCAATGAAGAGTGACAACATTTCCTGTCTCATATTTCTTATTAGACGGATTAGGGCTCAATTGTTTCCAACTTGATGGTTGTCCGTAGAAGGTTTTGTGGCCAATGGTCATTTCATCCCATCTAGATGTTCTCCATGGATATCTAATAGGTCGTAGTGCTGAATTGGGTGGTGGGTAGGATTGTCCTAGAAAGTATTTTCATGTTATTTACATTTTTGAGCTTTACTCTAATGAAAACATTGATGACTTCTTGGTTTCTAAGGATGAATCTGATGATGATGCTAAGGATGAATCTGATGATGATGGTGGGCATTATGATGGTTGACCGAAACATGACATTATCGAATTTTTTCTTGAAGGGAAGAGGTAGGGGAAGATAACAAAAAACTTAAAATTCATACAACAAAAACAAATATAATAAAACAAACACAACACTGGAGCACACAATACACAAAATGCACAGTAAAAATTTGAAATAAAAATCAGCTACATATATATTATATTTCTTGAAAATATTCAGCTGGGCTTCACTTCTCAATTTTTCTTCTTCTTCCATTTTGTTTACTCTTTTCTTTCTTACCTCTTATATCCAAAAATGAAACATACATAAAAATTAAAAAATTCAATTGAGAAATTAATTTCATATAGCTGCACATGAGAGACATACATTCCTTCCAAGAAGAATACAAACATTAATTCATTTTCTAGGATTAGTGAGAATGTCAAAGATCAAATCTAATCATTCCATTTAAAGAAGATGTTTTCATTATTGCCAGAACCTGTAGTAGTCACAAGCTTCCATCTTTCATAGGTCACACTGAAATGTGGTGGTTGAGATTATATCTCCAGCACTCCCCCAATATCTTAACTCATTTTCATCCATTTTAGAACTATATGAATGTTCTCCATAGCTGTGGCTACCATTCCTAGATCTTCCATTATTTACTTCATCTTTAACATAAAAACCCAAACAACATCTTAGATATGCGGATGCATCTTTTCCCAATGGGTTAGTAAAAATATCTACAAATTGATCTTGTGATCTACAATACTCAAGACATATTTCCTTGTTATTTACCAATTGTCTTATAAAATGATATCTAGTGTCTATGTGCTTCCTTCTTTTATGAAAATCATGACTTTTAGACAATGCAATGGCCAAGTTGTTATCACGATAAATATTTATTTCTTCTTATTGTTTATTCATCAACTTCGGCTAGAATTATCCTCATCCAAACGACTTGACATGTTCTACTCATAACTGCCACATACTCCACTTCTGCTAAAAAAAAGTTTTTTTATAATGGGTTATTTCTTTGATTCCCATGATACTACCTATAAATTTTGGTCAGAGATCCAAATAATTAAATAGAAAATGAAAAATTCTCATATACCATCACACATGCTTATAGGTATATATACAAATATATAGGTAAATTATAGCCTATAAATATGGATTCAACAACCCATGATTCTCTCCTAGAATCATTTTGATGTTAAACCTGTAGAAAAACCACATTAACCAATACATATATATGAGTTTGTTGTATACAACCCATATAACAAACAATATTGCTACTATCCAATGTAATAATAATACACACATAAAAATATATGAGCATTTGATAATGTTTTCCTAACATTCCATCGCTTAGTGTGAACATGGGGAAAACATCCATTTTGCATTGCACCTAATTTTGAGATGGTGTGATTTTCCATTGGTTTATCAAAAACCAAGACAAAGATGGTTTTCTATTAGATAACTAGATTTCGAGATTTGTGTGATTTTGTATTGGATTATCACAAACCAAGACAAAGATATGGTTTTCTATCGGTTGACCAAAAAATGAGACAAAATAGGTTTTCAAATGGTTTACCCCAAACCATACCACAATGTGCAGTACTACTTCGGTTATCATCATGTCTTCACGTTTAGGATTTTATTTTTAAATCCATACATATTAATCAACTCAAAGGGTAACATTGTGTCATTTCCCCCCACAATGTGAAGTTTGATAACACATTATTATGAAAAAATCACAGCGAACTAAAAACACACTCACACATGTCACCATAGAAAAAGAGACCCTATCGTTGGCGACTGAGGAGATGTTGTTGATTGACCTCCAGCATGATGTGCCTCCTTCCTCTAGTGTGAAGTTGCTAACTCAGATGAATATTAATTTGATTTTCATCATATAATTCTCCTCCTCAACTCGAACGCCGTATTACATCGATAATGTGTCCGACAAAAAGTGAGGAAATCCTTTTTATTTTATTTTTCAACTTTTACAATGACTAAATTTTATTTTATTTTTAAAATCTTTTGATGACAAATAATACTTTAACACTCACATAATGACACAATTATAATACTTAATGATAATTTTACTATGATTGATAATTTGTGATAATACATATGAATAATTATTTTGACATGGACAATGATATTTGACAACTAAGGAGTAACCATAAATTTTTTGACTATTGATGCCTGGTCTACCAATGACTTACCACTCACGACCCAACAAAATGACTATGATAATGATGACATTTTGACATAAATAATTTGTCATATTTGACAGTTAAAAGTCATAAGGAAATTCACTATTTATAGATTCTAATCAATAATTTTACATGAGTTTTTATGCACTAAAAAATAGATTAACTAATAATCTATTATTCAATGAACCACTTATAAAAAATAAAAGATAAATCTACCCTAAATGACTCTATAATATTGAGTGTAATTCAATGGACCTAAACTTAATATAACAAATTGACTAAACACACACATCGAAAAAACTAAAACAATGGGCAACAACATGGCGTGGAACTTGAGCAGTGTAGTGTCCACTTTCCTTTGACACCTTTTGTTACTAATCATGATATTGCTGACTATATTATAGACATGATTATGGACCCTATTATAGTATGATGATAGATGTTAGATCATGGGTTATTGTTGACTTGATTATGTTATGATTATGATTATAAAAAACACCTTGGATATTGATGATGGTATACTATTTGACATGGTTATATTATGAATGTTGTGCGGACTTGTGATATTTGGATATTGTGAGTAGACCTAGAAATGGAAATTATTGGATGATGATATAAGTGTTGAGTAAAATTACAAATGACATTGCTAGATTGCTTTGATGTTGTTATGATTCATATATCTAGATGATTTTGGTAACTATATTTATATTAGTTTGGATGTTCTAATATGGCCACGAGGTGAAGGAGGTATTTGTGTTTTGCAGGTTTAAAATATCACAACAAACATCGGGGATTGGAGACCAACCACATTGGAATTCTAGATGAATTCAACAAGGTCACCATGGCAACTAGTATTTGTTTGTGTGTGTTAGGGATTCCCATGGGGGGGATCACCTTTAATTGTGACCAAGGGGTTTTATGTATTTTCTTTTATTTTGGTCCCTTTGTTTATGTTTGCATGTGTTTATTTTGTGATGCTTTTACCCCTTTCATTAATTATTAAATGGTGTGTAAATTTTGTGAGTAATCATATTGTTAAAATAAATAAATCAAATATGTCATAATAAGGTAATTAATGAGAGTTGTTGGCCATGATTTAAAGTGATATAAGTATGTGTAAGAGATATGTAAGTGATGTGTGAATTGACTTTTGAGTGTGAAACACTCCACCTTCTTGGAAATTCAAAATTGTCCTTGGAGGCTGATTTTGGAGGCTTGTGGGACAAGTTAAACTTGTCCCATACCTCTTAAATTTAATTACCAACCATACCTACGGTTGGGGAGTTGAGATTAGATTTTTATAATGCTTTTTGAGAAGGTAGATTGTAGGTTTTAATTGCACTTTTCTTACATGATTTAATCTCAGTCCTTTGGGGTGTGGGTTGGATTTGAGTGTGTAAGTAAACTGTCATATTATTCACCCACCTATTTATTATGCATTGGAGAATGAAGTTGACTTTTGGGTTGGGGTTGAAGATGTGTGATATGGCATCCTACGTGGATCTGCCTCATCCTCTTCCCTTCCCTCTTCTATAAAATTCGAATGGCTTTCCTTGTTTTGGGGTTGCTTCATTTTGGAGACTTTATTCTTGGGCGAATTCCTTGCTATTTTGGGAGCTCTTGCTTTGAAGAAGTTTTTTTGGAAAAATTGTTACATGCTTGTGCTTGGCTGTTTTGGATTGCTTGCATTGGGATAAAGCTTGTTGTTTTGGAACTTGGAACAACTCCATCATGGAGAGGTACGAGCTTGACTCTTGAAATGCTCTTCTTTTATGAATGTAAGTGTTAATGTATGAATGTTTTAGCATGTTTGTGGGCCGTTGGGTTGATGGCCTAGGAATGGTGTAGGAGAAGACTATGGGGTTATATTTTGTGGGAGGCACAAGTGTGTTTTAGGGGGTATTAGGATGGAGGGAGTTGGGATTTGGGTTCCACCTTACAAAGAAATAGATTGCATTTCTTTACTCGTTATGGGGTGCCATAAGAGGTTGGGGAGGCATAAGGAAATATGAGTAATAAGGGGTACTTAGGGGAGGCATAAGGGCATATCAGGGATGTAAGGGCATATATATACATATGTTGGTGGTTTTTTCTCGTGGTGATACCCACTTCCCCTTGGGAGGTATAAGCAACATCCCCGATAGTTTCTTGCTCCTTTGGCTTGCTTGATGAAGCCTCAGTATTGTTTGTCATGTTTTATTAGAGTTGAAAACTACATTCTGTTTGGAATTGTGTTTTATTGTGATTATGCTACTTGAGTGTTTGTGGAAGCCTGTTTTAGCCATGAGTTGGATCACATCTTTTATTGCTCTGTGGTTGGGGCTCGGGGGACAATGAAGAAGGATGGATTCTCCTCTTCTTTGGATTTCTTGGTTGGGTGGAGAGTGTTGCCTTTCCCCTACTTTTGTTGTGATCAAATTGGAAGAATGAGAAATATGCATGTTACTGTTCTGGAGCTGAGATAAAGACAATTTGAAAATCCCTTGTGAAATGAAATCTTATTGTAGCCCCTTTTCCACTTGAATTGGATTATCTGATGTATTCATTATAATGTAAAGATACTTTGTATTGGCAATGAAAGTGGAAATTTGAAATGTAAAAGATTTCTACTATGTATTTTGTTTTGGAAAGAATGTGAAAGAATGACACTGTTTTGTATGTTGTATTTTGAAATCAAATGGAAAGGAGGTTGTAAGAGTTTCATTTGAATTAATGGAAGTGTTTTCCTTGTTCATATGATATTCTTCAATTGGAAATCTGTATTTAACACGTTCTATGAAATCCTGTTTGGAAAAGAGGAAAAGTGAAACACGTGAAAAGAAAATGTATTATTATGTCCTGTATATAATATATGTTTTTGAAAGAATAAAATAAGGAAGTTTTAAAGTTGTAAAGTTGTCTTTTGGAATAGATAAAGGATTGCATAATCTTCCTCAAATTGTATCATTATGTTGAATTTCATCATTTAGATGGGAGTCAGTAATCTCTGTTTGAAAGGAAGTGTAATACTCTTTTTGAAATATGTGAATGTTGGAAATCAGAGACGTATCTTAGGTTTGAATAGTTGGATTGAATCAACTAAATGCATTAGATTAGGTTTGGAGCACATTATAATACTTGGAAGAAGACAATGGAAAATAGACCTTTTAAATTTTTTTAACTCTATCTTGTATTCCTATTGACAATTATTTAATCCCAAATGCTCAGACTGAATCTACAACAAAGGAATAACAAATGAAACATTAATTTGGGCATAATAAGATCTAATCGAATTCATCTAGATATTAACACTTAAGGAAATTCTTATAAAAACTTAGCAAAATCGGGCTCAACCATTTTGCAGTCGTGTTGCTATCAAGAAATGTAAATGTTCAAATTGCAAATCAATCAGACAAATTGAATCTTGAAATCTCTCTTAAATACACCTAAGAAAAATTTTCCATGTCTATTTGACATGTTGAGAGAGGGACAAGAAAAATTGAACAAATATAACAAGTTAAAGTTTACCAGTTTGCATTGTAAAAGCTTGCAGAACGTTTTCACAAAATTTACCCCTTAATCAAAATAAAAAATTAATGATGTTTTTGTAAAGAGGACGTCGATATATTTCTAGAAAGTCCTCATTTTCCCAAAACCGAGCCCTCTATCAAAATTTATGGCCTTCTGAAGGTTTTCCTTCACTTTGCGTCAAAAAAAAGAATTTTGGGGAAAACATTCCTTGGCGGGCCTTTGGGCCTGAATTTTTCACTTAGAACTTCAGAAAAATTTTGGGAAATTTTTCCTATTTTTCCCCACTGACCTGCAGCCAATCAGAGGCTGCCATGTTGCACCATGAGGCATCGGCACAGGGGCGGATCTCTTTTTAATTTTAGCGCTTCCAGAAAATTTTGGGAAAATTTTCCAAATTTTCCCTGCGCCCACCGGCCCGCAGCCTAACAGGAGCTGCCACATGGCATCATGAGGTACTAGAGGAGGTGTGGGTGAATGATACCCTATTAACCCTTTGGGGCATTAAACTAATTCCCCCCCCCCCACCGCCATACCTTCCCAGCGTTGGCTTAGGAGGTGCCACGTGTCCCTAATGGACGTACTGAGACCCGCAGTGAGCGGGCACAAGTTTTTTTTTGTTTTTTTTTTTTTTTTTAGCCCCACGTGGGAAAATTTCAAAAATTCTCCCTGTGGCCTGCCGATCCACTCTTCGGGTACATTTTCACCCCTGGGCCCACTTGCCCGCTCTTGGGGAAAATTTTCACCAAGGCCCGTCGGCCCATAACTCAAAAACTATGAGGAGTTAGGAGAACTTATTTATATCACTGGAAAGGTGAGGAAATTTCCTATCCAATGGAAGTAATTTAGGGAAATTTTGAATGCATTAAGTTTGGAAAAATTGGGTTGAATCTTTAAGCCGGTTAGAGAGTGGGTATGGTGAGGAATTACCCTCTGAACCTTATTGAACCTTCTAACACTAAAATTTGGACCTTGTGACCTCTAATAATTGTTAATAAAAGAAAAGAATGTTCTAGTGAATTAGAATTGTTCTGGAACTTGTTAGTGACAATTGTTGCCTTGTAATCTGGTTGTAGACTCTTTTAAACAAAAAAAAATTATTCCCTAATTTTCCTAATTAATCCTATGTTGTTCCTTGGTCTCAAGTGGGTTGTTTTAGTGGGCGTAACAAGAAAACTTGTGTAGAAGATGGATCTATGGATTTGAATAAAATATAATAATAATAAAATTGATCAGATAAAGATAACTGAAAAAAAAAATCCTTAACAGATACACATGAATCGCCCACTTGGAAAGGAATTCCCTTACCAAATTCCATATGTCTCGAGCCTTCAATGTTCCTTCTCGGTATAACAGATATCAATGGAAGTTTATATAGGATATAATGGAATAGGAGGTGTCTAGAGTCTAAATGCAATGAATATAGTTGAATGCACAGTTATGCAAAACTTGTATCTTTGAGGAATACGTGTATGGATATCAGGTATGCAAATGATATTGAATTTAGATTCCAATCCATTATAAGATTGAATCCCTCATGCCAAACACAATATTTTGTGTGAGGCCGAGTCTTCAAGAAGATTCCTATAATATATTTGGATCAAATATAAACCATTATGGCATTTCCCCATTGTTTATTTCATTTCTCCATTATACACTGAGATTGACGATTTCTCTAATACCAAATACAACTTTGGTCAGAGATCCAAATAACTAAACAAAAAATGAAAACTTCTGATATTTCATTACACATGCTTGTATGTATATATAAAAATTCATAAAAAAACTATAGCCTATAAATATGGAGTCAAAAATCCATGATTATCTCCTAGAATAGTGTGGTTGTTAGACCCATAAATTAACCACATTAACCAATACATATATATGAATTCATTATAAACAACCCATATAAAAAATAATACTACTACTATGAACTGAATAATAATACACACATTTAAAAATATGTGAGCACTAAATAATTTTTTCCTAACACTACACATGTTTGAAAATTAAAATCATAACCAGATGTACTTTTCCTATCATCAACACTTCCATCAAAATCGTTTTCCATCTATAAAATTATCAAAAACTTATCCATGACTGAATATAAAATTTCATAGTTCTTTGTTCTATAAACATACCTCAGTATTACTTTTCCAGCTTGGCAATGAGAGTCTTTTGTATGAACCTCAAAATAAGGCTCTCACTATACATAATTTAAGGCCTTGTGGTTGTCAAGTACATGAGACTACCAGCTATTCTTTTAAATAATCTAGGATTAACAAATGAACCACTATCATCCTTTCTAAACATCATTCCTATAACTCACTTACATACTTTAATTGAGAAATAAAAATAACTTCAATAGATTTCTTAACTTCTATTCCTAATAATTATTTCATCGACCAAGGTCGGTCATTTCAAACTCTTTCATCATGGCTTCCCTAAAGAAATATCTCGAAAGGTCTCTCATGAAAATTAAATCTACATAAAGACACACAATAAGAATTTTACCTTTTCATCAATTTTTATATACAAAGTAGGCTCGCTTTTTCACCTTATGAAGCCTTTTTTAATTAAATAAGAATAAATGTGGTTGTATCATGCTCTAGGAGATTGTTTGAGTCCATAGAGCACCTTCTTCATCTTGTATACCTTTTCTTCATGACCTGAAATTTCATATCCTTCTAGATGTTGTACATAAACCTCTTCTTCAAGATAATTATTTAAAAATGTTGACTTCATATCCATTTAAAAAAATCAAATTTTATGATCTCTAATGGCCAAAATGGTTCCTATTGTATTCAAATGTACTATAGGAGAAAAAATTTCATTGTAATCAATACTAGGATGCTATGTTAAACCACTAACAACCAATCTTCGCTTATGCTTCAGCGCTTTACCATCCAGACCATGTTTATTTTTGTAAATCCATTTTGCACATATGACATCCTTTCCTTGAGGACAATTCACCAACTCCCATGTGTTATTATTCTCAATAGCTTCAATCTCTTCATCCATGGCTTCATCGAAAGACATCAGATTAGTAAATTCTGAAAATTAAGCAAAAATAGAGAGAGAATTTGATGTATCAACATTAAAATCCGATTCATAAATATCTCTTAAACTCATTTATTGCTGCAATAAACTTTCCATTATAGGATCCAAAGAACTGCTCCTATCAAGTGTGTTTGGTAGACTTATTTCTAAAGGCATCATGGCTAGTGTTCTTGGTGAACTCGTTGTCTAGGTGTAAAATTACTATTTCTTATAGATATCTTTTTTGTAGATGGAGGCATAGCTTGAGCTACAACTATTTGTGTACATCCAGGATTGAAAGAAGGTATTGCTTAAGGAGTACCTTCTTGATCTAACAATATCATTAACAATATCATCATGTGAATCAGTTGTTGCTACACTTATTATTTTTTATACACTTCTATCCCATGCTTCATTCTCAACAAATTGTACATATGTGCTGAATATAAATATTATAGTACCTGGATTAAACAACTTGTAATCCTTTGTATCTTCTAAATACTGAATAAAGAGAGACTTCTCACCTATGTTATATAAATTCCTTCTTAGCTCATTTGGAACATGAGTATATACAAAATAATTTCATATGTGAAACACTATTCCTTCTACTACTCCAAGCCTCTTGAAGAATGATGTTCTTTATGATTTTAGTTCAACATATTTTCTAAATATAAACAATAGTTGCTATTGGGTTAGCCAAATCTTCATTTGGTAAATTCTTTGAATTCAACATAATCCTTTCCATTTCCATGATGGTTCTATTTTTCCTTTCAACCACACCATTTTGTTGAGGTGTGTAACGGGCTATAAACTATTTTTGAATACCATGTTTTTTGCAAATATTCAAAAAATATTTAGAGGTATACTCACCACCTCTATCAGTTATTAATACCTTGATGTAGTAACGATTTTTCTTCTCGACAAGAGCCTTGAACTATTGAAAGACTCCAAAAGCATCAAATTTATGTCGCAAAAAGTATACCCATGTTTTCCTTGTATAATCATGAATGAATGTCATAAAATATGAACAACCTCCAATAGAATTTGTTTGCATTGGTCCACATACATCTGAGTGATTTGTTGTCATAGTTTAACGTAGTAAACAAATTAGATATTATTAGGCTTGTTTTCTTTATCGTATCCCATT
Organism: Taxus wallichiana var. yunnanensis; assembly: GCA_018340775.1. NCBI lineage: Eukaryota > Viridiplantae > Streptophyta > Pinopsida > Cupressales > Taxaceae > Taxus > Taxus wallichiana. The sequence goes on along the minus strand of CM031239.1, from coordinate 1,037,067,726 downwards.
ATTCTCTATCTTTTTGTAATTCTCCTTTAATTTTGGGGAATATTGTTATTTCTCTTTCCTATATAATTGTACGTGCTTCTGAATAATAAAGTGTGTGAGATATCTAATCTCTATTTCTTATCCACTTCTCACTCCTCTTAATCTGGTATTAGAGTTATTATTTTTCTCTTTGAGCTTGTGAGAAATGAAATTACCATCAATCAAAATTAATTTATATGTTACTTGAATTCATATCAGAGCTTGGAAGCTTGGAGTAGAAAAAAATAAAGGAATTTAGAAGTGGTTGCATTGAGAAGTGAGACATGGAAGAGCCATTCACCTGCGTGGACATTGGACATGTGGAACAAGAACTCTAAAAAATTCCAATGCAGATATTGGAGGATCCTTCCACGTGACCTGCCAATACTAGAAGCATCTGAACATGGTAAATTTATACTACGTGAGTTTATTCACTTGTCTACTTAAGGATAAATAATTTGAAAGAAGGAATTTATTTTTTGGTGCTACATGGAGACTGTTGCTTGGCTTTGAGAAGACTTGCTTTTATTTTTGACATGGAAGGGAAAACTTCCACCTTTTTTTTTTGCATAAGTGATTCAGAAATTACTAATCAAACTACATACATTTTAAAATTCCTCTGTAGACAAAGAGATAAAGGACATTTTTATCAAACATGTGGTCAAAAAAAGGTCACTGGTGTGGAAAACCTACTACTACGTGGAAAATGACTACTTCTATCTGAAGAAAGACTCCTGCATCATTTTTGTTATTGGATGCGTTATCTTTGTTTTAGTTGAATGCCTCTGAATATCTACTACATCACCATTCCTGGAAGATAGTTGGACATTTGGTGCAATCCCTACAATATCTTGCATTCTTGATAGGACGTGAGTAGCAAAAAGACGTGGTGGAAATAAATGTTTGCTAAATATTTTTTTTTAAAAAGTTTCAGTATTTCCTAAAAAGAGCCTCAAACTAGCTCAAGTCGAGTCCCACAGACCAACGTTGAATGTCAAGTGTGAATGAAACAATCGGGACTACTGAGAGCCATGAAAATGACTTGCCAGCCGTAGAACACTGTCTAATAGCTCAAGAAATCTACGGGTTCTATTTTTAATTTCTTAACGATCTTCATAACACTAACAACCTTGTATTCGACGATATAGTTTGAAGAGAAATTCTCGAGTTTTTTTTTGACGTCAACTACCAAACGAAGAGAGTTCGAAAAGAGCTCAAAGCTGATTACGATGGAGACTGTGAAGACAAAGAAGAGCACCCTAAGAGGCATCACCATCTCTCATCAAAAGAATATTGAGTGCATCTCAGACACCGACTCTCTCAACATTGAGTCAAAACTTTTAATAATTCTTTGAAATTAATAAAAAAACTATTTTTTTATTACAATGTCTTCTCCGAAGTTGCTTCTATAGGATGCCCAGTTACTCAAAGTGCCAAATTATGCACGGTGGAATATAAAAATGCGTACGATCCTTCAGTTTGAGGGATTATGGGGCATTGTCACATGGTCTGTTCCAATTCCTACTAACGTTAATGAGCTCATAAAATATGATATGGCTAGTGCCAAAGCACTAATGTTGATTATGTTGAGTATCACAGATGATGTTCAAACACATGTTTGGGATGTAGAGAAACTGCAAGAATTATGGGATAAGTTAGAAACCATCTTCGAGGAGAAGAATTAGACTAAGATACTCCATCTTCGGTCGAAATTGCATACCTTATCTATGGGGTTAGATGAGAAATTTGAGGAGCTCTTACATCGGGTGGTTGACCTACGAATGGAATTATTAGCTCTCAGTGAGAAGGTATAAGACAAGATTCTAGTTTCGATCACCTTGAGGGAACTCCCTTCTCATTTATGAGTGTTCATTACGACACTGAATGTATCCAAATGGAAAGTGACGTTTGAAGAACTCATGAACTTGTTGCAGTAGGAAGAGGCCATCAATTCAGTCCAAGATGACACCCAAGAAAAATCCCTTTTCTCAAAGCCCCATCGTGGCCAGAAGATTTGGAAAGGTCTCCCAAAGAAGCAAACACAAGCACATCAGAATTCACCAAAGAACAAGCTCAAAAGTCATAACCAATGTAGAATCCACACATGATCCATCATCTTCCTTGCTTAATTTCATTGGTGTCACAACCGGTGTTGGGGATACCTTGCACTTTGCCATATTAAATCTTTTAAAAACTTCATTTTCATATTTAGATTGAGAAATAAATATGCCATCATTGGATTGATGGACTTGAATCCCCAAAAAATACTTCATAAGACCCAAATTAGACATTTCAAATTCATTCTTCATTGCTGATTTGAAAGACTCTTTGTAAAGATCACCAGTAAGGATTAGATCATCCACATACAAGAAAAAAATTAAAATGTTACCTTGCTTGTTGACTTTGATGTAAAATTTTGGCTCACAACCACTTCTTTGGAAACCATTTTGAATGAGATAGGAGTCAATGCGGTTGTACCAAGCTCTTGGAGTTTGCTTTAATCCATAGAGTGCCTTCTTCAACCTATACACCTTGTCTACATGACCTGGTATCTCATAGCCTTGTGGTTGTTCCACATACACTTCCTCCTCTAAATAGCCATTTAAAAATGTAGACTTTACATCCATTTGACATACAAGCCACTTATTGTGGGCAGAAATAGCTAATATAGTCCTAACTGTGTCCAATCGAGCAACAGGGGAAATTTTCCAAACTTTAAAGGTTTGGAGATTTTTAGATTTTTATTTTCCAATACTATTTTGAAGATTTTCAACTGTCTTTAAAAGATTAACACTATGTTTCTTTTTATAGTTTTAATTTTTCTAAATTAACAATTCTTTTTTTCCGTATGTGAAAACTATCACCTATTACTCTCTATAAGAAATTTGGTACCCTACCTTATATTAAATACAAAATATTGATAATAATTTTTGAAAAAAACATTTAATTATTAAATATTGATGATAACATTTATATGAATTCAAGGACTTTCCATTCATTAAAATATTGCAGGACACTGTAAACAAAAATATGCTTGGAGTATCAAAAATGAAAGAAAATGATTCATTTGCTAAAAAATAACTGCTCAAATACAGCAACACATTTCTACACAGCATTAATTTTCCGAATGCAAAATTATGTAAATTCAAACAACAAAGCATTTCAATATCCTATATAATCTATAGCACAAACTCTGTATCTCTAATTCTATACCCAGATGAACATGATTTTTGGTGCTAATTAATTTAAGATGTAAGAATAAATAAGATTACCATTGTTTTTAACAGTTCGGCCTGACTTGCATAAGCATTTTCTCTTTCTCGTACGGATGGCAACTGCGATGCCAGTTCCTGAAGAAATTAAACAAACACACAACTCTATAATTTTAATGTTCAATTCCAATATGGTTTTTTTTTTGTCATGTGAAGCAGACAAATTTCAACATACCTGAGCTTTCTTAAAGAGTTGATTCGAATAAGGCGCCTTTTCATTAGCAATTATACTGTCTACAAACTCCAACAATTTAATTATTTGTTTCTCCTTCCTTATAAGCGAAGTGGTTTTATTATCGAAAAGGACAGCTCTCGAATTGCATCGTCGAACTAATTCCTGCATGAAGCTTAAACAAATCATCATAGTATTTTTATAGAGAAATGATTTTAGTAGCTTACACGTTATTTTAGAAGAGATGCAAAAGTTTACCAACAAAAAAACAAGTTACGACGTAAACTAAACTTTAATTATTTTGGATTTATTTGTTTTATTTTATTTTTCTTATGATTATTTTCTTAGTTTGGATTTATTTTCTTATGATTAGTATTTGGCGAAGGTCAAAATACAGTTACGAGAAAAATAATAATAAAAAGGTCCACTAAGCGGTTTGTTACAAAAATAATTAATAGTAGGTTTGTGAGCACAAATATTTTGACACGCATTGGAGAAAATGTAGGGCCTGGACGGAACGGGTGGGAAGGAGAACTTTCAATATGCTGAGCGGCTCATCCATGACCCTGGCTCTGGCTTTGCGCTGAAGGACCCTAGCAATCACACCTGGGCGGACTATGTCTCGGGCAGCCTGTCTGCATAAAGGGTTCTAATTTCCCTCCCCTATCTCCGGTTTGCAATGTTCAGGGACCATCCTCAGTCGTGCCTTCTTATTGGGTGGAGAGAGCAAAAGGAAGGTAGAACTTGTGGGTTCTAAAAAGCAAGCATGAAAGGTAAAAATGACTGCTTCTATTAAAGTTTTTGCATACCTTGCTGCTCAATTTCTTCATTACAAAATGCATACAAATGTTTCATATATAGAGGCATTTCAAAAAGTTTGTTTCTTAGCAAGCTAGAAAATATTAAATGAGATTTGGTACGAGAAAATATTTTACGATAAATTGGAAATATTTTCCAAATCCCTTTTGTTGAAAAAATCTGTCAAACTTAATCTGGTAGTTGAGATTACAAAAAACCCAACACTCCTCCCTTATCTTAACTACCATGCTACAACACCAAGACATTCTCTGAGATACTCAAAAATATATTTTGGTAAAGGCTTTGTGAGAATGTTGGAAAACTAGTCTTTAGACCTGCAAAAGTCCAAATATATTTCACCATTGTTGACGAGCTCCGTATGTTAGGAAATAAGAGATAAAATATGCGGAATTATCCCTTACGAATCACAACAAAGAGAAACTAATATACAAAAATATTACGAGATCTCAAATAAAAGTGCGAATAAATAACACAACACGAGACAAGATTTAACGTAGTTCACCCAATTTGGGCTACATCCACCAAGAATCACTTGCTCATATTTTATTACAAGCCTCCACTCTCTCAATACAATACCCGAGATCCGTTTGGGCTATGCTCAACAAACTATACAAAATTCACACCCGAATTCAAAACACATCTCGCAATACATTTGCTTGTCTATCTATTATATGCATAAGACCATATTAATAGACAATCCTTAAGCATTAGATTTTACGAAACCATGGGTATCTAACAATGGGCAAAAACAAAACCGTCCCATAAACCTATGGGTAGCCGAAGAGGTGGTTTTACAAAACAATGGCTACTTGAAAACTATAGGCCCAAAACAGCCCACAATGGTTACCCATTACCCATGGGTTAATAAACCACCCATGAAAATTTGCTTCAGGAGCTTTGCCCCGAACCCCCGACCCGCTCACCTACGAGCGGGATTGGCGTAAAAATACCCGAGTGAAACACATAGAAGATGTACCACACTCTAACATGAAAATAGGCTCCACAAACATAACACCGTAATGAAGTGATATTCGGTGTCGATGTGCTTGCTCCACTTGTGGAACACATGATTTTTGATAGTGGAATTGTTGAGTTGTTATCATTGAATATCGTGTTGCTTCTTCTTGATAGTGTTCCAAATTTGCTAGAACTCTCCTAATCCATACTCCTTGACAAGCTACTATCTTCTGCGGCTCTACATATTTTTCTTCTGACGACGAGAAAGAGAAATGAGTTACTTCTTGGATGCCCATGAGATCGCGCACTTTGAACCAAAATTAAATACATAACAAGAAGTAATTTTACTATCATAAATGTTACATGCACAATTACTATCCCCGCATCTGAAGTTAATCTGAAATCATCATCTCTTGCATACCAAATTCCATAATTTGTAGTTTCAGCAACATATCTTAGTATCCTCTTTCCTTCAAGCCAGTGTGATTCTTTGGGAGTCTCCATGAACCTTGAGATGAGACTAACTCCATACATTATATTTGGCCTTGTTGTCGTCAAGTACATCAAACTTCAAACAATTATTTTATACAATGTTGGATCGACATTGGATCCCTTATCTTGTTTGCTTAGTTTGAGGCCGATAGCAACAGTGTTGTTACGGGATTCAATTTCAACATATTGAACCTTTTCAACACATCATTTACATACCTGGACTGACATATGAATATTCCTTCTTTAGATTGAGTCACTTCTGTGCCCAAAAGTATTTCATCAACCCTAAATCGGTCATTTCAAATTCCTTTTTCATGGGTAACTTAAACAAGTAAATAGAAAAATTTCCTATGAATATGAGATCATCAACATACAAACAAACTATTCTAATCTAACCTCTAGTGTTCATCTTGATCTATAGGGTCGACTCACTGCTGCTTTTGTTGAATCCATTCTGCAGAAAATATGCATCCATCCTACTATACCATGCTCTCGGAGCTTGTTATAGACCATACAAGGCCTTTTTCAACATATCGACTTTATTTTCTTGTCCATATATTTCATATCCAGGTGGCTGCTGAACATAAACTTCTTCTTCTAGAAAACCATTCAATAATGCTGACTTGACATCCATTTGATATAATTTACATTTATTCTAAGTTGTTATGGCTATGATAGTTCTAACAGTGTCAATTCTAGCCACTTGTTAATTTTTTTGTTATAATCAATTCCGGGATGTTGTGAGAAGCCCTTTGCTACTAACATTGCCTTGTGCTTTTCCACATTTCCATCTGCATTAAATTTGGTCTTATAGAACCACTTAAAACCAATAACATATTTTCCTTCAGAAAAATTGAGTAAGTTCCAATTTTGATTCTTTTCTATAGAATACATTTCTTCATCCATATCTTTTATTCATTCTTCATTTTCTACAACATCTTCAAAATAAATAGGACCACCTTGTAGAAACAATGCAAAATCAAAGTATAGCTCTTCATCTTTCTCATTTGGATCATATATCTCCCTTATACTTCTTGTGTTCTTGGAAGCATTTTTGAAATGAGATCTAAGTTCGCCAATGTTGGATTAGATGAGTCACTATTCTATGGACTTGTAGTTAAAGCATGCCTTCAGGCTCCACCAGGCTGAAAATTTATTATGGGTCTCCATATTGTATGTGGAGTAGGTGTCCTAAAATTGTCTCTTGATTGATTTCTTTGAGGGATATGAGTTGTAGGTGCATTCTGAGAAGTTACTACCACACTCTGTTGAGTAGTGGGGTCATGGAATGGAGTGGTTGCTAGAGCGAGCCCTTGTGAAGCTGGTTGATTGACCTTTGCACCATTTCCTTCAACTTCATATTTTCATGAGATACCTCTATAGAGATACATGTCTCTTTATCAATACTTCTATCCCAGGATTTGTTCTCTATAAATTCAACATCTCTCTTGATAATAGCCTTATTGGGGATGGGATTATACAACTTATAAGCCTTTGACTACTCATTGTAACCTACAAAAACACATTTTTCACCTCTATCATCCAGTTTCCTTTTAAATTTTGTAGGTACTAGTGCATATGCAACACATCCAAATACTCTTAACTGTTTAATACTATGCTTCTTTCCGCTCCACGCTTCTTTAATAATCTTGTGAGTGATACTCTTCATTGGGCACCTATTCATAGGTAGGATGCACATGCAACAACTCCTGCTGCCAATACTCATTTGGCAAGTGTTTTACCTTCAGTAGACTCTTGACCATATCTATGAGAGTCTTGCTCTTTCCATTTATTACACCATTCTGTTTAGGTGTATACCTAGTTTTCAACTACTTATGTATTCTATTTACCCCGACAAAAATTTAAAATTCATTTCAATTATATTCGCCACCTCTTTACTCGATCTTAACACCTTGATAAAATGACCACTTTGCTTCTCAACGAGGGCCTTGAATTCCTTAAAAATATCAAAAACATTTGATTTGTGCTTTATAAAATATACCCATGTCTTCCTATTAAAGTCATTGATAAAGGTAAAAAAGTACATGCTTCCACCTATCGAGGGTGTTTGCATAGGTCCACATAGGTCTGTGTGGATGATTTTGAGGGGCTCTTGAGCTCTAAATTCCTTTCCAACTAGAAAAATTTTTGTGTGCTACTTTGCAAGAATGAAAATTTGGCACGATGTTTCACATGCGTCGATCAAAGGTATTCCATTCACCATATTCTTCTTATGGAGCAAATTTATGCCATTAAAATGTAAATGTCTAAGCCTTAAATGCCAAATCCAAGCTTGGTTATCTTTATTGACTTGGAGTGCATATGGAGATGTCATGCTTGGAAATCCTCTTTTAGTGAGGTCTTGACAATCCATAGGTGATTTAGAGCTAGCACCCACTAGGCTTAAAAATCCTTCTTGAAAAACATTTTCTTCACCCATAGGTGGTTGAAAGCTGGCATCCGCTAGGCTCAAACCTTCTCCTTTAAAATTTTTATTTTCACCCTTTGAAAATTACCTAACAACTGCTAGGATTGAAAAACTTGATTGAGAAAAATTTTACACATCATGACTTGGGGTAACTCGAGTAGCTTAGGGTATAAGACCCTTCTTGAAATTTCTTTTGTTCTTCTTGACTTGGAGGAACCTTAACAACCGCTAGGGTTACAGACCCTCCTAGAAATATTTTTTCTCCTTCTTTGGTTTAAATAACCCTAGCACCTACTAGGGTCGAGGAACCTATTTGAATTTGTTTTTGATTTTCTTCCCTTGGAAGACCCCTAATGCCCACTAGGCTTGAGGAAACTTCATGAAAAAAAAATTGATCTTATTTTTTACTTGGAGGAACTCTAGTGCCCACTAGGATATTGGAACCTCCTTGAAAAAAATTCTCCTTCTTTACTGGGAGAATGCCAAGTGCCCGCTAGGCTTGAAAAACTTTCTTGGGAAAAAAATTTCCCTTCCATATTTTTTTTGAGAGCTAGCGACCGCTAGGCTCCGAGACTCTCATTCACTGCGATCTCCATGACCCATACAAGAGTATGAGATAACCACCCCTAGGCTCATGTCACTTTTTATTTTCAATGGGAACATTTTATTTCTTTTCATTTCCACCTTAGCTATCAACTTGTTACTTGGATTTCGATCCAAAATAATACATTCTCCTTCCTCAAAATACACTTTATAGCCTTTCTGTATCAACTGACCTATGCTCATGAGGTTGTGTTTCAACCCAGGGACATAATAGACATCAAGAATGAAATTATTTTCTCCTTGTTTTGTCTTAATATTTATGGTCACTTTTTCATTTACTGAAACTTTATTGTCATTACCCGATTTACCTCTAATTGAAGAGATTCGTCCATGCTAGAAAATAAATCTTGTGAATCTGTCATGGGGTTAATACAACTAGAATCCAAACACCATACATATTTTGTGCTCTCTTGATCAAAATGACAAGTTAAAAACATAGAACTATGATTTGAACTTCTAGAATCACCTTATTTTTGAAAAATTTCAACTTTGTTTGCTTAAATCATACTGTCTTTTCCGACATTCAGTAGCATAATACCCATATTTTTTGTAATAATGACATTGTATATTATATTTGTCATACCTTTCTTCATGTGACTTGTTGTGAGAGGAACTTCTGCCTCTACCTCTCATTAGAAACCTCACTAGAGATGGGTCTGGATTTGTCTTGATCACTTTAATTTAGGGATCTAATTCCTCTTTCTTGAAATATTCCTCTTCCTCTCTTGCTCACAGATCTTACCCTGTCTCTGCTAACTAAAACTTGGCTCTTAAAGGCATGTTCTAAAGAGGAACTTTTAGATCTGTTAAGTATTTGTTCATGGGATAAAAGGATCCCATTAGCTCATCTACTGAGATAGCTGAGTCAAATCCTTGGACTCCTCAATGGAAACAACAATGTAGTCAAACTTGGCTGGTAGAATCCTAAGGATTTTTTCTATGATCCTTTGGTCTTCTAAGGTCTCTCCATGGGACCTAATATGATTTACTACACCCATCACATGGGTAAAAAAATATCAACACTATCAGACTCTTTCATCTAAATATTTTCAAAATATCTCATCAACATTTGGAGTTTGGCTAGTTTTACCTTACTAGTGCCTTGATATGTAGTTTCTAAAATGTCCCATACTTGCTTAGATTTAGTGGTTACATCTACTCTAGAAAATATTGACATGTATAGTTCTTACTAGATAAAAAATAAATATTTTGGGTCTCTTTTCCTATTTTCTTGAAGTATATCCTTGTCTACCTCTGACAAAGCATTATATGCAGCTTGATCTGCTAGTTCTAGGAAGCCATTTTTGACAATCTCCCAAGTATCTTGACTGTAGAAAATGGTTTTGATTATAGTAGCCCAATAATCATAATATTTTCCATTAAAAATGGGGATTTGGTGTTAGAGTTAATAGATGTTATTTCTAGCCATGGCCAAAAATTAAATAAGATTTAAACTAGAAAATAACACAGATTTTAGAAGGCAAAAAAATGTGACTTATGGGAAAACATGAGCAACACCTTCGTTATTCTAAAGTTACGCACTCAGGTTAAGTATTTTCACTCTAATACCAGATGCGGGTTTTAAAAAGAAAGCATGAAAGGTAAAAACAAACTTCTTTTATTAAAGTTTTTCCATAGCTTCGCTCCTTAATTTCTTCATTACAAAATGCATACAAATGCCTCATATATATAGAGGTCTTTCAAAAATATTGCTTCTTGAGCAAGATGGAAAATATTAAATGTGATTTGGTAGGAGAGAATATTTAACAATAAATTTGAAATATTTTCCAAATCCCTTTTGCTGAAAAAATCTATCAGACTTAATCTTGTACTTGAGATTACACAAATCCCAACACAAATTTACTCTTATTGGTCACTTTGTTTTTATTAGACCTAATATAGATTTAGTTAGAGCTTGGGTATAGAGAAAATGGAGGCCATTGGGAGGTCGAGATGTGGTGGCCATGACTTGTGAATCCTTCGTGTTTAGGTTTATTCTTGAAGAGGATTTTTAGAGGGTGATCAATGGATGGCATTAGATATTTGGTAAAACTATTGTACACATCTCTAGATGGTGCCTTGTTCTAGATCTGAATATGGTACATGGTGCCTTCCATGTCTAGATCATTCTTCTTTCCCTAGCAATAGAGTTATGGGAAAATAATATCCTGGAGCAGATTGCAAAATTCCTAGATGATTTTTTTGTTGTGGATCACACCACTCTGGCTGAAACCTGTTTGATTGCTTCCGAGGTGTGTGTTAATGTGATCCATGGAAAACCTTACTCCCTCTATTCGGCTCATCTCAAATCATGGAGTCTATGATTAGCCACTTATATACGAAATCTCTTCGAGTCATATGTCCTAAAGGTATAACGGTTGGTGATAGTGTTGGTGCATGCTTGGGTATTTGTCAGGGCTAGAAAAAAAAAAACTTGCTCTTCCCCTTCCCATGACCATTTTTGGAATGAATTTACTTTGTTAGAGGTTGTTGAAACGTTGGGACATGTGGATGTGGCTACTACGTAATTTATGGTGGAGTCGGATTTGGAGGTAGCGAGTGTTTTGTGATGGTGGGAGTTGTGTTGGCCAATAATGAGGACATGTTTATGGACTACGGTGTTACAAGCCCTTCTCTAGCGATTCCTTAGTAGGATGGATAGGTGGGAGAAGGCCTGGAAATTGACAAGCTGTAGGCTGCTTTTCGTGATTTTAACCGTATATTACAACTGAAATTTTTTAGAAACCGTAGACAATGACATGCGGAATATTTTAAAACCGGTAAATTTTTTAAATTAATTTATAAAAAAATATAATAGCTACTTATATATAGATGAACAGATTGTAGAAATATCTATAAAAAATTCTAGAATTTACAGTCACCTAAAAGAGCCAAACCGTCACAAAATTTCCTTATGACAGGAAGGGGTGACCGTCAAATTCTGTGCCTAAGTGGGAGGTAGGGTGGAATCCCCTCCGGATTTGAAAAAAATGATTCAAATATTGACCACATTGTGGAGAAACATGTGAAATCAAAGGAAAACAATGTGAATCTTACTGATGAATAATCGGAGGATGAATCATATTTGCAAAATTATTCGGTTGAGTCATACTCTAATGAAGCCTCTTCTCTTGATGGGAGATGAACAGAAAGGAATGATGAGGAACACTCCCAATAGAGAAATTTAATGTTGTGTTTGATTTGGATGATCATGAACCTCCAAAAGTTTTTATGCCCCTATCATTAGAAATTCTTTACCGCTCAATCCAGATTCCCTTAAGATCTTGTAGGTTTGGGAGCTTCCTTGGTACAAACATTACATGAGATTGACTATTGGTTTTCTTGAGGATAGATGTAATTATACTGACGATGATGGTTGGAACTTGGTTTTACACAGAAAATCTAAGGGAGGTAACTTTCTTCCCCTCCTTGGTACATGCTTTGGTCATGATTCGCTTATGTCCTTGTTGTGGTCTAGTTTTTGTTTTTCGCAGATTATGTTTTCCTTGGTGCTTATGTGAATTTATTTAATATTTGGGTGTACGCTCCATTGTACCGGGTAGGGTCCTAGTGAAAAATTATTTTCCATTAAAAAAAATTATGAAAGTGAGTCACACTTGGATTATTTTTGAGGTCTCTATAAATGTATGTTTATTAATATTTTAAAAACTTTAGATTTGTCAAATTTTGTTATTTAAAAGTTATCTAATAAGTAAAACAAGTATTACTCTAAACTATGAAGATTTTTTCATTTCTATTTGGGAGATGGTTAAAAAGGCTAAAGATGTAGAAGTAAATACTAAGGCTAAATCTAGGAAAAAAATTATACTTTCGAGATACAGAAACAATTTCTTACGTGCGGGATCATGACCTCGACCTTAACTGTGGCCCTGCATAAAAGGAACAAGCAAACTAAAGCAAAAATACCCAAGAGGAACAACTCACATGAGTTGACCGAGTTTCAGGTAGGCGCTCTAAGCCAGACTTGAATCTTCTCTCTCCTATGAATCTTGTTTGGGAAGTTGATGACCCACATTTGACCGCGCCAATAAAAATATATATGGATTTTATCTCGTCGGCTAATTTCCATCAGTTAGACCTAACATCAACTCCACTAGAGCTACGGAGAGAAGAAAAAGGGACCCGCTAGGAGGTATTTAAGTGGTGGCCCTTTTTTTTGGGTTTTTCTTGTTTCGGTTCATGGTTGAAGAGGATTCACTCATGGTGATTAATGGAGGGACTAGGAATTTTTATAAACATACTATTAGAACTTTCTAGATGCAGTCTTGATCTGGATTTGGGCAAAATAGAACCTATTTCCTTCCCCGTCTGGGTCATGATTCCAGGCCCTGCTCTGGTGCTGAGTTTTGGGATAAACACATCCTTGAGGGGATTGTCAAACGTGTACTGCCAGAAATAAAATCCAAAATAATAATAATTAAATGAAAGATAGAAATAAATGAAATTAATGTGTTTGGTTTTAGAAGTGATGGTGGTGTGGAGACGTGATGGCAGGAGTCGGTGGAAGGTGGCGTGAAGGCATGTAAAACATGTTAAGGCACGTGTGCAGCTCGAGGAAGTCAGACATGTCATTATCCTTAGATAATAGTAGAAAAAGAAATTTATTTGATATCCGGATGCATAAACCATGCTGAAATCCAAGTTAACATTGTAAATTCACTAGTAAGTGGATAGTTGCAGACGTGGGTTCAGCACTTTTGCAATGGCGGACTCTTTCGTAGTTACTATGGCTACAATCTACACCACTCCCTTCTCAAATAACCATTTCAAAAGAGGGTTCGATCCTTCATCAACCAACAAAATAGCAGTCACGATTAAGGGTTACTCTACGATGGACATGTGGGTGTGACAAAACAAGATTTGGCTTTGGCAAGCAATCATAAAAAAAACGACAGATAATCCACCAATCTTCATTCATGTGATTGAAGGAAGCAATCAGAACTTTGCAGAAGGAACATCTCTCTCCTCCAAACGTAGTCACTGTGTGCACTCTTCCCAAAAAAACACTGCTCTCGCTCTACAGATTTTCGATTGGGCACCAAGATAGAATAATTATGAACTCGATAATAGGATATTCTCTTTTTTTTTAATACTCAGTGCTTCCATAAGTCCCGAGGAATGTATGGATGTAGTTCGTGATGGGAAGACTTTGAGGAGTGAAAAGGCCGAGGAGGGAGATGGGTTTCCATCCAAACCCATGTATGTGTATGCCTCTGTGTGGAATGCAAGCTAATTTGAGGAGGGCAGGTGGGAATGACCTTATTTTGGTCATCATGTTCCTTAAATTTTCAGATACAAGGATGTCTATATCCCTATTGGATAAGAAAAATAGCTGCGCCTATGGAATAATTTCTTCAGCATCTCCCTACCAGTCCAGGCTGTTGTGAAGATAACATTCTTCAATCTCACTCTTCTCATCTTTGAGATCACTAGTGAAACTAACATTTAGCTCTCTCCACTCTTTACAATTATGCCTTATTAAGATATCATAATGTAGGTCGTGGTGTGCACAAAATGGGTTTGTTGAAAAGGCCTTGAAATTTTTAAGCAAATACAATTGGAAGGTGTCAAGTGAGATGCACAACCTTTCCCAGCGTACTCCTAGCTGTGTTAAAATGAGAGCTTCAGTAAAGGGTGTTTGGGAAGGCACTTCACTACCATTCCATTAGATACCTCGAAGAGACGTGATATCATGGGTTGTGTTGGTGACAAGATGCGCACAAAGTGGATTTTTGGAAAGAAATGGGTAACTTGAAATCAAAGTGCAACTAGCAAGTGTATCACCAAACTCTACAGCGACGAACACTAATATTTTTCCAGGCATGATTCTTCTATCCTCATCTTTTATAATTCTTATCATTTAGTTTTTCATTTGCAATAAGATAAAATTTTGAACCGTAGGAATTATGATAGATCTATTTGTTTAAATAATCATGTTTTCAAAACAATAAGACGTTATAACGTAACGTACAAGATTCAATATTCCTTGGTAAAGAATGGACTTAAACCCTCACTTCGTGATGATCTAGAAAACGTCCCAACCAAACCAGATTACTTTAGTACCCATTTTTATTGACAAGTTGAAGTTGAGCCCCTGTAAATATGTTTACCTTTGCTCCCTTGTTAAAACAGATAAATCACGATTTTCAAAGACTTGCAAAATAACCTTCGTAACTCTGGAAAGGAGATGTTAAGTTTCCTACGTGTACCTTGTCATGTGAGGAGCCACTTTAACCCTTGAATCGACCTCGAATGATCGTATGTGATCTTTGTGATGCCCTTCCAGAGCCCCTGTTACACCGCGTTTTGCGGCTATAGAAAGCTACTAATTTTGAAAAGTTGGTGTTCACATCGGCTCGCCCTTTGAATCCTGGACAATGAAATGTTTATCCGCCTTCACAAACATCTAGTATTTTTACTAGACAATTTCTTGGAACCTTCAGTTTGGGGGAAAAAAACTCTTCTTGATAGTTTGGCAAAGGCATTTTATAGGCCTCTGGTCGCAGTTTGACTAGGTCAAAATTGGACCAATTACGACCGGTGGCTACAGAAAACTTGTCGCCGTTTGAAAACCATTTGCTAGTTCCCAGTCTTGTCGACTCTAGTGAATTCTCCATATATACGGGAACTTGTAGGAAGTTTCTCATTGCGTGTTCGGCTATCGAATGTCAGGTTTGGACGTGGTTTTTTGAGCCCTCGAGCCGATCTGTTGATTGTTTATAACTAGGTCAATTACGACCGATGGCCTCGAAAAACTCGCCACTAATCGTAAACCATTCATTAGTTATGAATCCCTTCAGTTCTTGTGAATTCTTGGTTTATAGGACACATATAAACTTACCTGTGGTGTGTTTGCTCATCGAGGAGAACGTTTGAAAGTTTTTCTTCATCTTTGAGTCTTTTCTTGAACGTTTTTGTAACTAGTAGGAAAACGTAAAAAGAAGTTGTAGGACCCATGTCGGGTTGTCAAACCATCATTGAAAATTATTGACACTTGAAAATAAGCATTTGAAAATCTATCATGTGACTTGTGTGAAATTAAACTTTTGGCAAAATAGTGTTTCTCTCTCTTCCCTATCTCTTCCCTATGTTAACATTATATGTATGTTTGTGGATATGAAATAAGGGTTGAGTCTTGTGGATATGTAATGCATTTCCAATGTGCAATAGACGATTAAATAATTAGTGTTGTTTTTCTTACCTTGAAAATATAATAAAGGAATCTAACCACAAGAGTCAACCCTAGTATAAAATTCATGTATAACTACTCTTCCTTTGTGATTTCTCTTAGCATAGAGAAAACTAAAATCCTTACATTCGATAACACCTTATAGATTAAATAAATAAGATTGCAATTATTAATTTATCATCATAGCTTGTATGCTTAACGTCATCCCCTCAAACCCAACGAATAGGCATGACACGGTCCAACATTCTTCGTAGTATGTGGTTCTGTTAAAGGATTGGAATTGTAACATCCCCATTTTAAGATACTAGAACAAGGGAAAAAAAAATTAATAAAACGTTCTCTGTTATGAATTATATAATTCAAACACACGTTCAAATTTTAATAATTGTTCTCTCGCCCAACATATTGGAACACACAATTTCCTTTTAAAACTAATGTTCCCTGTTCACATATTTATAATATGGAACACACATTTTAATAATTGTGTCATTCAATCATATAACAGATTCTATATGTTCCTGTTGTAAATGACTCGAAGAACTGCGCGATCTCCCATTTTCATGGCTCGGAGTTTCAACGATCTCTCATTTCATGACTCGGCAACCGATCCTTCATGTTCATTCATGCATAGTATATTATATATACAAGTTCTCTTAACCGTTTCCGGTTATCGAAGTGATCCATTTAAAAGCCTATCTCGAATATCTCATTCGATATTCATCTGACATCCTGCATCTTAAATTAAGTGATTAGGACAACGCAACCAGCACTTGCGATACTTTGGCCAAAGATTTTCACATGCTTTGCATGATCATATTCCTGGATGTGATACACACCAATGGAATACGTCCTTCACCTCACTTCACCTGTTATCTAGAATGGTCTTTCCTAGTTCCTACCAGTCCTTCCAATTTAAGGTCAAATTCTAACTTCCAATTTCCAACTAGCAATATGAATGAATATAGGAAGGCACTCATGGTAACTAAAGATACGCAGACATACGGTGTCGTTCCCAACGACTCCGTGTGTCTAGTTATCTTTAGTCCTCCAGAGTCACTCCGTATATGTGATCATACTCCTATCCCCAGCCAAGAACTTAATATTCAACCTATGTATTCTTGATGATTTAATTCGGGAGGGCATTGTAATATGTCAGCTATAACATTGTGTCGTCATGAAGACCCCCTTCATGAAGACACCGTGTTTGTAGGCGGCGTATGTCAATGTCCTACGGAATCCTCCATCGAGTACACATCCTACTCAAGTGATTTGGATATGATCTTAATATTTAAGATCAACTTTCAGCAACCATGCTGATCCTTTATCCTCGTTCCCATTACAGTTGTATGGAGCTAAGAGAGACTAAATCCGTCTTCTAGCTTACTATGCATCTTCTCCTTCGTACCGAAGGGTTGCATTTTCTCTACTTGGTTCTTTTCTTAATCATTGGATTAAGCAGCCCATTACCGACGGACGTGATAAGTTTAACCTATTAAACTTAACCAAGTTTTTCACAACTGTAACCAAATTCAAAATTCCAGCTTATTAGACGTCATTTAAACGAGGTCTAATTCTCAATAAATGTATTCATTTATTCTCCTTAACCTTACATAGTTAAGGTCTATTAGCCCTGGATATATTTTCCCATATCCTTTCTTTCTGAATTTAACATTCGAGGCTATTAACGGAGTCCGAAACGAAGTTCGGTTGCTCCTAAGTTATTTGATATTCCTTAGCTTCCAAGCTAATCATGAATACCTATCAGTTATGAGATCATGTTCTTCCTAATCCTTTTAATGTCAATTAAAAATTCATCTTTACCCAAGTATGAACTAATTGAACATTTCAACTTAAAAGTTGCATTTAGGTAAGAATAGATGTCAATTCCTTTTAAATCCATCCAAGGACAATTGAATAATTCCAAATCAAGAAATAACATTATATTTCCAATTTAATCAACAATATCAAACTGATATAGTTATTAAAATATCACACTTGTATTCATTAATCCATTTCATAATCTATACAGTTGCCAGTCCAAATTACTGGACTTTGTTTATATAAAACAACATTACAACTCATAGATAGAAGAATGTACTTTCTTCTTTTCACAATTCCTCGTAGAGGAATAATAACTAACAAATACAATTCATCTTCAGACAATCAAAAGAAGCATCAGAAAACAGCCATGTCTTCGTTTTAATCAAGTTCCATCTACAAAATTACTTGCACGGGTCAGTTCAATGAACTGAGCATATTAAGCACTTGTCATTAAAATGAGGTGCTTCTAATTAACTGTCTCAATAAAAGAACCCTGCTTTTATGAAACGACAGTATGAACATCAATCAAGAATTAAGTATCAAAAAGAATGAACAACATAACAACTGAACCATCTAAATACCATCCCAATCAGTCAAAGAATTGCTGTCCTATTTCCCACATAACCATTACAAGACGCAATTTCCTTCCACAGTTCCAGATTACAACATTTGTAAAAACTAGGAATATAAGTAAGCATACTGTTGTTATAACATAACTGCTATCCTTTCCATTCCTTTCATTAGTAATAAATGCAAAGGATAAAATCTAACTGAAATGTAAACCAATTACTTTCCTTTCAATTCATGCATCTCATTTGATTCCAAGCAATCAAGTACAGATGAGAAAAGCAAACAACAATAAATATAGTTGCTTATACCCAAGCAATTACAAAATTCGTTCCTAAACGATTACAGATTTCCAACTGTATGAGAGAAGAAAAGATCATTTTTCCAAGTTATCCATCCACATTCCTATTTCTTTCCTCATGACTGTCCTAAAAATTGAATCCAAACGAGACACAAATCAAGATAACAGATTCGAGTGAAACTTACAAAATCCATTCGGAATTCACTTTCCAACAGCAAGAAATAGTTCCGTTCATATTCAGCTTTAAATGAAAACAAGGATGAATTTATCGTCCTTATCAATACTTCATTTAAATCAGGCTCATACGAATACCATAAACAGGTTAGTAAAACATCGTATTCATCATAGAACAAGCAGTATAAAGATGCATACTATGTACTTACTGTACTAGAAGATTCCATACTTCTTTCACTGTATTTTTAACCAAATAAACAGTTATACAGCCACGTAATCACTTATTCACATGACCTTCTATATCCATGAACGCATACAGTTCATAATAACAATTTGCACATTGTTGTTACCTACAGCAAGACCAATTCATATTGCACAGTAAAGCTCTATTATTGCTATTTCCAGAACTCAATCAACAAAAGAGAAAAATTCATTCCCTTAACTATTTCAATAAGAAAACATCCATTTTCTTCAAATACAACAAGAATCAGTCAAGTCGAATTCATTTTTTTTTTTGACAGTGTAAAATCAGATATCACACGAAACATTTCAACCTTCCATTTGTACAGAAAGAAAACAACACTCAGAAAATAATCTAAATACCGCTGTCACCTCCATCAAACTGAACCTATAAAGCTCAATAAACCCAATTACTGTTTCTTTCAAAATCTAAAACAACAGAGAAAGGAAGAACTCGTTTCCCTCTACCTTCAATAAAGAAACAATCATCTTCTTCAAAATGTAATAAAACACCCAAATCGTGTTTATCTTATCATGACAGCTCAACTCATATTGACAACTGAACAATCGTTCAACAATGAAAAGCAAACTCACATAGCCTGTACAGTTTCAATTCAACATACCATATGCAATGAATACCCAACTAGAGTTCCTTGCCAACAAACATTTCTACCCGAAATCCATTTTTCTATTTCATAATGATGTGCAGAACCCAAAAATGCAATTTTCATATAACAATACCCTTATTAATGAAAACCCGCATAGGATATCAGATGCACAAACAAGGTACAGTCAAGACAGACCCAAACAACAAGACAAATTCCCATGTTTTTCCATTTATTTGCACAGAAATCCCAAGCCAAGTTCGTATTCACGAAAACAGTCCGAACTGGAAGATCGAACCGCATCAATAAAACACAACAAAATCATCTTCCCATCACAACAAGGAGAAAACACAGTTCATTTATAAGTTCAGAAGAAAAACAATTTCTTTTTCCAACTCCCACGAATACCCAAGTCGTATTCATCCATTTCTACAAAAGAAAAAGCACAACAATAATTATATTACTATCACTTCCTTCAAACCGAGCTCATAATGCTCAAATAAAACTCAAATGCTATTTCCTTTAAAATCCAAAAATGCTATTTCCTTCAAAACCCAAAACAACAGAAGGAAGAGGAACTCATTTCCTCAAAAATTTCAATAAAGAAACAACTTCAAACAACTCGCACAGCTAATACGTTTCATCACTCAAGTTCGTATTAGCAAAAGAACAATTGCTCAATCAATGAAAAACAACTCATACACTGCATACAGTTCCATAACATACAGAAAATACCCAATTCATTCCCCATTATGATCGAATAAATCACACAGCATGGACTGTATTTCCAACATAATAATATGCAAAGACAGTTCAAGTCACAATAACAAGAAACGATTCTACCCAAATCATTTCCAAAATGACAGAAAAATCGAATAAACCCAAAACCCGTTCGAAGAAGAAGAAGCGGGGTTGTTTTAATGAGACACTTAAACAAAGCAAGTGTTTTAAAGAGAAGGGCTTAACATGCCTGCAATTTTTCCTCGAAGCTCAAGAAAACCGCGTCTACAGTGGTATTTCCTTCCACGGCGATGACAAAAAGCTTTCCAAACAATCCCTTCCTCTACACAGCTGCTCGAAAAGCCTTCAATTTCCAAAGAAACAGTGATAATCAACCAAACACAACTGGTTCGACTGAACCAAGAAAAACCAAATGCAGAGCAACTTCCCAAAAATCCGAACAACACAATAAACAATCAAAATTCCTCCATACTCTTTCCAAGGCGGGCTGGTCACGAAGACCAAGAAATTAAATGCATTAAAGGCTCTGCCTTTTTCTATTTCCTCACGCCACCGCCGACTTGGGTTGGCGAACCACCAAATTCAAATTTTGCATGCAAACCAAGTTTAGTCCCATAACTAACTAGATACCTCCACCTTTTTCCTGTTCCCGCCAAACTTGGCGCTATCCACGCAAGGACTCACATTTTGCCATTAAATTTCCTTCCATCCTTATCCTTTCCCATGGGTCTGTGCGTCCCCTTCTAGGTTAGGATTAGTTTAGGATTAACAATAGTGTTCATACCTAGGTCATCGCCTAGTTCTTAGGTTAATAGAACTTAGGTCTATTTTCACCATTTTAGAATTTAAAAATCCACTTAGGATAGTAGTTTAGGATGTAAGGTAGAACTTAGGATTAGATTAGGATCTAATTTCCCCTTAGCACCTAACACTTAATTAATCAACTTCCAGTCAAGTCTTCCCGACTGACATCCAATTCAATGTTGTGCAGGACGTTTCATCCCACGTTATACATGCCAGAGCCACCCGTATCCAGGCATTTCTCGCCTTACGAGGTCTCACGTTACGACAGTGCATGGTTCGAGAATCGAACCTTTGTCGTTGGCATCTACGTGCCAGCTGTTCATACCTGAAATCGGTCTTTGCACATTTATATCAACCTTCAATCTGGTTTAAGAGTAAATCGACAAAGCGATCACAAGAAGGCCACAACATACTTTGGATCAATGGAATTGATTCAAGGTGTGTTGTCAATCAGCGAATAGAGTTCAAAGCATCATACGACAAATTTGTCGTCATCAAAAACATACAAGCAATAATAACTGTTGTCCCATGTAAACAAATTACAGTATGCAAGAATCCAGATTAGCAACACATTCCCTTAAGATCAAAATATATATCTTAACATGTTTGCCTTCATTTCAGCAGTTACAACATTAAGAAAGTAATCACCATGATAACTTACAAAAATCAGGGCGTTACATTCCTCCCTCCTTAAAGAATCATCGTCCCGATGATCAAATTAACCAAATCAAGGAGTTCCTAGGACAAAGTTCAGTTATTGTCCTTCCATTCATAAGTTCATACCAAAAATAGATTCACTCTTAAAAACAATGTTTTAAGACAACTGTACAATAGACTAATAATTGTCTAAATTTGGTAGAATTATCAGTTTTTCGAATTTCAAATTCGATCAAACAAATGTGGAAAAGCAGATCTCATTTCTTCGAGATTTTCCCAAGTTGCACTTTCTTCGCTGAACTGGTCCCACTGGACCTTACATTGATTCACTTCGCGATTTCTTAAGTACAACTGGCGAGTTCCCAGCACTCGAATGGGCTTAACCACGATTATTCCTGGGTCTTGGACCTGCAAGGAATTCCAATTCAGCACATGTGATAAATCTGTCACGTATTTCTTAAGCAAAGAAATATGAAAAACATCATGCATTTGAGATAAAGCAGGAGGTAATGCTAGACGATAAGCTACAGGGTTGATTATTTCAACAATTTCAAAAGGTCCCACGTATCGTGGCGACAACTTGGCAGCCTTGCCAAAAGTTATTGAGCTCTTTTTCGGCTTCACCCGAAGAAAGACCTTCTCTCCCAGTTTATAATTCCTATCAACCCACTTTAAGTCTGCATAACTCTTTTGCCTATTGGCAGCCTCCTTTAGATGTTCCCTAATCATTTTGATTTGTTGTTCCATTTCCGTAAGGATTTCTGGCCCAATTACCTCTCTGTCCTCAACGTGTCCCAGCTGACAGGGGTTCTGCATTTTCTTCCATACAATGCTTCAAAGGGCGCCATTTTTAAAGAGGCATGATATGTATTATTGTAAGCAAATTCTACCAGCGGAAGGTATTCCTCCCATTTATACTTTGGTCCATGCAATACATCCTTAACATGTCCTCTAAAACTTGATTAACTCTCTCAGTCTATCCATCCGTCTCCGGATGATATGCAGAACTGAAGTTTAATTTAGTTCCCAAGGCCGCATTAAGCGTTTGCCAAAACCTTGATGTCATCCTCGGATCTCTGTCCGATATGATTAATTCCGGTATTCCATGCAATCTGAAGATTTCATGTACAAATCTTCTTGCTAACACTGGTGCATCGTCCTTTCAAATTACCAGCAATGAAGTGTGCCACTTTGGTCAATTTGTCGACTACAACCAGGATAATATCATGCTTATTTCTTGACATAGGCAATCCTTGAACGAAATCCATCGTTATCACTTGCCATTTGTACTGCGGAATGTTGTGGGGATACAATAATCCAGCGGGATGCATATGTTCCACCTTAACACGCTGACATTCCAAGCAGTGTGTTACAAATTCCACCACATCCTTTTTCATTCCCTTCCAGAAGTATTGTTGCTTAAGATCAGCAAGCATTTTCGTAATGCCAGGGTGTCCAGAAAAAGGTGAATTATGAAATTCAGTTAACAATTTCCCTCTTAAGTCATTTGCCAAAGGTATATATACCCTGTTTTCGAACCTCAGAATTCCTTCATTGTCAAAATGAAATCCTTTATACCTGACATCCTTTGGATCTGCAGCAAGTGCTTGTTTTGACTTGCTGGAAATAAGGATCTGATTCCAAGGCATCTTTCACCTCATCCTTAAACTGAGTTCTTAACGTTATAAGAGCAGAGATATGCTTCCTTCGACTCAGAGCATCTACCACTCTATTTTCCTTGCCTTTGATGTAGCTTATATCAAAATCATACTGAGACAGAAATTCTAACCATCTTCGTTGCCTTGCATTCAAATTTGGCTGAGTAAAAATATACTTCAACCCCAGATGGTCTGTTTTTAACTCAAAAGGCTTGCCTAAAAGGTAATGCCTCCACATTTGAAGTGCATGAACAATGGCAGCGAGTTCTAGGTCGTGTGGAGCATAATTCTGTTCATGTAACTTAAGCTTTCTACTTTCATAAGCTATAACATGGTTATTCTGTAACAGAATACCTCCAAGGCCTTCTCCTGAGGCATCCATTACAACCATAAAATTTCCATTTGGATCAGGTACAGTCAAAATAGGTGTTGTAGTTAACTGTTCCTTTAAATTTTTAAAGGCAGATTCACATTTGTCCGTCCAGACAAATTTCTTATCCTTCTTTTGCAGCGAAGTGATTGGGGCAGCAATTTTTGAAAAGTCCTTAACAAACTTTCGATAATATCCAGCCAAGCCCATGAAGCTCCTCACTTCGTGCACGTTCTTAGGCGCAGGCCATTCGGTTATAGCTGTGATCTTTGAAGGGTCAACAACTATTCCATTCTTGCTTATAACGTGTCCCAAATAATGCACCTCTGCATCATAAAAGGAACATTTAGACAGTTTACCATACAACTTCCTCTTTCTTAAAATTTCCAGCACTATCCTTAGATGTTCTTGGTGCTCTTCGACATTTTTAGAGTATATAAGAATGTCGTCTAAGAATACAAGCACAAACTTGTCTAAGTATTCTTGAAAAATATTGTTCATCAGATTCATGAAGGCGGCAGGTGCATTAGTCAACCCAAAAGGTAACACCGTGAACTCATAATGCCCGTACCTTGTTCTAAAAGTTGTTTTATGAATATCTTCTTCCTTTATTCTCAGCTGATGATACCCAGATCGAAGATCTATTTTTGAATAAACTGATGCTCCTCGCATCTGATCGAATAGATCATCAATCCTAGGAAGTGGGTATCGATTTTTAATAGTTGCCTTGTTCAACATTCTGTAATCAATGCACAGCCTCAATGTGCCATCCTTTTTCTTTACAAAAATTACCGGCGCTCCCCAAGGTGAGACGCTCGGTCTTATCAGCCCCTTAGTCAAAAGTTCTTGTAACTGAGCCTTTAGCTCTACCAACTCGATGGTGGTCATTCTATAAGGTGCCTTAGATATGGGTTCAGTTCCCGGTTTTATTTCTATTGCAAAGTCAAACTCTCGTTTGGGTGGAAGACCTGGCAATTCCTCCGGAAACACATCACTGAAACCCCTTAACAATGGATATCTTTCCATGAAATCATTATCTTCCTCAGCATTTTCTGTCATTTTTACTACATACAAAGTGCAGCCTCTATTTTTAGCCCTTTTTAGTTGCATAGCTGTCAGTTTCCTAACTGCAACTTCACGTTTTACACCTTGAATGACTGCTGCTTTCTGCAGGTCATCAAAACAACAAATTTGTTTTTCATAACAGTCGACCTTTGCCTTATGTTCAGCCAACCAGTTAACTCCAATAATGATATCATATGATCCTAGAGGAGTGACATACAAGTCAACTTTGGTGGAGAAACTAGGCAAGTCAAGAATTGCCCCAAAAAGGCACATTTCGACTGTATGGACAACATTATTCCCATAATGCACTGTCCATGTTTTATCCATTCGTTCAGCCTTTCTTTTTAATTTCATTGCAAGTTTAGCAGAAATAAAGCATTCAGTAGCTCCAGTATCAAAAAGTATGACTACAGGTGTACCGAATAACTTACCCGGAACTTCTATAGGCGTAACTTGCTTTTCAGCTTGTCTGTTAGCCACTGCAGCGTGTATCCTATGCTGCTGACCATGATCATCCTTCTTCAGAGGACAGTGATTCACATAGTGGTCCTTTCCACAGTTGAAGCATCCTCCAACTGGCCCTTTTCTAGGCTCAAATTTGTTACCAGCTTTGAAGTTATCATTCTGGCTCCCATAGGACTTCTGTCCATTGCCACTAACTTTTGTGAAGCTGTTCCACATGCTATTTATAGGTCTGTTCATCACAGATTTCTTGTTGTTATCCACAACAATTTTGTTTTTCACACCAAACCTTTTCCAAGGTCCCCTTTTAGGTGCGAGAGATGAAGAAGAATTGGGAATCTTCTTCCTTATCTCTTCCCTGTGAGCAGAAATTGCTCTCAATTTCATTCTGTCTGATTGCCTTTTCGACAACTCCTTCCATGGTGGTTGGGCCGTGGACATCCACTTCACCACCAATGATGGGATTCAGTCCCATTATGAATTTCCGTATTCTGAACTTCTCGTCAGCTTGGTACTGCGGCACATACTTAAGGAGTTTAGTAAACCCTTCCCAGTATTCATCACCGACCTTCCTTGCGACCAGTTCTGAAATTCAGTCATTTTCCTATCAAAATAGAGTTGAGGCAGCCATCGTTGCCTAAAATAACCCTTAAATTGATCCCAAGTTATGTCTGATTCGACAATATTCAACTCAACCTTACGGTTGTCCCACCATGATGATGCTTCATGAGAAAGCTGATATGCTCCCCATATCGCTTTGGTCTCTTCGGAGAAGTTTCTTATTGCAAAGTATTTCTCCATTTCACTGAGCCAATTCTCAGCTCCGTCCCCAAGGGTTGTTCCATCAAACTTTGGAGGACTTATTCTCTTTATATCATTTGTAAGTTCAGCTGCTAATCTTGCCCTTTTATTTTCAGGATGATTAGGAGCAATTACATTATTATTATCAACACCCGGATTCCCTCCATTGATGTTGTCCACAGGAGGCGGCTGATCATTTATATCAGCTTCATCTTCCTCCTCTTCATTGCCCATTGACTGCTTGTTCCAGAACAGTCAAACGATCTCTCGTATCTAGTAGGGCAGCAAGGATTTCATCCAGCTTTTGAGCAGTAGCTGCTTCTCCACCCTGTAACGGGTTATTCGCAGCATTCCCTCTTGTTCTGACCATTTTCTGTTCAATAAGAAAATGTAAACCTTATTAATATCGTGGACTCATTAGGTCCAAGAGCTGCAACCTTCAGCTCTGATACCAAGATGTAACATCCCCATTTTAAGATACTAGAACAAGGGAATTTTTTTTTATATAAAACGTTCTCTGTTATGAATTATATAATTCAAACACACGTTCAAGTTTTAATAATTGTTCTCTGCCCAAACAATGCAGTTTGGAACACACAATTTCCTTTTAAAACTAATGTTCCTGTTCACATATTTGCAATATGGAACACACATTCAGTGCCATTCAATCTTATAACAGATTCTATATGCTTGTTGTAAATGACTCGAAGAACTACCGATCTCCCATTTTCATGGCTCGGAGTTTCAACGATCTCTCATTTCATGACTCGGCAACTACCGATCCTTCATGTTCATTCATGCATAGTATAATATATATACAAGTTCTCTTAACCGTTTCCGGTTATCGAAGTGATCCATTTAAGAAGCCTATCTGAATATCTGTTACTGATATTCATCTGACATCCTGCATCTTAAATTAAGTGATTAGGACAACGCAACCAACACTTGCGATACTTTGGCCAAAGATTTTCACATGCTTTGCATGATCATATTCCTGGATGTGATACACACCAATGGAATACGTCCTTCACCTCACTTCACCTATTATCTAGAATGGTCTTTCCTGGTTCCTACCAGTCCTTCCAATTTAAGGTCAAATTCTAACTTCCAATTTCCAACTAGCAATATGAACGAATATAGGAAGGCACTCATGGTAACTAAAGATACGCAGACATACGGTGTCGTTCCCAATGACTCCGTGTCTAGTTATCTTTAGTCCTCCGAGTCACTCCGTATACGTGATCATACTCCTATCCCCAGCCAAGAACTTAATATTCAGCCTATGTATTCTTGATGATTTAATTCGGGAGGGCATTGTAATATGTCAGCTATAACATTGTGTCATCATGAAGACCCCGCCTTCATGAAGACACCGTGTTGTAGCTGGCGTATGTCAATGTCCTACGGAATCCTCCCATCGAGAGTACACATCCAGCTCAAGTGATTTGGATATGATCTTAATATTTAAGATCAACTTTCAGCAACCATGCTGATCCTTTATCCTCGTTCTTGTTATAGTTGTATGGAGCTAAGAGAGACTAAATCCATCTTCTAGCTTGCTATGCATCTTCTCCTTCATACCGAAGGGTTGCATTTTCTCTACTTGGTTCTTTTCTTAATCATTGGATTAAGCAGCCCATTACCGACGACGTAATAAGTTTAACCTATTAAACTTAACCAAGTTTTCCACAACTGTAACCAAATTCAGAATTCCAGCTTATTAGACGTCATTTAAACGAGGTCTAATTCTCAATAAATGTATTCATTTATTCTCCTTAACCTTACATAGTTAAGGTCTATTAGCCCTGGATATATTTATCCCATATCCTTACTTTCTGAATTTAACATTCGAGGCTATTAACGGAGTCCGAAAACGAAGTTCGGTTGCTCCTAAGTTATTTGATATTCCTTAGCTTCCAAGCTAATCCTGAATACCTATCAGTTATGAGATCATGTTCTTCCTAATCCTTTTAATGTCAATTAAAAATTCATCTTTACCCAAGTATGAACTAATTGCACATTTCAACTTAAAAGTTGCATTTAGGTAAGAATAGATGTCAATTCCTTTTAAATCCATCCAAGGACAATTGAATAATTCCAAATCAAGAAATAACATTATATTTCCAATTTAATCAACAATATCAAACTGATATAGTTATTAAAATATCACACTTGTATTTGTATTCATCAATCCATTTCATAATCCATACATTTGCCAGTCCAAATGACTGGACTTTGTTTATATAAAACAACATTACAACTCATAGATAGAAGAATGTACTTTCTTCTTTTCACAATTCCTCGTAGAGGAATAATAACTAACAAATACAATTCATCTTCAGACAATCAAAAGAAGTATCAGAAAACAGCCATGTCTTCATTTTAATCAAGTTCCATCTACAAAATTACTTGCACGGGTCAGTTCAATGAACTGAGCATATTAAGCACTTGTCATTAAAATGAGGTGCTTCTAATTAACTGTCTCAATAAAAGAACCTGCTTTTTATGAAACGACAAATATGAACATCAATCAAGAATTAAGTATCAAAAAGAATGAACAACATAACAACTGAACCATCTAAATACCATCCCAATCAGTCAAAGAATTGTTGTCCTATTTCCCACATAACCATTACAAGACGCAATTTCCTTCCACAGTTCCAGATTACAACATTTGTAAGAACTAGGAATATAAGTAAGCATACTGCTGTTATAACATAACTGCTATCCTTTCCATTCCTTTCATTAGTAATAAATGCAAAGGATAAAATCTAACTGAAATGTAAACCAATTACTTTCCTTTCAGTTCATGCATCTCATTTGATTCCAAGCAATCAAGTACAGACGAGAAAGCAAACAACAATAAATATAGTTGCTTATACCCAAGCAATTACAAAATTCGTTCCTAAACGATTACAGATTTCCAACTGTATGAGAGAAGAAAAGATCATTTTTCCAAGTTATCCATTCACATTCCTATTTCTTTCCTCATGACTGTCCTAAAAATTGAATCCAAACGAGACACAAATCAAGATAACAGTTCAGAGTGAAACTTACAAAATCCATTCGGAATTCACTTTCCAACAGCAAGAAATAGTTCCGTTCATATTCAGCTTTAAATGAAAACAAGGATGAATTTATCGTCCTTATCAATACTTCATTTAAATCAGGCTCATACGAATACCATAAACAGGTTAGTAAAACATCGTATTCATCATAGAACAAGCAATATAAAGATGCATACTATGTACTTACTGTACTAGAAGATTCCATACTTCTTTCACTGTATTTTTAACCAAATAAACAGTTATACAGCCACGTAATCACTTATTCACATGACCTTCTATATCCATGAACGCATACAGTTCATAATAACAATTTGCACATTGTTGTTACCTACAACAAGACCAATTCATATTGCACAGAAAGCTCTATTATTGCTATTTCCAGAACTCAATCAGCAAAAGAGAAAAATTCATTCCCTTAACTATTTCAATAAGAAAACATCCATTTCCTTCAAATACAACAAGAATCAGTCAAGTCGAATTCATTTTTTTTTTTTGAATGACAGTGCAAAATCAGAGATCTCCTGAAACATTCCAATCTTCCATTTGTACAGGAAAACACAGCACTCAGGAAACAATTTAAATGCCACTGTCATCTCTATCAAGCCGAACTTATAAAGTTCAATAAACCCAATTACTGTTTCTTCAAAATTAAAACAACAGAAAAAGAAGAACTCGTTTCCCTATAATTCAATAAAGAAACAATCATTTTCTTCAGAATGTAATAAGAACACCCAAATCGTGTTTATCTTATCATGACAGCTCAACCCATATTGACAATAGAACAATCGTTCAATAATGAAAAACAAACTCATATAGCCTTTATACAGTTTCAATTCAACATACCATATGCAATGAATACCCAACTCGAGTTCCTTGCCAACAAACATTTCTACCCGAAATCCATTTTTCTATTTCATAATGATGTACGAAACTCAAAATACAATATTCATATATCAATACCTTATTAATGAAAACCCGCATAGGATATCGGATGCACAAAGCAAGGTACAGTCAAGACAGACTCCAAACAACAAGCAAATTCCCATATTTTCCATTTATTTGCACAAAATCCAAAGCCAAGTTCATATTCACAAACAAATATCCATCAAATCTGAAGATCAACCGCATCAATAAAACACAACAAAATCATCTTACCCTCACAGCAAGGAGAAAACACAGTTCATAAGTTCAAAAGAAAAACAGTTACTTTTTCCAACTCCCATGAATACTTCAAGTCGTATTCATCCATTTCTTTTACAAAAGAAAAAGTACAACACAAAGAATATGACTAGTACTTCCTTCCTTCAAACCGAGCTCATAATGCTCAATAAAACTCAAATGCTATTTCCTTCAAAATCCAAAACAGCAGAAGGAAGAGGAACTCATTTCCTCAAAAATTTCAATAAAGAAACAACTTCAAACAACTCGCACAGCTAATACGTTTCATCACTCAAGTTCATATAGCAAAAGAACAATTGCTCAACAATGAAAAACAACTCCTACTGCCTGTACAGTTCCATTCAATATAATCATCTAAAAAGAAATACCCATTTGAATTCCCCAATACTGTCAAACAAACCAACACAATATGTTTGTATTTCCAACTCAAATATATGCAAAGACAGTTCAAATCACAACAACAAGAAAACGATTCTACCCAAATCATTTCCAAAATGACATCAACTAAACCCAAATCATCTCAAAATCGAATAAACCCAAAACCCGTTCGAAGAAGAAGAGCAGGGTTGTTTTAATGAGACGCTTAAACAAAGCAAGTGTTTTAAAGAGAAGGGCTTAACATGCCTGCAATTTTTCCTCGAAGCTCGAAGAAAACCGCGTCTACAGTGGTATTTCCTTCCACGGCGACAACAACAAGCTTTCCAAACAATCCCTTCCTCTACAGGCTCAGAAAACAGCCTTCAATTTCCAAAGAAACAGTGATAATCAACCAAACACAACTGGTTCGACTGAACCAAGAAAAACCAAATGCAGAGCAACTTTCCAAAAATCCGAACAAACACAAATGACCAACAAAAATTCCTCCATACTCTTTCCAAGGCGGGCTGGTCGCGAAGACCAAGAAATTAAATGCATTAAAGGCTCTGCCTTTTTCTATTTCCTCACGCCACCGCCGACTTGGGTTGGCGAACCACCAAATTCAAATTTTGCATGCAAACCAAGTTTAGTCCCATAACCAACTAGATACCTCCACCTTTTTCCTGTTCCCGCCAAACTTGGCGCTGTCCACGCAAGGACTCACATTTATTGCCATTAAATTTCCTTCCATCCTTATCCTTTCCATCCCCCATGGGTCTGTGCGTCCCCTTCTAGGTTAGGATTAGTTTAGGATTAACAATAGTGTTCATACCTAGGTCATCGCCTAGTTCTTAGGTTAATAGAACTTAGGTCTATTTTCACCATTTTAGAATTTAAAAATCCACTTAGGATAGTAGTTTAGGATGTAAGGTAGAACTTAGGATTAGATTAGGATCTAATTTCCCCTTAACACTAATTAATCAACTTCCAGTCAAGTCTTCCCGACTGACATCCAATTCAATGTTGTGCAGGACGTTCGTCCCACGTTATACATACCTGAGCCACCCGTATCCAGGCATTTCCGCCTTACGAGGTCTCACGTTACGACAGTGCATGGTTCGAGAATCGAACCTTTGTCGTTGGCATCTACGTGCCAGCTGTTCATACCTGAAATCAGGTGTTGCACATTTATATCAACCTTCATTGGTTTTAAGAGTAAATCGACAAAGCGATCACAAGAAGGCCACAACATACTTTGGATCAATGGAATTGATTCAAGGTGTGCTGTCAATCAGCGAATAGAGTTCAGCAAGCATACGACAAATTTGTCGTCACATCAGCAAACATACAAGCAATAATAATGCTTGTCCCATGTAAACAAATTACAGTATGCAAGAATCCAGATTAGCAACACATTCCCTTAAGATCAAAATATATATCTTAACATGTTTGCCTTCATTTCAGCAGTTACAACATTAAGAAAGTAATCACCATGATAACTCAAATTTAAACATAGAAAACCCATTTGGACCAGCACAAATGGAGCTAGTGAAATAGTTATCATATGACTTAAACTCTTGTTAACTATCTATTTAGTTCCTCAAATAAATGGGTTACCTTGGTTACTAATGACAAGATAACAACTTGGTCTTTCTTGAAGGTCGTTTAGCATAAATTTTTTCCTCTCACCTTAAACTCATATTTTAGGTTGGACGTTGATCCTTAGGTATGTTTGGAATTAAACCAAACCTTGGCTAATTAAGGGGTTAACTCGTGGGTATAAAATGGTAAGTAACTACTTAAAAACGAAATTGATTTGAAATATGTTGACTTTAGAGAACCCATGAAACCAGAAACTTGGTTTCATAATCCCTTGTTATTCCTTTTTATTACATTGAGAATAAAATAAAATTCACATGCGGAATGGTGAAATGTAGAAACATGTGATCTTACCTTGAACACAAATCACTTGTGGTTCATGTGTAGTTTATAATGCTTCCAATCATGTACTTCTTCAAGATGTTAGACAAGTAATTTCGTAACTCTTTTTTTATAAAATGATGCCAATAATGAGACCATAATGCAATGTAAGAGTAAAGCATATAAGAGTAAAACAATATTTGAGGTTAGGAATAATATCACTCTTGGAGTCCTTATAACTCAATTAGGCATTTTCTTGTGTTAAAAATAATATGAATTGCCCTTGGTGAGATCAAACTTTGAGGAAACAAAAGATATATATAAACCTAAATAGAAGTCTTGATGTGGAAATTATGAATGGATTCGACAAGTTATTGAACTATATCAACTATGATAGGGAAATAAATATACTGTGATCGAAGAATGTTTATGGAAAAAATATATATCTTGATTCTAAATCTTCCTTAATCCTTATATTTTTTTCCTGACATCACGTAAGATTCACTTGTGTTGAACAGGTGAAAATTTAAACATTGACTAAACATTTGGAAAGCATAATATTAACATAAGAACAAGAGAATTAGGAACTTTGTATGCAATTTGAAATATGGTAAATAATTATGTAAGTTTTGGAGAATGTCGCAAGGGATAAAGAACCAAATTAAATGGTCGAACTATGAGTTGAATGTGAATGAATTTAAGAATCTGTAGGTGGAAAAATGATAATATTATCTTCACATCATAATGTGTCTTTTTTAATGTTAATCGTAACTAAGATGTAATCTTGGTAATGATGTGTAGTGGGTTTGCCAATCCTTAGGTCCCTTTCTTGTGGTTGGGTCATTGCTTTCGCATTAAATCATTGGGAAAGTGTGGCATCGACAAGTATATTGTGTTAGCATGTGTCTACGTGAGTTGATGAATTATGTAAGTGTCTTATGCATTGTTGAGTTTCTCTTCTTGGAGCCCTTGTGGTGTTGTGTAGTGAGCATTGTAAGTCAAAAATAATTATCTTTTGGTAATTTCTTGTTGTATTCGTGTGTGTAAAGTGCGGGCGTTACATTTGGTATTAGAGCGGAGGTTCATGCTCTCAAACCTCAGGGATGGATTGAAGTTGTGATGATTTTGCATGGTACTAGTGGATATTGGAAGAGTATTGTGATATATGATGAAATGTGAAAAAAATTGTAATTGCGATATTATGAACGCACATGTTGTGCAGGTAACTTAATGCGTATTTATTATCATGTTGATGTGCATGTGATGAGTGTATTCACTCTCTTTTTGTGAATTATACGAAGAGGTAACGTGTGATGTACCACCTTGTTGTGTTTGAAAAGAATGTTATTGTGGATTGTAGATTGTTGGACCATTTTGGAATTATGTGATATAAAGGTGTATTGACGTATTGAATGGAAAAAATTTTGTAAAGTGAATTGGATTTTATCGTGATGTTTTCACCGTGTTGTGATGAATCATGTGCATCACCATGTTGTAATTACAATTGACTATGTGTTGTAATGTTAGACATTGAGTTCCTCATATGTATAATTCATGTAATATGTGATGGTTCATGTCATGAATTAGAGGCATATGGTGAGCGTTTGATCCTATTATCAATGATTACACTTTGGGTGCGGTATGTGGTAATGTTATATATCATAACCAACGAAAGTAAGGATTGTGTTATATCCTATATATATACCATGTGTAAGACGCTATGGTTAATGTGTGTGAATCACCTTTGTGTTAGTGATGTAGTTATGTGTTATGTTGTGGACCCTACAATAGCTGACCCTAAAGGTAATTGGTAAAAAGGTGTATGTTTAGAGTGAGGAAATGTGTATTGTTGACCAGTCACTCGAGCCTATGAGATAGGAAGTGGAGTCTTACATAGGCTGAAAACCCATTTTTGTTCATTTGGTATGTATGACACTTGCTCATTGGGTGTCATGCGTATTGTGTTTCATGAGACACCTTAGGCTCGATGGGTGCGACTTGTACTCCTTTCTCTCTCCCTATATGGTTATCAAATGGATTAAACCTAAGTGTAGTTATGACTATGTTAAGCCTTGTAGAAGTGATGGAGGGATTATTCGAGACAGAGATATTATGAGAGTTGTATTATTTGATATGTTATTTTATGAGCTAAGGCTTGATGTACGAGTCTTTAGCAAGTCGTTGAGTACCCCTTTGGTGGCCGTATAAGGCCACATAGTTATTATGATTT
This sequence comes from Taxus wallichiana var. yunnanensis, assembly GCA_018340775.1. NCBI lineage: Eukaryota > Viridiplantae > Streptophyta > Pinopsida > Cupressales > Taxaceae > Taxus > Taxus wallichiana. Next base: position 1,037,032,735 of record CM031239.1, on the reverse strand, counting down.
TATATTTCTCCATATGTATTTTATTAAGTAAATTGATTTTTTTCTTCCTAGAACCAACAATTTTCTACGATTGATGTGTTCTTATATTTTTGGAATTTTATTTTGTTATTTCACTAACATGTGAATTTTGCACTAACTATGCCTATTCGACCTTTTTTTTTTACTTATTTTTATATTTTCTTTTCATGTTTAAAGGTTTTATAGCCTAGTCGAAGGATTGGTATTTTTGCTACTTTCCATTTGAAATGGATTGTTATACTAGTTCTTATGTCATAATGTGTTGGAATAGGGTAATGGGATTCATCATGGTGTTTTAGAACCTATGGACCCATTTTTTTGTATAGGGGTACACCCCCAAGGAGTTAAAGATAACTATCGGGTTGTTGAACCACGAGTTATTATGTCACTTGGGTTATAGGTATTTGGACTCTATGCGCTAAGGGCCATAGGGTGACCGACCTATTTTGGGGAGCAAAAGGAAACTTTATCTTTATTTTATTGATTAAGGGAGCCATAAGAGACTTGAGGGAAGCATAAGAGATTTGTGTGGGTGTGATTAATGCTTTGGGAGGTATATGGAGTTGCTTTGTGATGCTTTTGGAGGTACATGTAGTTGTTTTATGATGCATTTGGAGATATATGAAGATTGTTTTATGATGTATGAGATGTATATGTAGTTATCTTGTTATGCCTTGGGAGGTATATGGAATTGTTTTGTGATGCTTTGGGAGGCATATGTAGATGTTGGTGATGCTTTAGGAGGTATATGATGTTATTTTGTGATGTGTAGGGAGGTATATGGTGTTGATGTTATGATTTAGGTGTACTCTTGTGAGTCCGATTGTGTTTTGTGATGTTGAGGGTTGATAAGGACATGAAGAGATCCTTCTTTGCACAATTTTCAGGGGAACCTTGAGAAAATATGATCAATACACCACAATTTAACTCTCACGAGTTGTCACTTCTAAAGAATGGAGATATTTTCTAAACAAGGTTCAGGTTACTAAAGACACTTAAAACTTGCTTGCTTCTATATATTTTGGTAGTAGAATTTGTTCATTTGTGGATACACAACACAAACAGGGGTACTTCGGTAGGATTCATGGTTATTTGAAATTTTTGGTGGGGATTAAGCAAGATGAAGTTGATTTCACCAGATCTTTGAGAACCTTTACAACAATTGGAAACTAACAAAAAAATGCTTCAAAAATAGCCAAAATATTCCTTCAACTAGAAGGTGTGCATCAATGGAGCCCCAGATCTACATGGTTTCACACAATCTTTGAGAATTCAACATGAAGCCTCGAGCTAAAGACTCAATTAAACATTAAAACCCTGGTTCCTCATGCCTAAGATACACTCAAAGGCTTACAGACAATCTTTATCAACAAAATGACAGTAAAGTGATTTTAAATTGTTTATCTCATTACAGGATGAAGGCTCTTCTCATAATGAAATTGCAAATGCCACTAAACTATCATATGGATGAGATCTTGTGTGATTCGAGAGGATTTTAACATAAGATTGCAATGAACATCAAAACCATTTGAAAACATTCTGAAATAAAAGAGACACAATTTTTCCCAAGATCAACATAGATTAATTCAAGATCTATTAGATTTATCAGCAGGGGAAAGTTTCTTGAATAGTCTCAGAGCTTGTCAATGGTTACACTCACAACCATCTTGACGTGATCAAATCTAAAACACAAGAGATTAACAGTTTCTCAGATGGTCTCTCAGGAAGATGGGATTTCTCAAATTTTCTCATAAAATTAAACCCCCAACCATTTGCAAGAGTATCCTCATTGCATTTATACAATTCACTTCACTCACTCATCCCAAATTTTCCCCCAAAAAGAAGAATATTCGAGGAATCCTTTTGCTTGTTACCAATTTGTCTCAGAAAGTGATGTTTAACAAATTTACACCCAAAAGCTTCCAGGTGGAAAAATCATGAACTGATCACATTTCTCAGACCCTCAACCATGACTGGGATGCCATGCCATAAATTTTTTGATAGTCCTTCTAATCATTCTTTTTTTTCATGTGAGAAATTCCCTTTTTAATCATTTTTAGGTGGCTCTGTATAGTTGGATCTGACAAGCAATCCTTTTCACCCTCGAGAATACACCTTGAGAAATGAGTGCCCTCACATGGATGCCTGCATTCATGCCTCTCAAAAATGAGTGTCCATGCATGGATTATTCCACATACCTCTGAGTCAGTCAGTCAGTCAAGTGTAAAAGAGGAGTCAGTGGAAACCTCCACATGTTTCCTTGATCCTAAAAAGGTGAAGTCTGAGTGAGAAATGAGTGCAGGCCTTCCAGATGTGTTCAAGGAAATCATTCCTGAGTATGGGAAGGCCAGGTGGAAGCTTCCACATGTTTTTGGTGTGAAATTTAAAGATGAAGTTTAGAGGGGACCTCAAATGAGCACAAGCTCTCCACATGTGCCTGGGCCCAAGAAAATTTCCTTTTGGCCTTTGAAAAATCTCAGTATAAAAAGGAGCCAGCAGAAGCCTCCACATGTCTCTTTGGCACACTTTTGATATGGTGCCCAAAAGTGGAGACCCTAAACAAGCATGGGCTCACCACATGTGTCTCAGTCCACTTTGAAAAGTTGTTGAAAAAAGATTTTAAGGACCAGTGGAAGGTGCCACGTGCCTAGGGTCCAGAAAGTTTCTTCGGCCATTGAAAAGTCTAAGTATGGGAAGATCCAAGAAAACCTCCATGTGTCCCTTTGGCACTTCTTCAAAAAGTAAAGTACAAGGGTAGTCCCCAAACAGGCGCGGGCCCTCCACATGTCCCAGGCCTTAGAAAGTTTCTTGAAAAGTTTAAGTATAGAGAGGAGCCAGCGGAAGCCTCCACGTGTCTCCTTGGCAAATCCATTAAGGTAGGACCCAGAGGCGGATCCTCAAATGAGCGTCGGCCCTCCACGTGGACAAGCTTTGAGTTGAAGTGGGCCTTAGAGTTTCAAAATTCCCAAAGACCCACCTCTCCACTTCTAACTTTTGATGTGGGCCCCAATGGAGTTGTTGGGTTATTTCATAACTTTTCTCCCTCGTACAAAAAGGCAAAAAAACTTCAAAATGTTCCACCCCCCCTTCCCACTTGTAACTGAAAAACTACCACGTGTCCTTCTTCGGGGTCAAAGTAAGACTTTTTCCCTACCACTTCATATTTTTTGAATAACCAATTAGATGTATCGGGCCATGGGGGCCAATTTGGTATTTTTACAAATGTGACAAAAGTGAAAATTTCACCAAAAAGACCCAGGCGCATCCAATCAAAAAGGACCATGTTTCCACAGATGTTGGGACAAAAATTGATAGGGAAAACATGATTGTGGAAAAATAGAAGGAAGGGAAAACCCAATTCATGCCCAAATTACAAATTCTTTCTCATGGATAGAGAAATGGAAAACAATATCTGGACTTAATGTGATCCTCGACCAAAGGAAAGGACTGACCATGAAACCAAATGAAGGAAAAAAATTTCACGCATCAATATAGGGAGACAGAGAAAACTTCAAACCATGCGGACTGAGATGTTTTTTGAATGAACAGGGTGAGATTAAATTGAGCACCAACATCGGCTCCGACTCGGGATGGGCACTCCTGTGAGTGCCACAAGAACAAAAAGAGAGACCATGTGCCAAAAATCCATTGGGAAATGGAGTCAAAACAAGCTTGCAGAGAAGAAGAAATAACCAAATCCCCCAAGATGAACTGAGAAACCAACAAAAAATTGGTCACTGGGGACCAGGAAAAAAAAAAAATAGAAAAACATGAAAGTAGAATAAAAAAAAAAACTATACACTATACTAATGATGTGCACCTTGATTCAGAGAAAAAATCAAGGAAAATTTTCAAGTGCCTTCGATTCTAGATATGACCATGCTAAGCAGTTTTGATACGTCTTTAACAACTTGGTCATATGATTGTTTCTCTTTTCCATCCAAGTTGCTATCTGACCACATTTTTTAGGCTTATCCTTTGTGCCTAGGTCAAGTTTTTCAACATCTCTCGAGGCTGCATCAAACATCAAAGTCCTAGGAAAATCAACCTACTCAGGATATCTGCATTGATCAATTTCATACTCCTTGAAAACAACATAGCTCACAGAGTTATCAACATCAATGTCTGTGTGCAATACTTCATAAGAAGCATTGTTGGGGTCCTCAATGAGATATAACATTTTATTTTCACCATATAACTTCACAAGGCTTCCCTCAATTGGTATGGTGGCATAAGACATGTCCATTTGCACACTTCCACCCACACTAGCTGCCCACTTTCTAGATAATAACATTCCCCATTTAGCAGGACAATCCACAATTACTACATTCAAAGTTAAGTACTTTCCTGATATACGCTACCAATTGCACTACTAAACCCTTGACACATCCAACTACTGGCACCTCTCTTGAATCCATGGTAGTACATTTCCCATAAGTTGTTGTTACTTTGATATTCAACTCATTCATGACCTCAAGAGGCATTACATTACATGAGGCTCTGAATCAAACATGCAGTTATGTAACAACCTATCTTTAATAATCAAAGTAGTGAAAAATGGATCCACATTCAGTTGAGACTCAACCAGAGAAGTTCCCAAATAAACCTCAGGTGGTTCACCCAATTCCTCCAATGCTTGTGGTTTTTCTAATTCTCAATGGGAGGAGGAACCTCTACATTGTTTACATTTTTACCTTGGTGACCTTTTCTTCCTTAAGCCCCAAATACTCAAATGCCCTCTTCTTATGCTCAGGGATTCTAAGAAATTCAACAATAGGAACAATAATCTTGATCTGACTCAAGATTTGGGCTATGTCACAAGGAACATATTTGGGTAAGGTAGTATTAGGAGGAAGGTTTACAAATTCATCTGATGGCATGGGATTTTTCATAGTCTGAGCATGGGGAGGAACACAAGTTTTATTTGGGGTGACAAAGCCTTTTCCAGATGCATCTTTTTAGGGGTTTCCTTAGGGATACTGGTAAGAATTGGAATTTTTTGGTTTGGCTTGAGGCCCTACCCCTTTGAAACTTTGCTTCTTGTATTATATTCTTTTTCTTGGGCAACTACTGCATTCATTAACAATTATTTGTCCTCTTCTGAAGGAATTCCTCCATCATACTTTTTAATCATTAATGCCCTTAAGTACTCAAAATCATTATTAGGAAACTCAAAAATCTTGTACCATATCAATTTCAAAAGTATGAGTGGGAGGAAGAGGTAATACCCGGTGAATGCAATCCCAGAAATCAACAACAGTTCTAGGCACTTATCAGCTCAGTTGAGGTTGCTCCCTACTGTGAACTTGTAGAGAAATCCATCATGCATGCATCATCATCTGTCTCATCATCATCATTCTTCCTCAACTTCTTTTCTTCATCACATGGGGAATGGGGCAAGAAACATCTATCACACCACTCCATATCATGGACCTCTTCCACAGTAGCAACTCTGGCAGCTAAAGGATCAGGCACCAATCTATTTTCCCGGGGTTGGGGCTGTCTATTTCTTGATCCCATGGGCCCTTTACCCCTATCATCTGATCTATGATCACCTCTGGGATGATTTGCAAATATTTCTTGACCTTGTGGCTTGTGCTTGACCTTGGGAACCTTTGTCCAATCCCCTTCTCTCTCTGGCTAGTTTATAGGATATTTCCTTAACAACTCCGGCCAATGTTTTTACAACCTCTTCTAGATCCATAACTTACTTGATGAGGGCTTCTCTGGATTGATCAACTTGATACCTTCCCTCTTAGGAGGCTTACCAACTACTTTGATATTGTTTTCAATCTACAAAGCCATGGTGAAGGCCTTGCCTCAAAGTTCTGGGTTTTTCCCTTAAATAATAGGCAACCTTTTTGTCAAAAGCATCAAAATATTTTATCAAACAAGAAACATCACTTGGCCTCAGGATTACAGGTAGCCTATTCAAGGTCTTATTGAACCGAGTATTGAAGTCATGAACAGATTCATTAGGATTCTTCTTAATATTTTCAAATTCAGACAAAAGAAACCTAGGGATCTGTCTTATCCCCATATTGCAATCTAAAAGCATTTTTCATTTCTGTCCATGAATCTATTGAGTTATCTAGGTAAAAGACTTATACCAGTCACGTGCATCCTCCTCAAGAGTATGAATAAACAATTTTATATACACATCCTCAAATTCAATCTCAAAAGTCTTCCATCATATTGACAAAAAAATTTTAAATGTTGATCGCTAGTGATAGCATTATTCCCTTGAAATTTAGGCAGTCTATTTCTAACATCTTGTGGCACTACATTTGGATATCCAGCCATACCTCTAAAATCTATAGGACCAAAAGTATTCACAACAAAAAGGAGGTCTGGGTGGGGGTTGGGCCATATTTTTTGAGGGGTGATCTTACAGGAGAAACAAAATGATGAGGGACAAGGGGTCTTTGGAACACAGGAGTATAATTTTCAAAATGAATGTCCTCTAAAGACTCTGTTTCATGGAAAACCCTATCAACTTTGGAAAATACAGGGACAAAATGAGAAGCACACTTATCAAACACAAATGAAGGCCCCTCTCTAGTTGGAGAATTCAATTCTATATAAATATTACCTGATTCAGAATCACTTGAAGAAGAATGGTAATCCTCAACCACAGGTTGATCACTTTCCACAATGGATAACTCTTTTCTTGATTCTGATCTCCAACTATTTTCTAGACTCTTTTTCCTTCTAAATTTGTCTTTCCCAGTTCTAGAAACAACTTTCTAGTAGGGTCTTTAGTGAAGAAATATCTTCTTCCTTCCATCTTTGCAAAGATTAGTGACATATTTCACTTAATACAAGTTAAGGCACTTGGTATTTATCAAAATTTAAAATCAACACGGAGTCGCCACTAAGGATTTTCACCTTAGTTGTGCAAATGCACTATAAATGACTTGTCAAATATCTATCAACACTTAATTCCTACAAAAGCTTAGCAGATCTGACCTTCCTTTACCAATATTTATCACTGATGATATAAATTTAGTGCAATAACCACTAGAAACTGGAAATATTACACACAAAACTTGTAACTTCACACAATTCTTACAAATCTCAACAAAGGATGACATTTAAACAACATATTTGCACTTAGATCATGTAAGAAACATTACAGGGTCCAAATATGACACCTTTGTTCAAATAGTCCCAAAACAATGCCATTTTGAAAAATAGTCCCCCAGTTTCAAATAATCCTTGGCAAAAAATGCCAAAATGGTGTTGTTGTTTCAAAAAAAATAGGTCCCGATGTTTTTGTTTAGAAAATAATCGAAATAATAGTGTCAATCCTCGAAAAAATGGTGTTGTTGTTGCAAAAAAATAGGTCCTGAAGTGTTTAAATAATCCCTGAAACAATCCAAAATGGTGTTGTTTCCAAAAATAGGTCCCCTCAAATAATCCCGAAAATGCCAAAATGGTGTTGTTGTTTGCAAAATAGGTCCCGAAAATAATCCCTGAAATGGCACCAAAATGGTGTTGGTATCCAAATTGATTCTCCCTTGGAAGCCAAGAAACATCACAGATTTAACAAGATACTTAGAGATAGATAAATCATAAGTCATTTTGTAGCCGGGGAAGGGATTCAGTGGCTCTTTGTCACTCGGGCATTTGGAGAAATGGATAACACCATATAAAAGGATTTGATCTATCCTCACTACTTTAGGTCGTGCCTTTCGACCAGGGTGAGAGGACCCATTTTGTAACCTCTGTTGGTGAAGGACATGAAGAGATCCTTCTTTGCACAATTTTTAGGGAACCTTGAGAAAATATGATCAATACACCACAATTTAACTCTCACGAGTTGTCACTTCTAAAGAATGGAGATATTTTCTAAACAAGGTTCGGGTTACTAAAGACACTTAAAACTTGCTTGCTTTTATATATTTTGGTAGTAGAATTTGTTCATTTGTGGATACACAACACAAACAGGGGTACTTCGGGTAGGATTCATGGTTATTTGAAAATTTTGGTGGGGATTAAGCAAGATGAAGTTGATTTCACTAGATCTTTGAGAACCTTTACAACAATTGGAAGACTAACAACAAAAAATGCTTCTTAAATAGCCAAAATATTCCTTCAACTAGAAGGTGTGCATCAATGGAGCCCCAGATCTACATGGTTTCACACAATCTTTGAGAATTCAACATGAAGGCTCGAGCTAAAGACTCAATTAAACATTAAAAACCCCTGGTTCCTCACCTAAGATACACTCAAAGGCTTACAGACAATCTTTATCAACAAAATGACAGTAAAGTGATTTTAAATTGTTTATCTCATTACAGGATGAAGGCTCTTCTCATAATGAAATTGCAAATGCCACTAAACTATCACAAGGATGAGATCTGTGATTCGAGAGGGATTTTAACATAAGATTGCAACAAAAACATCAAAACCATTTGAAAACATTATGAAATAAAAGAAACACAATTTTTTTCCAAGATCAACACAGATTAATTCAAGATCTATTAGATTTATCAATAGGGGAAAGTTTCTTGAACAGTCTCAGAGCTTGTCAATGGTTGTACACTCACAACCATCTTGACATGATCAAATCTAAAACACAAGAGATTAACAGGTTTCTCGGATGGTCTCTCAGGAAGATGGGCTTTCTCAAATTTTCTCATAAAATTAAACCCCCAACCATTTTCAGAGTATCCTCATTGCATTTATACAATTCACTTGCTCACTCATCCCAAATTTTCCCCCAAAAAGAATAAGAATATTCGAGGAATCCTTTGCTTGTTACCAATTTTTCTCTAAAAAGTGATGTTTAACAAATTTACACCCAAAGCTTGCCAGGGGAAAATCATGAACTGATCACATTTCTCAGACCCTCAACCATGACTAGGATGCCATGCCATAGATTTTTGACAGTCCTTCTAATCATTCTTTTATTTTTCATGTGAGAAATCCCCTTTTTAATCATTTTCAGGTGGCTCTGTATAGCTAGATCTGATAAGCAATCCTTTTCACCCTCGAGAATACACCTTGAGAAATGAGTGCCCTCACATGGATGCCTACATTTGTGCCTCTCAAAAATGAGTTTCCATGCATGGATTATTCCACATACCTACACTATGAGTCCGAGTCGGCCAAGTGCAAAGAGGAGTCAGAGAAAATCTTTATGTGTTTCCTTGGCGCAACTGCAAAGGTGAAGTACATAGAGGACCCAGTTCCCAAATGAGAGGAAGGCCTGGCTTCCATGTGTTTTTTGGCACAACTTCAAAGATGAAGTTTAGAGGTGGGACCTTTTGAGCCAAAAACATGCCCCTTTATAAAAATTTTTGGCCTTTGAAAAAGTCTTAGTATAAAAGGAGCCTAGAAAGCCTCCATGTCTCTTTGGCACACTTTTGATATGGTGCCCAAAAGTGGAGACCCTAAACAAGCACGGGCTCACCACGTGTCTCATCCAGAAAAAGTTTGTTGAAAGAGTTTAAGGACTAGTGGAAGGCACCATGTGCCTAGGGTCCGAGAAAGTTTCTTCAGCCATTGAAAAGTCTAAGTATGGGAAGATCCAGTGAAACCTCCACGTGTCCCTTTGGTGCTTCTTCAAAAGTAAAGTACAAGGGCAGGTCCCAAATAGGTGCGGGCCCTCCACATGTCCCAGGCCTTAGAAAGTTTCTTGAAAAGTTTAAGTATAGAGAGGAGCCAGTGGAAAGCCTCCACGTGTCTCCTTGGTGCAACTGCTAAGGTAGGACCCAGAGGTGGATCCTCAAATGAGCGCCGGCCCTCCACGTGGACAAGCTTTGAGTTGAAGTGGGCCTTAAAGTTTCAAAATGCCCTAGTGACCCACCTCTCTACTTCTAACTTTTGATGTGGGCCCCAAGGAGTTGCGGGTTATTTCATAACTTTTCTCCCTCATACAAAAGGCAAAAAAACTTCAAAATGTTCCACCGACCCACCTTCCCCACTTGTAACTTGAAAAAATGCCACGTGTCCTTCTTCATGGGGTCAAAGTAAGACTTTTTCCCTACACTTCATATTTTGTTGAATAACCAATTAGATGACTATCGGGGCCATGGGGCCAATTTGGTATTTTTACAAATGTGACAAAAGTGAAAATTTCACCAAAAAGACCCATCGAGGCCGCATCCAATCAAAAAGGACCATGTTTCCATGGATGTTGGGACAAAAATTGATAGGAAAACATGACTGTGGAAAAATAGAAGGAAGGGGAAACCCAATTCAAATTCTTTCTCATGCCAATTACAAATTACGCCCAAATTAAAATTCTTTCTCATGGAAAGAAATGGAAAAAATATTCTTTGTGATCCTCACCAAAGGAAAGGACTAATCATGGGCCAAATGAAGGAAAAATCTTTCACGCATCATATAGGGGAGATAGAGAAAACTTCAAACCATGTGGACTGAGACATTTTTGAATGAACAAGGTGAGATTAAATTGAGCAGATGATATTATAAGGGGAGGAAATGTAGTGCAGAACTAAAATCCATAATAATAATTAATTAATAAAAGAGAGAGAAATACATGAAATTAATGCATTTGGTTTTAGAAGTGATGGTGGTGTGGAGACGTGATGGAGTTAGTGATGGTGGGAGTTGGTGGGAGGTGACATGAAGGCATGAAAAGCCTGTTAAGGCACGTGGGAAGCTGGAGGAAGTCAGACAGGTCATTATCCTTGGACAATAATACAAAAATATCTTTATTTGATATTCGGATGCATAAACCATGCTTAAATACAATTTATCATTGTAAATTTATTAGTAAGTATATAGTTGCAGGCGTGGGTTCAACATTTTTGCAATGGAAGAATCTTTCATAGCTATTGTTCTCTACAATCTACACCACTCAATTCTCAAATAACCATTTCAAAGAGGGATCCATCCTTCATCAACCAACAAAATTGCAGTCGCGATTAAGGGTTACTTACGATGGCCATGTGGATGTGACAAAAACATTTTGGATTTAGCAAGCAATAATAATAATAAGCAGACAGAGAATCCACCAATCTTCATTCATGCAATTGAAGGAAGCAATAAGAACTTTGCAGAAGGGACGTCTTTCTCCTCCAAACATAGTCACTGTGTGCACTCTTCCCACAAAAACACTGCTCTCGCTCTACATATTTTTGATTGGGCACCAAGATAAAATAATTATGAACTTGATAATAGGATATTCCCTTTTCTGTTTTTTTTCGATACTCAATGCTTCCATAGGGCTCGAGGAATGTAAGGATGTTGTTCTTGATGGGAAGACTGTGAGGAGTTAAAAGGCCAAGGAGGGAGATGGGTTTCTATCCAAACCCCTGCATGTATTTGCATTCCTCTGTGTGGAATGCAAGCTAATTTGAGGAAGGCAGATGGGAAAGACCTTATTTTGGTCATCATGTTACTTAAATTTGTAGATACAAGGATGTTTATATCCCTATTGGCTCAAAAAAATAGTTACCCCTATGGAATAATTTCTTTGGCATCTCCCATCTAGTCCAGGCTATTGTGAAGATAATATTATTCAATCTTACTCTTCTCATCTTTGAGATCATTACTGAAAGTAAGATTTATCTCTCTCCACTCTTTTACTGATTACGCCTTATTAAGATATCATAATGTAGGTCGTGGTGTGCATAAAATTGGTTTGTTGAAAAGGCCTTCGAAATTTTTAAGCAAATACAATTGGATGGTGTAAAGCGAGACTCCACAACCTTTGCCAGAATACTCCCTAGTCGTGTTAAAATGAGAGCTTCAGGGAAAGGGTGTTTTGCAAGGCACTTTCACTACCATTCCATTAGATACCTCAAAGATACGTGATATCATGGGTTGTGTTGGTGGCAAGATGTGCACAAAGTGTAGTTTTGAAAAGAAATGGGTGTCTGAAATCAAAGTGCAACTAGCAAGTGTATCACCAAACTCTGCAGAAATGAACACTAATATTTTTCCAGGCATGGTACTTCTATCGTCATCTTTCATAATTCTTATCATTTAGTTTTTCATTTGTAGTAAGATAAAATTTTAAACTATAGGAATTATCATATTTCTATTTGTTTATATAATCATGTTTTGAAAACAATAAGATGTTATAATGTAACGTCTGAAGATCTACTATTCCTTGGTAAAGAATGGACTTAAAACCTCACTGCGTGATTATATAGCAAACGTCAAAACCAAACCAGATTACTTTAGTACCCATTTTTATTGAAAATTTGAAGTTCAGCCCCTGTAAGTATGTTGACAGCTCCCTTGTTAAAATAAATAAATCATGATTTTCGAGAGACTTGCAAAATAACCTTCGTAACTCTTGAAAGGAGATGTTAAGTTTCCTACTTGTACCTTGTCATCTGAGGAGCCACTTTAACCGTTGAATCGACCTTGAATGATCCTCTGTGTTCTTTGTGATGCCATTCTAGGAGCCATGTTACACCATTTTTCAGTTGTAGAAAGATGCTAAATTTGAAATTTTGGTTTTCGCATCGGCTCGCAATTTGAATCCTTGACAAGGAAATGTTTATCCACCTTAAAAAATCTATAGTATTTTTACTAGAAAATTATCTTGAACATTCAGTTTGGGGAAAAACACTCTTAATAGTTTGGAAAAGGAATTTTATAGGCCTCCGGTTGTAGTTTGACTAAACTGGACCAATTACGATTGGTGGCTCCATAAAACTTGTCGCGATTTGAAAATTGTTTGCTAGTTCTTAGTCCCATCGACTCTGGTGAATTATCCATATATAGGGAACTTGTAGGAAGTTTCTTGTTGCGTGTTCATCCATCGAAGGTCAGGTTTGGATGTGGTTTTATGAGCCCTTGAGCTAACTGTTGATTGTTTACAACTAGGTCAATTACAACTGATGGCCTCGAAAAACTGGCTACCAATCGTAAATAGTTCCCCAGTTCTGAATCGCATCAATTCCTTTGAATTCTTGGTGTATAGGAGGACGCATAGAAACTTACTTGTCATGTGTTTTCTCATCATGGGACAACGTCTGAAAGTGGTTTCTTCATCTTTGAGCCATTTTTTGAATGTTTTTATAACTAGTAGGAAAACATAAAAAGAAGTTGTAGGACCCCTGTCGGGTTCCGAAACCATCGTCGAAACTTGTTCACACTTGCAAATAAATATTTGAAAATCTATCTTGTGACTTGTGTGAAATTGAACTTTTGGCAAAATAGTGTTTCTCTCTCTTCCCTACCTCTTTCTCACTCCTTGGTTATGAAATAAGGTGAAATAAAATGAAAAAAATTGTCTCTAACCTTCTCCTTTTAAATGCAAATTATTAGTATTATGTAAATGGAAACTAAAAAATGTTAATTATGCTAGATCTAAGTGGATGCCATGCTAGTGATTTATCGCTGATTTCATGCTCACGTGGTTTTGCAGGATGCAAGAAAGATGGCGAAAAGGTGTGGTGTAATTCATTATTTATTATTGTAATTTATATATTTTATTGGAAAATGTATATATGTTTAATGTAACAAAAAAATTATATTTGAAATTTGGTAATATACATAAGATGCTAGATTAAAGAATGCCTTGGGAAATGTGAATTTAATCATAGGTACCATTTGATTTAGATTTCTGTATGTAAAAAAGGGGTGGATATGTATGTTAAATGAAATCAAATTTATTATTTTATAATGCATTTCCAGTGTGCAATAGATGATTAAATAATTAGTGTTGTGTCTCTTACCTTGAAAATATAATAAAGGAATCTAACCACAACAATCAACCCTAGTATAAAATTCATGTATAACTACTCTTCCTTTGTGATTTCTCTTAGCATAGAAAACTAAAATCCTTACACTTGATAAAACCCTCTAGATTAAATAAATAAGATCACAAGTATGAGTTTATCGTCATAGCTTGTATGCTTAGTGTCATCCTCACAAACCCGACGAATAGGCATGACATGATCCAACATTCTCCAGAGTATGTGGTTCCCTTCCAATATTGGAAATCATTTGTGTAGTAAGCATAATGATATTTTCTTAAGGTATCGCTAATGGGAACCAACATTAAACATGGACAAAACCCTCTTAGACCAGCAAAAATGGAGCTAGTGAAACAATTATCCTATGACTTAAACTCTTGTTAATGATCTATTTAGTTCCTCAAATAAATGGGTTACCTTGGTTACTAGCAACATAACACCTTGGTCTTTCATGAAGGTTGTTTAGCATAAATATTGTCCTCTCACCTTAAACTCGTATTTTAGGTTGGGCGTTGATCCTTAGGTATATTTGGAATTAAACCAAACCTTGGCTAACTAAGGGGTTAAATTGTGGGTAGAAAATGGTAAGTAACTTCTTACAAACCAAATTGATTTGAAATATGTTGACTTAAGAAAACCCATGAAACCAGAAAATTGGTCCCATAATCCCTTGTTATGCCCTTTTATGACATTTAGAATAAAATAAAAATTCACATGCGGAATGGTGAAATGTAGAAACATGTGATCTTACCTTGAACACAAATCACTTGTGGTTCATGTGTAGTTTATAATGCTTCGAATCATGTACTTCTTCAAGATGTAAGACAAGTACTTTCATAACTCTTTTGTTATAAATTGATGCCAATAATGAGACCATAATGCAATGTAAGATTAAAGCATATAAGAGTAAAACAATATTTGAGGTTAGGAATAATTTCACTCTTGGATTTCTTATGACTCAATTAGGCATTTTCTTGTGTTAAAAAGAATATAAATTTCCCTTGGTGAGATAAAACTTCGAGGAAAAAATTAATAATATATATATATAAACCTAATAGAAGTCTTGATGTGGAAATTATGAATGGATTCAACAGTATTGAACAATATAAACTATGATAGGGAAATAAATATACCGTGATCGAAGGATGTTTATGGAAAAATATATATATCTTGAATCTAAATATCCCTTAATCCTAATATTTCTTTCCTGACATCACTTAAGACTCACTTGTGTTAAAAGGGTAAAAATTTAAACATTGAAAAAATATTTGGAAAGCATAATCTTATCATAAGAACGAGAGTATTAGGAACTTTGTATGCGAATTTGAAATTTGGCAAATAAAAATGTAAGTTATGGAGAATGTCGCAAGGGATAAAGAACCAATTTAAATAGTGAATTGTAAGTTGAATGCGAATGAATTTAAGAATCTGTAGGTGGAAAAATGATAATATTATCCTCACATAATAATGATGTTTTAATGTTAATCGTAACCAAGATGTAATCTTGGTAATTAAGTGTTGTGGGTTTGCCAATCCTTGGGTCTCTTTCTTGTGGTTGGGTCATTGCTAGAATTCGTCTATTGGGGAAAGTGTGGCATTGACAATTATATGGTGTTTTCATGTGTCTATGTGAGTCGATGAATTATGTAAGTGTCTTATGCATTGTTGATTTTCTCTTCTTAGAACCCTTGTGGTGTTGTGTAGTGAGCATTGTAAGTGAAAAAAAATTATACTTGTATTTTTATTGTTGTATTCGTGTGTGTAAAGTGCGGGAGTTACAAAACCACTGTGATATCTATTTACTATTGACTCTACCACTCTTTCTTATACCCATATGATATCTTTCAAGATGTGTTTCGACGTGCCTATAGGTAAGTCATTACCTTCATACATCTGTCTCATCTCAAACCAAAAAGTTTCTAACTAAGATTTAGAATTGGAATTCTCTCCGGTCTATTCAGGAGAGTTTAGATTTGCTGGCAATGACATGGGTGGTTGATTTGGTTTCACCTAGGAGTAGAAAATGATATCGAATATTATTGTCTCCCCTGCGCATGAGTCACTTGTTTGGGCGTATTGATATTTTGTTTCGAGTGGGGGTTAATGAAATAGAGGATACCATTCCCATTGTTGGAAAGTAATCCCAACAACTGCATTAAAATGCATTCCTGTTCATCTTGTAGTTTTTTAATTCCCAACATGGCCTCCTTGTCCCAAATTTAATATACTGCAGTTTCTTTCATTAAATTTCTACATAAAATATTTGTTATCTCTCGAAAGTGTACCCTATAAAGAGATGGATGAAGGTGTTCTAACCTTGCTCTAGATCTCTCTCTTTCTTATATCTGATAAAACACCTCAGTGTCATGGGTATACCTATTTTTGAGGTGAGTCTGCGAGTATCAAGGCCGGTTCATTCTTGATGTATCCTAAACTAATTTTTTGGGGTTTTAAGGGTAATAAGATGAATGTAAATGAATTGAGAACTAGGGTGATACACCAAAATTATTGAAGGCTTTGACTAAGTGTGAGCACAAATATCGAGAATAAATTCTAGATACACAAACCAATAGTCTTGAAGAAAATTAAGGCAAACACTTGACGTATTGAGGAAAATCAACAACAATACTATTAAGATACACGTGCACAATAATATCATGTAGAAAATGCTAAATTTGCAATAGGGTAGGATGATTAACAAAGGAATTTGACATTCACTAGGATTAATAAGACATACGTAAGACCTAAATTATTGGAAATGTAGAATATAAATCTCATTCAAAGGGTGAAATTGGCGAAAATCTACTTTAGCACTCCTGTGTCCAAAAATATCATCTTTTGTGATTTGTCAATGCACACAATATATAGAAAAAAATATTCATCCCACCCTTCCTAAAAATAGACTAAAATTGTACTCGCCCATGCATCCTATTTTTATCCTTTATCACAAATAAATAAAGGAATAAAAATAAGAATGCTAATACATTGAGGCATTAATAGCCTTTGGTCACAAAAATACAACTCAGTCAAACAACAGTTGCCTGTTCTATTTGTAATAAAGTTGTATGAATAGCTTAGCTAAAAATAAGCTTTGCTTCATGATCAAGTCTTCTCCAATACATGTAATATTTGTCTTCTAGTTGATAATGTGACATCTGCAACTTGCTCCACTTGCAATTTTTTATTTCTTCCCCCTTGGATGCTTATGCAAGATAATATCTCTGTGTATGAGTAAAAACAATTTCTTTATTTGCAATACATTGCAAAAAATTATCACCCATGTATCACATCTCTTTGGGGACCACTTTTGATGTGCACTGAAATAATATTCTTGATTTGTAGAAAATAAGGTAATAGGCCTTAGAAGATTCTTTGTACTTTGATGTTGACCTATGCTTGTCTTCTTGTGGTCCCATGAAAAGATACTTCTCTTGCAAGTAAAAATAATGCTTTGTCCCTTATACCTTAGAAAAAGTGTTCATTTACTCTGGGACCACCTGTATATTGACCCCTATGCATGTATTGGTTTGTTAATTTTACTGAGGCATGTATATACTTGATTCACATGATGATGGGTCTAGATTGGATGATGACCACTTTTGCTCAATGGCATGTATTAATATTTAACCCACTTATTTGATTATTGTTATGAGACATAGTTCAATGGTTTAGAACATAAATACATGCCATATGTGCTCAAATTTTACATTGATCATTGCATATGTTATTGACGGGAAAAAATCATCATAGAAATTAATCATTTAAGTGGTAAAACGTGTTCCCATTTTCTCATGAGAAATCGACCCTTCGGAAGTTTGTTGGTGGAGAATTGACTTTCCCTAATTAGGGTTTTATCATCACTTGACACGTATGTACTTTCATAATCCTAAGGGTGAGTTAAGCTAACTCACAGTTGAAATGGTGGGTAAAAATAATTGACCTAATCATTTGCGTATTTTTCTCGAGCTCCATTTGAGCATGGGGAAACTCCATGAAAATCATTCCCGCGGCCATTTGTTCTGCATTTAAGCTTTTGAGCTCCCTCCATGATCTATTTGAGTTTTCTTTTTCCGTTTTAAGCCATTTTTATTCGTGATATTTGAGGAAATTTATGATATTCAAGTTTTTGGTTCAGGATTTTCATGGTTTGATGTAACCTTCAAATATGAGCTCTAATTCTCCTTTGATTTCTCTGCTTAGATCTCGTCAAGGACATGTATATCTACTCAGTTTCACATCTGAATGTGCTTCTTTCTCTGAGGCGAGGGTTTCTTTTAATCTTATTTGGAAGGGTGACTATCATTTTTCTACTCGATCTTTGATTGAAAAAAACCATATTGTGAGTAAAACTTTTGTTTTCTTGGTTTAAGTTCAAGAGTGAGAATTTCTTTCTTGCTCGATGGAAAATTTTGACGTTTTGATGGAGACTTCTTGACCCACTATCAATTTTTTTAGAAGGTAAGTTCGTGGTTTTCTTCTTATATACTAGCCATTGTTTATGATATTGGCTCTCTAAAACTGTAGATATACATATTTTAAGATATGAGTATTTGGGTTTATTATCTTATTGCTCATTTCCTTAATGGACGCATGGTAGTTTGACACCTGTGAAAAGTAATATCCTTATGTATTTTCAATTTTTTGACTGTGTACTCAAGGATTCCTTCGATTTTGACGTCAAAATGGTCAGTAGCTTTGCATTGTTCGATAGAACTTTTGGGGATTCGTACTTCGTGGTGAATATTTTTGAAGAATGTGTAATGGAGTTTGATTATACTCCTTGAGTTTATTTGTATAAATCGGTTTTTCATTAATCTCATGAATCTTGGGTAACTCTGGAAGCTCTAACTCTCGCTTAAAATTTATGCTTATGGTCCTGTGCATGATCTGTTTGAGGGATTCAGCTGTATGGAGTCACTTGATTCATATTTTCCTATGTATACTCAGATCTCTATTTAATTTTCTCCATTTCACTGATATTGTATGGCATCGTGAAAACCCAGCTCCATTTTTATCATGAAACGCTTATCGTAATCTACATGGTACTTATGGGCGAGATGTGGGTTTCCTTTTACTCACTATTGTAAATCATCCCAGGATAATCTTGCATTTTTATTGAAATGAATCTTCTTGAGCCTAGGTTACTTTGTTGTTTTCGAAGCCTTGTGATCTATAATCCCACCCCTGGACTAATGTCCATTTATCCAAGCTGTCATTATTGTACATTCAGCTCTAATGTTATGGTCTTTGATGGATTTACAAATTTTAATCTTTGAACCTCCTCTTTGGATTTTCTTATATTTTTCTATCGCCATTGTTGGATCTCTAAGATATGATTTGAGTTGTATCTTCCTTCTCAGTTTGTAATTTTGAGATATTTCTTGCTCACTAGTTGTAGATCTTATTCGATGTCTAGAAATTGATTGTGAAAAGTTTTATTACCCAATTTTAACTGTTCCATTACACACTTGAAGAGAGTTGGACCTTGTACTGTATTGTTTCTGAGCTTGAATATGTTGCCATAACCTCCAAGAACTGTAGATCTCACTGTTTGAAACACTACTATCTGTGCTTTATTAATATATCATTTGTTTGAAAGTAAATGCTTCTTTTGCATTGTTATGAGCAGTCATTATTTAGGCATTTAAACATGAATTTGGGTCTATGTCGGAAGCCATGGAAGTTTACACGAGCTTTGGTTTTTCTGCATGATTTCAATTTCATTATCTATACTGTAGATTTAATGCTCTAATGTAGATGAAAAATCTTATCGTTCTTTGAAAAATATCCTGTTACATCCTCATCTGCAAGCTTGATTGATGCTCTGTTCTATGTTTGTGTTGAGAGCTTGACGGATTAATAGCAACAAATTTGATGATCTGTTCTATGTTGGTATTGAGAGTTTGACGGATTAATAGCAGCAAATTTGATGATCTGAAATTTGCATCTTGTCCACCCTTTAATGCATAAGGACCTCTGTAACTTATAGTTTTTTAGAGAAAAATGTGTAGTGAGGCTTCTTCTTGATTGATTCTGCCCTTGGGAGCATGATTTTTTGGAAACTGTGTCTCCTTCATTTTGCTGTAATAAGCTTGATCCTTATCATTTTGTTGGTACTGTATGCAACTCTAATAAGTTGAACTTGTATTTCGACTATATTTTTATATCGAAAAAGAATTTGTTCTTCTCTGTATTTAGATCTTGAGCTTTGTATCTATTTATTACTATCCTGAGTTGTGTATCTTTTCAAAAACTGTAACATCAGAACTTGTAAGGGTTTACTGCCTAGTTTACAACTAGAGCTTAATATGATTATCTGGATTGAAACTTTCTTGTTTTATACTCTAACCTTGTAATAACTGGGAATTTCTCTTTTTCAAAACATAAGGCTTCATTCCTAGTGCATTTTTTCCACCTATAGCTGAGAATATGTAAAATGTTCATTATGATTGTATCTTGATATGTATTTTTACACTTTTAAGACTGAGAGTCTATATTGTACTTCTTCTTTTGATCTGGAAAAGCACAAGTATACTTTTGTGCTAGAAAATATAAATATTCTTGATTTATTTGCAATGATTGCACTTACTTTGATTTATCTTTACAGAATATGGAACCCTTTGATATGAATGTTTCAAAGTAGGCAGTGTTTGGAACCTTTTTCTTGAGACTATGGAAGTTTGTTCCTTGTGATGTCATGATTCTCTGAAGTTGATCCTATAGATGTCCATTGAGCTGATTGCATTGTGTACTGTATCTTTCATCATGAATTACCTTTTGCATCCTTAGTTGTACTATATCATGAAGTAACTTGTACTTATCTGAATCTATATCTTTGACTATACCATGCATTATCTCCTTTTTGTATTACTATTTGATTTATCTACAGCTTTCAAGCATGTATTAGTTTGAAATAACATGATGGAAAGATGTAAAATGTCCATTTTACATGGTGAAGCCCTATCAAATTTTTCTCAGATTCCCTTTTCCATTTTGTTTCAGCTATAATTTCTCTTATTCCAGTTGTTAGAAATTTTAGCACTAAACTTGCATTTATTTTATCAATTATTACAAGCATATATTTGTATACATCAGCCTTTAGTTTGAAATAAAATAAATGTACTTTTCTGATTCAAGTTACAGAATGCAACACTTCTTTCTTCTTACTCGTACCTGGACATTTAGATAAACTAGTTAGAAAACATTAGGCTTTTTGGGATCTCTTTTATTCCATAGTTTTTCTCTTTGGTTCTTTCTGAGTGAATGAGTCATGTATGTTGTTACACAATAGCGATTTTTTCATTTATACCTTTGATCTTTTGTAACTTATACCTCATGATGCTAGGAGATCCACCTATATGAAATTTGATAGTATAGGAATATGAATCAACCCTGAGCTTGTGATTGAAAATCTTTCCTTTTCTTGTTTTCAGGAATAATGTCATTTGCTAAGAAGTGAGGATGAAGATGGAGCAAAGATGGAACTAGAAATGCATCAACCAAAATGAAAAAAAACCAAGGAAATGATGGGTTCTTTCATACTCCTTTACTTTCTTTTTCATGCATATGTACCTCTTACTTCAATAATTCTAATTTACTTTTGAGTTACATCTCACGGATTGTGTGGGAGCATTTGAAATTCCTTATGAATAAAACATTGAATTCTGATACTGAGTCGTGTATTTCTTTCTGCATTTCAACTTTGTATATGGATTGTATAAGGAATTAAACAACTGAATAACATAATTGAATATATTTAATCATGAAGGAAAGAACTTTAAAATTCCTATAACTTTAGCAATGAACTTTGACTGCTGAAATCTACAACTATGATTGTTGTTACAAAACTTAACACATCATCTATCCTGTATTTTCATTCTTCATCAAGATTACACATCTACCCTTCGGGAATTTGTGTTGTTTTGCTGAAGAAAATCATGAAATTGCAGACTATGTGATCTGTTATGCTTTGTAACAACACACATAGCTGAAAATTACATGTAGTCCTTAATTAATATAGTAGAACAAATATTGAACTGAAAGAATCTCCCCTAGCTTAGAGTCACTTTACCAATGCCATCCATTGTAAAAAAAGTTTCAAGCTGCCCGTTTTTGCACAAATGTAAAAATTGCCAACAATATTTTTAGATTGGAGGTACGGTCCAACATGTTCTACGAATGGTTCAAGGAATACTTTGTTTGATATATCATGTCATTATTTAATCCTTTTAGACAAGTATTTTTTAATATATGTAAAAAATAAGAAGTTGATTTTGTGTTTGTGGTTTTCCCAAAAAAAACTTTGATTTTAGAGTTCTATGTGAATGTAAGAGCAACAGATCTGGGTTTTAAAATATATGTATTGATACGCTCTCAAGAGGGAAGAAGAAGATTTAATATATGCTTCTAATAGATTTAATGCTCTCATGTGTTTGAATTATCTCTAAATTTGTTTTATTTAAATTTTTTATTTTAATAGAGTAAATCCTCTATCTTCTCCTTCATCTGGTATCAAAGCAAGTCATCAAGCTAAACTTTTTTAAAAATAAATTTATTCAAGAAAAAAAGGGATTTTCATATTCAACAATGGCAGAAAGCACAAGCTTGACAAACCCATAAATTCCACAGTTT
The DNA here is from genome assembly GCA_018340775.1 of Taxus wallichiana var. yunnanensis. Lineage (NCBI taxonomy): Eukaryota > Viridiplantae > Streptophyta > Pinopsida > Cupressales > Taxaceae > Taxus > Taxus wallichiana. The sequence continues at coordinate 1,037,010,398 of CM031239.1, read as the reverse complement.
AATGGCAAGAATTATGACTATTGGGAAATCACCATGAAAGCTTTGCTTTTTACTCAAGATATTTGGGAGTTAGTTGAGAATGGATTTGTAGAGCCAACTGATGCAGCAATATACAATGCATTGACACAAGCAGAGAAAGAATTGTTCAGGAATAATAGGAACACGGATTCAAAGGCTCTATTATACATTTTTCAAGTAGTGCATGAGAGCATTTTTCCAAGGATTGAAGCAACAAATAATTTCAAATAAGCATGGGATGTCCTTCAATAAACATACCAAGCATTGGAAAATGTTAAAACAACAAAGCTACAAATTTTAAGCATGGATTTTGAAACAATATTCATGAAGGATTCAGATTCAATAGAATATTTCTTCACACAAGTGATGGGTTTATTTAATCAAATTAGATCTCATGGTGAGACACTTGAAGATAAAATAATTGTTGAAAATATTTTAAGGAGTTTACCCACAAGGTTTGAATCTATAGTTGTGGCCATAGAGGAGACAAAAAATCTCTCACAATTTTTAGTTGATGAGCTCCATGCATCTCTCATTTCTCATGAGCATAGGCTTAACAGGTTAGAAAACTCATCATTGGATCATGCATTCAAGACAAAAGCTTCAATTAACTATGGAAGAGGTAGAGAAGAACAAATTTTAGAGGTAGAGGAAGAATTTTTATAGAGGTGGAAGAACAAGCCCATCAAACTCAAGTGGAAGAGGTAGCAACACATACCCAAGTCACAATGCAACTCAAAATCAGCCTCAAGGCCAAAGGTATGACAAATCTCAAGTTCAATGTAACTATTGCAAAAGTATGTCCATTATTCAAATGAATGTAGGAAGAAGAAATATGATTTCAGTAAACAAAATGCAAATTTCACAAAAGAAAATCAAAACAAAAATCAGATCAAAGCACTATGTTTTTGGCATGCAATGAAGCACAAAAAAATGAAAAATATGTATGGTTTTTAGACTCTAGTTGTAGCAACCACATGATAGGGAATTTAGAAATGTTTTCAAGTTTGGATGAGAATATAAAATCAGATGTCACTTTAGGAAATGATAATAAGGTAGCAGTCAAAGGAAAAGGAAAATCAACATTCTAACCAAGAAGGGGGAGAAGAAGTATATATCTAATGTTTATTTTGTTCTTGGTTTAAAACATAATTTGATGAGCATTGGGAAGCTTGTTCAAAAAGGGTATAGAGTATCTTTAAAAATGGAGAGTGCACAATTTTAGACAAATTCCAAGCAATCAGCTCATTTCAAGGTTCAAATGACCAACAATAGGATGTTTCCCCTAAGGTTGAAACTAGATTTGAGTGTAGATTATGCTCAAGCACACCACTCAATGGCTCCACAAGTGAATAAACAAGAAACTACAACAGTCATGCAAACAATATTTCAAGTAGAAATAAAAGATGAAAATTGGCTTTGGCATCTAAGATTTGGGCATTTAAACTTTGGAGCTCTAAATTTGCTTCATAGGAAAATAATGGTGAAGGGATTGCCTCTAATAGATAATTGGAAAGAGTATGTGAAGGGTGCATCTTAGGAAAGCAACATAGAGAATCATTTCCAGCAGGTAAATCAATGAGGGAAAAAACACCTTTAGAGATTGTGCATTCATATTTGTGTGGACATATGAAACACCCATAATTGGTGGATGCTACTAATTTTTTACTTTCATTGATGACTATTCAAGGAAAACATGGGTCTACTTCCTAAGGAAAAATAATTGAAGTGTTTGATTACTTCCATCAATTCAAGGAATTTGTTGAGAAGAAAAGTTGGGCACTACATCAAAACATTGAGAATGGATAGAGGTGGTGAATACATCTCAAATGATTTTCTAAGATTTTTCAAAGACCATGGAATTCAAAGAAATTCACAACTAGATACACACCTCAACAAAATGGGGTAGTTGAAAGAAAAAATAGAACAATCATGGAAATGGCTAGAAGCATGTTGAAAGCAAAACATTTATCAAATGAATATTGGGCTAAAGTTGTAGCATGTGCAACTTATATAATGAATAGATGTCCAACAAAAAGTGTCAAGAATATGATTCTAGAAGAATCATGGAGTGGAAGAAAACATAATGTTTCTCATATGAGATTTTGGATGTGTTGCATATGCACATGTCCGGATGAGTTGAGAAAGAAATTAGACAACAAGGGAGAAAAATGCATATTTGTGGGATATAGTGTTGAATCAAAGGCTTACAAATTGTACAATCCAATAACCAAAAATTTATAATCAACAGGGATGTGCAGTTCATAGAAGAGGAAGCATGGGATGGAAGTGTAGAAAAATAGTCAACATATCAACAAAGCATACCACAAGAGGAAAATGAAGTTTTTATACTATAAAATAATCCTTCAAATGTGACTCCTTCCACACCCATTCAAGATCAACAAAGTGGTCCACAAGTGACACCATCATCAAGTGTAAGGGCAAGATTCACGCATACAAGAAAGCACTCCAACAAGTGGACAACAAACACCATCTACAACAGGTATTTTTAGTGTAGGATCAGCAAGTCCACATTCCACAAGTTCTAGTTCAAGTGATATGTCAAATCCTACATTGGAAAGCTTGAGGAGACAAAAAATCAGAAGTATTAGAGACATTTATGAGAAAAATGAAGGTGAAAAAATGCAGGTCTGATTTCTCTTTATGCTTTATATTCACAAATAGATGATCCAATTCATTTTGAAGATGCAATTAAAGATGAAAAATGGGTATATGCAATGGATGAAGAAATAGATGCCATTGAAAAGAATCATACATGGGAGTTAGTGAGCCTTCCAAAAGGAAAAAGATTTCATAGGAGTGAAGTGGGTTTACAAAACCAAATTAGATGCAAATGGTGATGTGCAAAAGCATAAAGCAAGACTAGTGGAAAAAGGATATTCACACAACCCGGGGTTGATTACAATGAGACATTTGCTCATGATAGCTCGATTAGACACCATGAGAACTATACTTGTAATACAGCTCAAAACAAGTGGTCAGTTTACCAAATGGATGTGAAATCAAGCCTTTTTGAATGGATATCTTGAAGAAGAAGTTTATGTGAAGCAACCACTTGGGTATGAGATTTTGGGTCAAGAAGATAAAGTTTACAAACTTAAAAAGGCACTCTATGGACTCAAGAAAGCCCCAAGAGCTTGGTATAGTAGAATTGACTCTTATCTTTTTCAAAATGGCTTCAATATGTGCAAAAATGAGCCTACATTGTATACCAAGATGAATGAGAAAGGTGAGATAATAATTGTTTTCTTGTATGTTGATGATTTGATATTCACGGGTGATTTGGAAATTGATTTGTTTAAAGGAGATATGAAAAAGGAATTTGAAATGACTGATTTGGGACTCATGAAGTATTTTCTTGGCATTGAAGTTAATCAAAGTGAAAATGGTATATTCATATCTCAAATGAAGTATGCAAATGACATTTTGAAAAGGTTTAATATGATGAATTGCAAATCAGCTTCAACACCAATTATCACAGGTTTGAAACTAAGCAAGGATGATGATGGAGCCAACATTGATCCAACTTTTATAAAAGACATGTTGGTAGCCTCATGTATTTAACAACCACAAGGCCTAATATAATGTATGTTGTTAGTCTCATTTCAAGGTTCATGGAGTCTCCAAAAGTTTTTCATTGGCAAGAAGGAAAAAATGTTATCAGATATTTGAGTGGAAAAAGGAACTATGGCATTCAGTATTCAAAATCAAATGAGTTCAAGCTGATAGGATATACAAATAGTGATTATTTAGGGAGAATTGATGATAGGAAGAGTACATCTCGGTTATGTTTTCCATTTTGAACAGTGTAGTTTCATGGGCTTCAAAGAAACAACCAATTGTCACTCTTTCATCATCTGAAGCAGAGTATGTAGCAGCCACAAGTGCATCATGTCAAGCAATTTGGATGAGAAGAATGTTGAAAGATCTCAGGAAAGAACAAGAAGAGGAAACAAGGATCTATTATGATAACAAATCAGCTATAACATTGTCAAAGAATCTAGTTTTTCACAAGAGAAGTAAACATATAGATACAAGATATCATTTCATCAGAGAACTAATCAACAATGGAGAAATTTATTTATTTATTTTGTCTCAAGATCACATCTTCACCAAGGCATTAGGAAAAGAAAGTTTTGTCTACCAAAGAGATCATTTGGGCATCATAGAAGGAAGCAATTGTGATTAAGGGGAGTGTTGGAAAGTAATCCCAACTACCATTAAAATGCATTCATGTTCATCCTACAGATTTTTATTTCCCAACATGGCCTCCTTATCCCAAATTTAATAGACTTTTCTTTCATTAAATTTCTTCTTAAAATATTGTTAGATTGGAGGTATGGTGCAACATGTTCTAAGCATGGTTCATGGGAGATTTTGTTTGATATATAATGTCATTATTGACTCCTTTTAGACAATTTTTGTGAATATATGTAAAAACGAAGAAGTTGGCTTTGTGTGTGTGGTTTTCCAAAAGGGAAAAAAATCTCTTTTTTAGTGTTTATGTGAATGTAAGAGCGAAGCTCTAGATTTTAAAATATATGTATTGATACTCTCTCAAGAGGGAGGAAGAAGTTTTAATATATGCTTTGCAACAATTTAATGGTCTCATGTGTTTGAATTATCTCTGAATTTTTTTTGTTTAAAAGTTTTTCATTTTGGCAAAGAGTTGAAGCTCTGTTTTTGTTTTAATGGAGTAAATGCTCGCTTTCAGCTTCAGCCATTGCTGTGCAACATTTATTTCTTCTACCAGGGCCCATGTTGGAGGGTATGGAAGGGTCGAATGGGGATGATTTGTGAACGAGTGGCGTATTATCTAACCTTGGGTTGTTAAGTGCTGGAGCAGAATCAGTTATTCAGCCCTTGTGGGATAGAACTTTTGGAGTGAGACTTCTAAGATTGGGGTCAACCTATTTCTTGATGTGGTTTGTTCCCGTAATTGTTCTTCCTTGTTGGTGGAGAACATTGCTCCCTTTCTGTGGTGGATGTGGATGGTTTGGGTGGGACATGTTCACCTTTGCTTGTGGCAATAGAAGAACCGTGTGTGAAGAAGGTGGAGATCATGGGGCAGGTGAGAAATCAAGGAGTGTCAATGCATGCAGCCATGCCTGTCTATCTTCATCTTGGCTCCCATCTCCCATAAATTTGGATGAAATTTCAGTCTTAGATTAGGTGGTGACACCCATCAGTTTAAACAAGAAGAATGCAATTAATGATTAATCGAGTGAAATCTTATTTAGGACAAAGGATGGAGAATCAAGTGGAACCCCACGGGGAGCTCGAGGGATTATGTTGAATGTTAAAAAGGATTTGGGGCCTAAGTACAAAAAACCTACTCCTTGTAGTCTTAAAATTATTGAATTCTAGCAAGGATCTTGTTATAAGGAATTTGTCGGAAATCTTTATGGACCTACTAGAAACTTGATTGTAATTTTTGGAGGAGGAAAATGCTTAAACCTATGTCATGAAAAGGAAATCTAAATGTCTTTGTTCACATATTTCTCCTGGAACTTCTTGGCACTTTTAGTTCCATTTTTTGGTAGAAAAATTCTTTCCCCTCTTTGGGTTTGATTCTGATATTCTTTTGCTATTGTGTTTGTGAAACTTTGCTTCTGCTTTCCCTTTTAGTTATTTGTGCTACGAGAGATATTTTTACTTTTGTTTCTTATTGTACTTACAGTTTTATGTTGGCTTTCAATACTTTTTTAACTTGAATATGGTCCCACCAAAAACCCCTTTTACCATTATCCAAACAAATATTAAGTTGAATGTACATACTGTTATTCTATTATTGATGAATGAGGCATTAATATATACATTTGAATCAGAAAAACAAAATGTAAAATTTCCTTACCTGAAACAATATACAATGTGCATTCCGTGTATCCTTATTTAAGTGTAGAAAGAAGTAAAATAAGTATTTTTGTCATGTTCTATCAAATTTTGTATCCACTATATTTAAATAGAGAGAGATACTCTCTACGTTCACGAGGACGTTGTATTAGCTGGGAAGAATATAAAGGAATAACAATAAATGATTTCTACGATCGTTAAGAAGCAATTACTATTCAAGTCTACGGAATGAATCAAGGGAAACCGTTATAGCATAATGAAAAGGGGACTTCGTAAAAAACTACAATTGAAATCCAAACATTTAGACATGGCAATTAAGAGAAGTACTTGTGGTCATATTAACATTTTTCAACATCAGTGAATGCCATATAAAACAAAATATTTAAAATGTAAACCATGCTCTTATGTTTTAAATTGTTCAAGCATCTATAAACAAATGCTGACCGTGTAATGACCGTTATGTCACTTGAAAATATATGAGCTCTATCAATAATTTGATTTCTTGATTCTTATAACAGTTTCTCTATCAATATTTAAAATAACTTCATGGTCAGATAAACAATAGATGTAGGTTGAATAACAATAGACAATATAAGAAATATATATTTATTGTAATTTTTTTAGTCAAGTATAAATAATGGGGATATATAAAAAAAATTGTGTAACTAAAGTGAATGAGACAGAGGACAACTACAATACAAAATAAAAGATAAAAATAAATTTTATTTCTATTTTATGTAACTAATAGATCTTGGACTCATTCACATAACAAATTTGGGAGATCTTGGCTTCTAAAAGTTTTCGTTAAACATGACTTAAATAAACTACCTTATATAGGAAATTTACAAAGGTGAGATGAATTGTAATTCAACAAACTTAATTGAATGGTGCACTTCAAATTTTGGTATATATCTAGAGTAAATAAGTGCTAGAGTTTACATAGGATCTAATCTCTAAAAAAGTTGAGGTAGTGGTGGATTAGACAAATTTAGAGTTGTGCATTAAATATAAATAATTGTGTTTACATTTTCCAACACCCTCCTTAAGAACAATGACCCTCAAGACCTTCTAAACAATCTCTTTACTACTCAATTGTATCTTTTTCTATCTTAGCATTGTAAACATGTCTGCATACTCATCTCTTGATCTAAAAATATTGAAGTGAGTTTCACCATTAATCAACCAATCTCGGATGTAATGGTACCTTGTGTCAATCTCTTTTCCTTTGGTGAAACACAATTTTATGAGAGGGTGATTGTTGAGTTACTATCATAAATGTTTTTTTTTTGTTTCTTGATGTTCATGCATTAGATAGGCTACCATTCTTCTCATCAAGATTGCTTGATAGGATACTCTTGTTTATGGAACACAATCTACTTCTACGAATGAAAGTGTAACAATTCACTTATTCTTTCATTCCCATGAGACAACACATTTTCCAAGATTTAAAAACATATTTTGTTATGCTCTTTATGTAATTAAATTTTTCGTAGTCTCACTATCCATATAGGCAATGAGTTTCAAATCATCTGAAGAAGAATATAATATAACTATATTTATTTTTCTACACAAATATTTTAATATTATAGATTTTTTTCATCCAAATGTGAGTATTTTTGAGAATCCATCAAGTTTGAAATCAAATTTAGAATACAAATATGAAGTTAGGCCTTGTGGTTATAAAATACCTAACACTACAAAGGAGTCTTTTGAACAATGTTGGATCAACATTGGATTCATTAATCTCTTTACTTAGTTTCAATCCTAACACAACTTCTGTAAGAGTTGGTTTCAAATTTAACATATTTATGATTCCAAAAGCATATCTCTCATACATGGATTGAGATATGAAAATGAAACCTTACAATTGACATACTTCTATATCTAGAACCTACTTCATTAGACCTAATGAGTCAACTAATAATTTCCTGTGAAAATTAGATCATGAACATATAAACTAACAATTATAATTTGTATTTTCTCATTCATTTTGATATTCAATGTATTCTAACTAATACACAAGTACTGAGTCCATTCGAATGAAGATATGAATCTATTAGAAAAACATGTTCTAGGATCTTTATTGAGTGTATGAAGAGATTTACTAAGTTTCTACACTTTATATTCATATCTTGAGATTTCATAGACTAATTGAGGCTCTTACACATATATTTATGCATCAAGAAATATTGATAGATCTATTAAAAAAGGTTGATTTAACACCCTTTTAACAAATGGGCCATTTTTATTTTATTTTTAAGCTCTAATGGCTAAACAATTTCGTCACTTTGTCTAATCTGGCTATTGGAAATAAAATTTCATTATAATCAACTCAATGTTATGAGAATCGTTTAGGTATTATAATTTCCTTTTGTTTCTATAACTCACCATTTACATTAAACTTGGTCTTATAGACTACCAAATTTACATTTCTTACATCCAAATATTCATGAAGGTCAACTAAGTCTCAGGATTCATTTTTCTAGATTGTATTGATTTCTTTGTAAGAGGGTTTGAAACCCGAAAGTGAGGATCACGAGGGACTACGTCCACATCAATGGACGCACGAACGAAAGCATGAAGAGATCTTGGGAGGAGCGAGCATCAACCGAATGTGCATGAAAATATTCGAAACATGGGCACAACCTTGTTACAATCCACAAACTCTCCTCTATCTCATAGATCCAAAGGGGTGTACATATGCGAGGTGCTGAGTAACCCCCAGTGCTACAATCATGACAACTCAAGAGGAGAGGGGCAGTTACATTCCCAGAATAGAAGTGTAACTCCCTAATGACGCATTGACTCACTGACGCATAAGAGAATATCATAATGAACCCTAAATGACACATGGATCTACGATCTCGCCTAAGTGAGAAGACTCACCTAATGATGTGGAAAATAATACACACCAGCACAAATCCTGATGAGGTACCCATGCACAAAAAGAAGTCCCAAGCAGTGAAGGAAAACCCAGTGGTAAAAACATCCACCACAAGAGAAAAAAATACTCTCTAATATAAGAAGGATGCCAAAGATGGGTCCTGGCCATAGACGAGCCTATAAAGGTACCCATGTACAAAGAGGAAATCTCTCGGAAAGAAGAAGAGAGAAGAAGAGGGAGACGAGAGGAATGCGAAGATGCCATGGACGGATCTGAACTCTACAGCTCTAAGAAGTCTCCCAGAAGAATGTTGACAATGAGATCCTCTACCTCTGGATGAAGAAGAGCCATCCACACCGAATTGTGTGCCTACCCTTAGGAAGGATAGAAATGACATGTTGGAATTTTTCCCACTCCGCAAAGGAAACTAAAGGCAGCAACACAAAGAACTCTGAGTTTGGTCCACGAAAGTGTGACATAGGTCTAGCAAGTGAGTGCGAAGGAACCGAAGGTAATGCCACATACGTAGAAATGTTAGAGTGTGAAGAGTGAACACCCGCAGAAAGGATGTCCAAGTGATGTGAAGGTAACAAAACCCCCACAACAGAAAAGGAATCCACAAGCAAGGGTGGATTAATGAAGGTCTCTAGAAAAGTGGAAATGGTAAGAGTCCCAGAAGGGACACTCCCAACAATGGAGATAATAAACTCCTATGAAGTACCTGTAGATGGATGACGAACCTATAGAGCATCACAAGTGGACTCTGCAAAAAGATGAAAAAGGTCAGGTACATACTCGTCCCAATGAGGGGGCTCAACAAATAGAAGAGTGATGTCAAATAGGTATGAGTCATCCAATGAAGGTAGAGGAGTGGAAGGGGCTTCACACACTAGAAGTGGAAAGGAGGTGGGTGTGATGAATTTATAAGACTGAATAGGAGTTTGCTCGATATCTAATGAGATGTGGGATGTGTCAACACTCTCTGGAATAGTGAGAGGAGGAGAAGAGTCCTCTGTAGTACTCTTGACATCAGAACTGGGTGCACAATCCTTGTCATCAGAAGTAGAACCAAGCAATTCTGTGTCAGTAGAACTGTCATCACATGAAGAAATAGAGGAGACAACTGAATTAGCAGCAACAATGGTGGTGGCAGTATGTGAAGGGTCTCCATAGAGGGACTGAAGAATGCTCCAGACACAATGGGGTGGATCTGAGTCTACCACATGAAACCAGAGAGATATGGAGATATGCATCATCATGTGACCAAAAACATGGTTGCAAGTGTCAAGAAAGTCCTCCAGATGACGATGATCAGTGGGTGCAGGAACTGCCCAAGTAAGAAGGGTGAAAGACCCTCATAGGAAAAGTAGTGTTCCATGGAAGCACGCCAAGCTGAATAGATCTCTCTCTAGTAAGAAGTGGTGGAGGCTGTAAGGCGATCCTATGATACTCAAGTCTAGAAATAGCACTCTCCATGATGTGGAATCAAAAAGTGCAAGGTGCACAAAAGCAAGATGTCAGACTCGGTCGATAATGCATCTACATGTGAAAACCCAAGAGTACTAGTGAACCCCCAAAATGCGGCACTTTATAAAGTATTTCATTTATAAAATTGACAATTTCATCACGTAATGTGTGAAAAATCATGCAACTTTGACTAAAGAAGTGCTCAAACCGAGTAGCGTGTCAAAAGTTATAAGCGAAAGGATGATTCTGCAAATCGATGGAAAATGTCAATAAACCCTGCAAACGGATTTTAAAAAGTGCCCGAAATGGGTGCAAAGGGTGTTGTTGTGGGTACTCATTGGAAATTGCATCAAATTTTAGGTAGGGTTTGTTTTTCTTGCGAGGGGGGATTAACCTCCTGCCAACCCCGGACCTCATCCTCCGTCTTCGACACATGTACGAAGGGCATAATACAAGCAAAAAAGAAGACCAAAAATTATAATGCCATGAAATAATTTTTTTTTCCTTAAAAATTTAAAAATAGGGATTTTTTTTATTGCCAAACAATTCTAAAAGGGATGTGGGGGGCCACATTATCAAACCATGTGTTGAGCAGCTAGAAATGGATCTCATTGGCAAGTTGGTAGCAGTGCACCGAGCTAGTTGAAGTTAAAGCACCGCATGCCCATGCAAGGTCCTATCCAAGCCGAGAGCTGGTTGTTGACCAAACCAGGGGTCTGTGCCATGTGTAGGTTGGAGCTACTAGTGCCAAAAGTGAATGGTTACGAGAGAAGGCCCATTGGAATATGCTCCTTTTAAGGATTTTAAAAGTTTTATTTTAGTTTACTCTTTAGGAATACCTTCTAGATTTTGTACTTGAAGATCATAAACATTCACTGTTAATTGAATTTGTTTATTTTATTTTTCCTTGAGGTACTTGTTCTTGTATTCAATTTGTGGTATCTTAAGTTATTTTCCGTGGCTTTTGAGGGGAAATATGTACATTTCCTTCTTAATATATATAGTTGTTATATGCAATGTGTTTAGACGCTACTTTATTTAAATTTCATTTTAGTTGCATAACTAAAATGAACATTTGAAACTCAATACATAACAAAACTACATATAATTATAAGGAATTAATAGAACTCACTTTTAACTTTTCTGATAATTCAAAACTAAAAGTGAATGAATAGATGAGTGATAACCCCTTGCAAGTGTAACATGCTTACCTTTGAAAGCTGTAATCTAATATAATGCTATCCCACGGTGTTCAATTTTGTTGTATGATGCCTTTCCCATGTTTGGCAAGACCCTGCAATAGTCATGATTGGTTGATGCACGATATTGGAAAAGATGACAGCTAGAAAGGATTACTATGTGATGATTGAACATTGTAGATCAACATGCTTAGTTAATTACTACCTATGTGTTTTCAATTTTCCCCTAAAGCCAAGAAACCTAAAAGAAAATTATACCCCTATACCATGATGACCGAAAATGGTCAAAATATTTTGCACCCTTGCTCAAATTATTTCCTTCTAATCAACAAGAACCTCTGAATCTTATTTTTTAATCCATAAAAGAAATCTGAAAAAATTAAACGAAGCTCGACTGTGAGTCCAGGAAAACGTGTTAAAGACTGAAAATTTCTCCAAAACAACTTAAAAACAACAACAACAAGATGTGTAAAACTGCACTTGAAGGAAATGAAGGAATCCTAATAAGACTAAAAATCATACATGCTCTAAGGGGAAGCATACAAAGTGTGCACAAATAATTATTTTGTATAAAATAAACCTACACTAACCTACTCTAACCAGTTGAAAATGAGAAGATAAATAAATCCTTAGACAGAAAGAGAGAAATAGCTTCCTTTCTCAAAACACGTGACCCTGAGATTAACTTGACAACAAATCACGTGTAAAATGTTAAAACATGCTATGCACCTTTTCTTCCCCAAAAAATAAGTGCATAAACCGATAAATACCTCTATTGATCCGCAATTGGTTTTAGGATGTATTGGGGTTGGATTTTAAGAATGGGAAGTTCTTCTTTATGCTTTGATTCAAGAAAAACTAATTACAATGATGGTATTAGTCCCAAATCATCCAAGCATCTGATTGGCCTGCTCTTCTCACTATTGGTAGACTGTCCTTTATGATCTTCATTATTTCCTTTCTTTCCTCTTCATTCTTGAGCACAATCATAAGCTAATAGAAATTTTGATATGATACTTCAAGTTTCTCTATCTCATCCATCATGACTAGTTTTGCAATGATGTCAAAATCTTGTTCCTCATTCGGATCCACCATGTATTTGGAAGGGTCAAAATTATCCTTAAAAAAATTCCCTCGTTGGCTGATGCCAGTGTCTTTTGATGTTCAATGTGAATCATTGCAACCTTATAGGAGTGAAAAATGTCCTTGCTCATGTTGTATCTCCTTCTTATCATTATCTTCATCTAACAAAAAAAATGTGAAGCTTAAATCATCTTATTTCTCTTCATGAGACAACTCTAGATCTGCTAATTACTCCTTCTCAGACTTCATCTAAAATTCTTCCTCATTCAGTTATGATTCTTCATCAACACTTAAAGGAATATTTTCTTGCATGGTTAGCATATTTTGGTCATCAGAAACATTCAAATCAACAATTGGCATTAAATCACAATCTATACTAAAATTTGATACATAATCAAGTTTGGTGATCTGATTTTTAGAATCCTTTGCATGTTTATTCAAATAATTATGTTTAATTTACATATCAAAAGAATTAAGAAAGGTTTGTCTAACCTTTACTTGATGTTGTAGTGCCCACTCCTCTTCGACAATGTTCTATCTTGATATTGATACTATTGGACTCATGTTTAGATATTTCATTATGATACATTGATCAGTAGATGCTAGATTATACTGATAAGTGGATTATTGACACTATGATGTTTATGTTTTATCATGATGCACTAGATAGTGATGTTAGACAACTAGATGCATGTTGATTTTTAGGATATGGATTTTACACTGACATGTTATGTTTTTGAGATGTTGGAATATAATTGTAATCTCATGAATGTTAGGGTTAGACTTTGGCATATTGATAGATAATAGAATTTTTAAATGTTGAATGATGAATATGGATTATATATATATATATGATTTCTCGATGTTGTTAATACTTTTATCACAAACATCAAAGGGGATGGGGGACCAACCACGAAAGGATGTCGAGCATTGAGCAATGAGGCCAAATTGACAACTTTTGTAATGTTGTTTAGTGTGTGTTTTGCATGTCTAGTTTAGAGGTCACCCATGGGGGGTGATTTCACATATGTGGACATGGGGTGGATTGTGTCCCTTTCATTAATTTTTATGTGTTTATTTATGTTTTGTGTATTTAAATTTTGGAAAATTCCTCACTTTATTAGCATGTGTAATTGCGTGTTTATTTGACTTAATCCCTCTTGTTTAGTTTAACCAAAGTAGAGATGTGACTTATGGTAATGATGTGATCTTGTAGTCCTTGTGTAAAAGAATTTATGTTGATTTGGGAGTATTTTACTCCACCCCAGGTTCAAAATTCGGATTTTGACTTGGGGACACTTTTGGAGACTTGTGGGACAAGCAAGGCTTGTCCCATGCCTCTCATTTTGGCCCAACAACCTTACATATGGGTTGGGAAGCTCAATTTTTACTTGTTTTTCCATCTTTGAGTATAGAATAAGGAAACTCATTGCACTTTCTCTCTTCCCAAATTTATTTTTGTCCCTTGTAAGCATGGCGTAAAAGTTTTGAGCCATGTGGGTTGTCATTTTCCTTGCTTGTGCATTGATGTTTCTTGGTTTTGATGTTTTGACTTGAGTGTGAGGATGGGGGATGATGAAGTGACATCGTACATGGAGCCACCTAATCATCCTCACTTCCCAATTCTATTTATTTGTGACTTTTGGTTGGAATGGGGGTTACTTTCTTATTTTGCTTCTTGTGTACTTTTGGATTTGGGAGATTTTGGACTACTTGGATTGGATTTGAAGAGGCTTTTGAAGGTTATTCTTGTATATTGATGGAGAAGTAAGCTCTCACTACATTTATTATTATGTTACTTTTGTTGTTGTAAGAAATGTTGTGCTTGTTAAATGTATTTTTGTTCTTGTGATGGTATTGTGTGGGGTTGGTTTAGTAGTTGGCCTTCGTTGGGTGTGTTGAGAAGGGTTTATGGGAACATTGGGGAGGGAAAAGAGAGTTTATGTGAGAAATACAAATTGGTGGGAGTGTGAATTGGAAACTTTCCTCTAGGGAGAGAAAAGGGATTCATGGATTTGTTACTTGTTAAAAGGGAGAGATAAGGAATTGTGTGATTATTCTTGTGCACTTGGAGGCTTAGGGCAAGACTCCCACTTAACTTGGGAGGCATAAGGATGTGGTCTCCCATATCTATTTCTCTACTTGGTTTGATCTTCAAACCTTTGTTTTGTGGTGTATGTGTAACTTGTTGGTTATGTGATCCTGGTGGAGTTTCTTGTTTTGTATGTGTGTTTTGTTGAGAAGCCTCTTTGTGATAGTTGTCAATGTTTCTCAATGTCGTTCATGGTTCCTTGGTTGGGGTTCAGGGGCCATTAAGGGATTGGTTTCTTCCCTTAATGGATTTTAGGTTGGGTGGAGAGCATTTCCTACTCCCCCTTCCTTGTTTTGTGAATCCATTGTGAAGATTGAAGAAAGTTAGAGTTGAAGCTACCTTTGTGAGGAAGACATGCTTATTGGAAAACTTGTAACTTGGCCTTGTGGCAAGCTCTCTTGTGGCATATTGTTTAAATCCATACTTTCCACTTTGATGTATTGTAAGATTGTAAGTTGTGATTAAGATGTTGAACTCTTGGAATTTATTTATCTTGTAAACTCCTTTAAAAAGTGTGGATTGAGAAAGTTAAAATTTCAAATATGATTAGTCTTGTGAAAGGAAATGACCAAGATTGTATTGTTGGAATAATGGAAGATTTGAATATAAGATGTAATGGATATACATTCCTTTAATTTAAGTAGTTTCATCATTGTTTTTAAAATATGCATACCTCCATTTTTCAAAAAAAAAAATAAAAATTGCCAAGTTGAATTTTGAAATAAATAAGTATTTTGTTGGTTTGCTTTTATTTTGTGAAATGGACTATTTATTTTGTTTTCTTAAAGAGAGTAGATTGAAGGCCTAAACTATAAATGTATTATTAAACTAGTTGAAGGGAAAAGTTATTAAAATCCTAAGATTTAAATGAAGGAACCCCCTTTGCTTTTATTAACAATTGGTAGAATGAATTGTGTAATACTTTATTTTAGCATCCCAAGCCTAACCCCGTATGAAATAAACACAAGAAGAAAAATGATCCATACAATGTTATAAGAGAATAAGATTATAGTTATATTTTTCGATAGGTTAATACGATTAAGTTTGTATATATAGATATACATATATATACACACAAATATATATATATATATATATATATATTGTGTATATATATGATTTTTTTTTTTTGAGTTATATACGTACATGTATATATACCCAAAATGAGCGTTTTTCTCAAAAGAAAGAGAATGTAAATAAAATATATATATATATATATATATAAATTGTCCTGAAAATGCGTAATACCCAAATGGGTAATATTTTATTCATCAAGCTTACAAAAATAGAAATTATAAACCCTTGAATAGGGTATAATAGATCAACATGTAAAAAAATCAAAATAAGAGAATAATTTAGATCTTTTGAGAAAATGTAAATTACTCAAATGGGTATTCCTTTAAATTATATTTACAATGAAATGGAAAATATACAACCCAAGAAGAGGGTAGTATTGAAATGGAAAACAAAATAAAATAAATGACATTGGGGGATGTGTAGTATCCATCCACAAGCTTGAAAAATTATCATCAATGGCTTCCTCCTCTCCCATACTTTCCCTTAACCTGCAAAACAAAGAAATGAATGAAATGAACAAAGAGAAATGAAATAAAGACTTACTTAAGGATTTTTAGGGTTGTTTTGAATCCCTTCAATTCAATGGCCCAAGTTGTCTCCTACAAAACTTAGGTGGGGGTAGGTGAGGTGATCATTTGATCACATGGGTCTCCTTTCTAAAAGGGGCCACTAATGTGTGTTGAAAGTAATTAATTTTATTTTATTTTTATCCTTGAATTAAATTAAATAAACTCAACCATTATTATTTTAGTTTACTTTTGCATAAATGAAAGAGCTATTTTGACTTGAACTTTAATTATTTAATTTTGCATGACCTTAGGAACCTAGGTATTAAATTTATTTAGGATTAATGAAATGAAATATTTTAAACTTGATTATAGATTTAATTGGTTACCTTATTTAATATTATTATTTATTTAATGTCATGACGATACTGGTAATTAACCCTGGTTTTTGTTAAGCGTTAGATTCTCGCCTTTAATGAAAAAATATATTCCATAATTTTTCCATTATATTATTTGCTTGGCTTCAGGTTTCATGTATGAAACTTTACAGGCATTACATATGTTAATGATCATGTTGCTTCTCTGTAACCTCCACCTATTTCTTTCTCTCTTTCACCAATTTTGGAATTTGATTTATCTAAGAATTTAAAATTTATTCATGTAAATTTTTCATAAATTCTCACTTTATAGTTTGTTGAGTTAGATGCCCTCTCAACTAATATTCTAATTGTCTCTTTCCAAAATTTGGCACATGAATATAAGAGGAGGGATCAGTTGGGTTTCATCTTGATTTGAAACTTTTTGTACAAAAGGGAAGGGTTCAAAATATGTTTGTGGAGGAGACACTGGGAATGGGAGGATTAAGAAAGATTAGAATATGAAAATGG